>JAMZEH010000055.1:5317500-5905000 GCA_024699665.1 Ostrea denselamellosa | reverse complement strand
TCCTGACTAAACATTGGCTGATTAGAAAGAGAGTTTAATACTACTGTCACACATAAATAGGTAAACATTGGAAGGGTGGTCACTAAGAAGGTCAGAGACAAAATGACCATTGTAATAGTAAGTTTCTTCTGTACGTTTGGCGATTTTTGATCTATTGTTGTATTCATAAAGCGACGAGCGTTCACCAGATGGCTTCTGCTCCTAATGCGTCGGATTCTTTGGATAATTTTGTAGTTGAAGACACATATGCTGATGAATGGCAAAATGAAATAGATCAGCGCATCGACCAAGGGCCAAATTTGATAAATTAGTGCACTATTATCTGAAGCAAACTCACATCTTTGTTGGTTGGTTTCGTTACTGATGACGATTTTGAGCGTCCAGAACACATGACTGTTTACCATAGTTATGACGATCATCATTAAAATAACAATCTTGAGAGAACGGCGGACTTTGCAAATGAGGGTGGCTTGAAAAGGATGACACAACATGAGGAATCTTTCAAAAGTTACGATAACCACGAGCCATACCGATGTGTCGCTGGAAACTAAACTCAAAAATGTTAAAGTCTTACAAGTGTGGTTACTGTAGGACAGTATATCCATTCCGAGAATTTCACTCAGCCATCGAACAAGCAAGCCCACGTGTAAAACAAGCAGGTCAAATATCGAAAGGAACAACATGTACACATAGGATGACTCCTTTTTGGCGAAGTACGGCAGAATCAGCAATGACATTAGGTGACCAACCACACCTATCAAAAAAATTACCGGGGCCCCGTACAGGATGATTTGGTCTCTTTTCCATACACGAGGGATGGTAATGTCATTGTAGTCACATCGGCCAAAATGGCACAGAATGTCATATGCAGTCAGGGTGCTATTTTCCAGCAATATGGCCAAATAGTCCGGGTCATTTCTTTCTTTTGACTCCATTCCATACACCTAAAAAGAGAGAAAAAATGATGGGTTACTGTATGTTCATCAATATTACTTGAATTTCTGTGATGTAGATGATTTTTTCCTATCAACTTACCGGTACGCGTGAAATCCTGTACGACTAGAAAATGTCTCACAAGTAGATAACTATATATGAATGATACTGAAATAAATGTCAATATAAATTAAGATATCAATTATCACATTTAAATAATTTTATCCAATGACAATTTCAGGGAGTGCCAAATTTCGCTAATTGCTACCTACGTTGATATACCTTTTGAAATTATATATCCATACTTTCTAAAGAAGTTAGCTCCGTGGGGATCCGGGTTGTTAGAATAGATCCTCAGTACCCCCTTGCTTGTCGTAAGAGGCGACTAAATGGGGCGGTCCTTCAGATGAGACCACAAAAACCGAGGACCCGTGTCACAGCAGGTGTGGCACGATAAAGATCCCTCCCTGCTCAAAGGCCATAAGCGCCGAGCACAGGCCTAAATTTTGCAGCCCTTCACCGGCAATGGTAGCGTCTCCATGTGAGTGAAAGATTCTCGAGCGGGACGTTAAACAATATATAATCAATCAATCTAAAGAAGTTAAGTCCTGGTATGTCACACTTTCTTCTTCTTCAAACTCCTCTTTTTTGGAATATGATAGGGTGGTGTCCTGTAGATGTGCAATAAGGTTTCAGAATTTTCCATTGTACCCTGGGGACAAAATGGAGGGAAAAACTTTTTTCAAGAAAAAAAAAACCCTCATACATTTAACGCAATACCCAAGTTGATAGGTGATGTCCTTTGGATGTGCAATAAGGTTTCGGAATTCTTATTTTCACCCTGGGGCTAAATGGGGATAGAATGCGGCGTGTTTTTTTCTATCAACAAAAACCCTAGTTCTCAGAATTCCTCTTACAATTTACGTAGAAGCCAAATGATTTTTGAAAGCTGATTGGTTGTGTCCACAGGCAATTATATCGCTTGGGTTCGAATTTACTTAATAAAGAGTAAAGTTTTAGAACTCTAAATATAGGATACCCAAATTTTCCGATGAAAAATCAGCAATCCAAATAGCATAAAATTCTACTCTGTATTCTAATATGATCACGTATAACCAATCTACATTACTATCAAATTTGATCCCAATATTCCTCATACTTCCTATGATATGCAGAAATGAATTCAAAAAAATGCCTATTATTTTTGATCGAGGTTTAGCTGGACCCTGGCACTGTACAACTAAACAGAATGTTGGTGTATTTGTGTATTGCAACAAGCAATTACATATAATGTGCAACACTAAATTATCATTTTAAAGTTGAAATTTTTACCTCAATTTATGAACTGAAGTCCGCAATAGCTCCAAGTGACTGAAAATTGTAAAACCGTCTTCACTTTCACTTACCACGGCCAATTTGACAGATTTCACTAATTACCCAAAATGGATATTAAGGGTCATTAACGATTGAGAGTCTCAAATATTAATTTCATGAATAATAATTCATTATAGTACATAAATTATATTCAAAACCTGGTTTTGTAAAGATGCACAGCTCTTACTATGTTTATTTATTTTTTTTTTTTTTTTTTGTCAAATCACAACAAAGGTTTTTGACGATTTATAATAATGAAGATAATTTGGGTATTTAGTGGCACTGGCCAAAATGGCTGTGGTAAGTGAAAGTGCAGAAGGTTGTACAATTTTCTGTCACTTGGAGCTTTTACGGACTTCAGTTTATGAATTGAGGTAAAAAAAAAATCACTTTGGTAGAAATGTAGATTGGTTATATGTAATCATATTAGAATATAGAGTAGAATTTTATACCATTTGGTTTACTGATTTTTCATCGACAAACTTGGATACCTTATATTTAGAGTTCTATACTTTTACACTTTAATAAGTAAATTTGCACCCAAGCGATATAAATGCCTGTCGTTACAATTTACGCAGTAGACAATCATCTTTTAGAAGGTATATGTAATTGATATGTCCTGTAGATATGCAATAAGATTTCAGAATTTTCACCTTCAATGGCAAATAAATTTACATAAATATTACGTGTCCTTTGTGACAGGTGGCGCAAGCCTCGTTGATGCTCAACACTCTTCTTTCTTTTTTTGAGCGTCGTCACCGATAAATTTATTTGTGAACGAGAGAATTTCACTAAGCACGATGACATTTGTGTTCCTGGAACATTACCGCCTTGAGAAGCGAACGCAAGAAACAAAATGCGTGAGTATTCTGTCGAAAAACAGAATTCGACCGGTCTGAGAGTTCTTTATTCTATTTCAAATTTTCTCATCATAGATATTGAAATCGCGAATCTCGAGAGAATAAAGATCATATTGTGAAACCATTCGATGTATTTTATTAAAAACATTAGTTTGTTACATTTGAATAAAATTAGAAATTTCCTTGAGTTAATGATTTCGTAATTTAGATATTTAAAACATTATCGATACGACTCAATACAATCAATTTCAATATAAATATACACAATCAATATCTGTGCTATTTCTGGTGCAATGTCCTACTCTCTTTTGGTTGGGAAATTTTCGATGGTTGGTGTGGGACAGGTGCATGAGATATTTTAAAAACGAATTTCATTTCGTGAGAACGAAAGTAATTCGTGGAAACGAATTTTATTTCGTGCGAACGAATTTATTTCATAGGAACGAAGTTTTGGACTTTGTTTTATAATGCTTATTTTCTTTTTTTCATGCAAATTATTTTGAAATGTAAAGTAAGATTTTGGCTGAATCGTACCCCCCTCCTGAAAATGATGGTTCTGGGTGCATTACATTACTCCCCCTGTCAAGGGACAAGTCTGAAACTATAACCTAGTCTCTTTATGTACGTTAAAAATAATTAATATTAATATAGACTTTACTGCCCCATAATTTACAAGACATTTTTATTAGCCGTTACATGTATGTACAAGATGGACCGCAAAAACTATTATCTTTCAGATTTGAGTACTGTGCGAATGTCCCAAGTTATGTGAAATATAAAGACATTAATAAAGATGATACTGTGATTACAAGAATTAGAGAGGAAGCTATTTGTGCATACTTGGGAAGGATGAACAGAAAAACTAATGAAAATGTTAAATACATATATGAAAACAAGGTTTTAACGTATGCAAAATTGACATTTGAGGATGGGCTATTCTTTATAAAAGCTAAATGCAAGGCACAAGTGAAGAAAACAATATCCTATGCTGTTGATGCGAAATTTGATGAGGATAGCTGTGTTGTTGAAAGTCAGTGCGAGTGTTCAGAAGGGATGCGTTCAGTTGCAGCATGTAAGAGTTATTTTGTATGCTTCACAGAAATGTTGTGAGATTGGTGACTTGATTACTGAGGAAACTTGCACCCAAAATTTGCAAACAATTCTACAAAGGGATTCCGCATAAAGTTAAATACCCCTCTCTTGCAAGTAATGCCGATGTCATTTTTGACTCACGTCAAGTTCAGTTTAGAAACATGTCTGGATATCAGGACACCTTTAGGAACATTTGGTTAAATCACCCATCAGTAAATACATTACCAATTACATTCAATTGCAAACACAGCTGCAGTTGATTCTGATCATGATTATTTTCAGGAGAAGTTTCCTGAAATGTGACTGCAAATTTACTCCTCAACTTTTGGAAGAATCTGCTATTGTACAGAAAAAAAAACTAATATGCATAATCTTGCATATAGTTTAACTAAATAAACTCCCACAAATCAATGTTCAATCTATAATTCATGTAGATGTTATGAGTCAGTAGCCATAAAAAGCTTCGAAGGAAAATCCAAAGTGAAAACTCACAAATGTGACACATTTGTATCCAAATCCTTCTCATTTCTTGCAGCATCTCCAGATTCTGTAATTGATGAAAACTTCATTTTAGAGGTAAAATGTCATTAAACAGATACATGTATCTGATGAAAATGTTCCCTTTTTGAAAATGTAAATGGTTCCTTAGAACTTAATATGACATATGATTAGTTTTATCAAATTCAAGGGCACTTACTCTGTACAAACAAAACTGAACGTATTCTAGTAGTGTACACGTTCAAAGATCTCAAAGTTATACCAGTGCCAAGAGACGAAGAATTGTATGAAAGCATGATTCACAAATTAATTTTTTTTTTTTTTTTTTTTTTTTTGGAAAAATATTTCAAAATTGCAGTGTTGAACAAATTTTATTATCACATCTAAGGGTCATTTATGGACAATGGATCATGGTATTAAAAGTAGCAAGGTATATCACCAAACCCATTGAGTGATTGTGGATCATTTTAATACTGCTTTTTATAACATGTTTTTTTATTTAAAAAAATTCATATTATGTAATCATGCTGTAACATTTTAGCATTGTTAAAGACTTAGAATCCAAATAATAATAATAATAATAAGATTATTGAAGACTGGAGAGTACAAGTACATAATTGTCATAGTTCATATACATAGTGTGGAAATACATTAAGTTTGTTTATTCTCTACAGATCATAGTTAACAATCTTAAGCATGTACATTTTCGGAAGTTGCACATAGTGTAGCGTACAAAGAAAATTTCACTTGCTATCTTTGTCTCTGTGAAATGTTTTGGCTAACCCAATAATTCCTTCAATAAGCATCCTTTTACAGTATAATTTGCGATCATGCAACACGGTGTTTCCCGACATACGGGTTTTCTGTTTTAAAAAGTGTTGGGATGTTAATTTTGACATTCCTGCAAGCAAAAATGTCTTGCACATTGAAGGCCTTATCAGACATCACTGAATCACCAAGCCCGCACTGAATGCCACTGATTAAACAAGGAACTCCGTTACACGAGTTGACTTGCAGAACTTCCATAAGCTGGAGACAAACGATATTAGACCACCAGATGTTGAGTCAAAGAGTACCTTCACAGTTTCCGGTTCTTGAATGTAGAGAAAGCAGAAAGCTGGGCTATTGGTGGCTGTGGTTTCTTTTCAGAGATCTCAGTACCATCAATGATTACCCGTGTTTTGGGGAATTTTGAATAAAAATTCCTTGGAGCAAAGAAAGCCACCAATTCTCAGTCAGCCCAAAAATTAACACCTTGCTACTGCCTGGACGTGAAGTTGACCCATGTCAGCCATATATATTTTAAACAATTGTTGTGGACACTGAAAGAAGTGCACTAATTTCAATGTCAGTTTTGTGTTGTTTTAGTTTTATCAAGGTCAGAAGCAACAGGCTACAGGGCCACCAACGCTGAGATTTTTCTCAAATCTGAGATTTCTAAGAAAATTCGAGATTTTTCACTCAACTGTGCCACCAAATACATATTTTTCTCAAACTCAGATATGATTTTGAGTTTTTTCTCATATTGAAGAATTTTCTCAAATGCGCGTGCCACCACAATATTTCTGAACTCGGGTGAGAAAAATATTTGAGATTTCCTAGAAAATCCTGAGATTAGTAAATAGCAACCTAAAATAAAATCTCAAGTACATTTACTCACCAAAAAGGGCTTATTTAACATATTCTGCATCTGGTTATAGTTGTAATTCAAATTTAGTGCAGCCTGGCCTCAACTATTACATGTAAAACAAATCTGTTTATGTTGCTAGTCCAGTATAAAACATCAAACCTTCGCTATCCTTAATGAAATTTTCAATTCACAGATCCGGGTTGTTAGAATAGATTCTCAGCACCCCTAGCTTGTCGTAAGAGGCGACTAAATGGGGCGGTCCTCTGGATGAGACCGCAAAAACCGAGGTCCCGTGTCACAGCAGGTGTGGCACGTTAAAAATCCCTCTCTGCTCAAAGGCCATAAGCGCCGAGCATAGGTCTAAATTTTGCAGCCCTTCACCGGCAATGGTGACGTCTCCATATGAGTGAAAAATTCTCAAGCGGGACGTAAAACAGTATATAATCAATCAATCAATTCACATTATTGGCAACGACATGGTTTGGCGTGAACTTTCTGTATAAACTGGTACAGCAGCAGAGGATTCATAACCACTACATGAAGGCGTTAGTTCATTACTTTCACAACTGCCTACTTCTACAAAATTACCAACGTTGAAAATAGCTACTTCAGATTCATCATTGACTGAAATTGGACTCCTAGTATATGCTTGCCCCGCTTTTCTTTTTCGTGCAATGTCTCGTTGGTTTCTTTCATTTCGCATGACTTTTAGCTGCTCCAAGGAAAAATTGAAGGAACCGCATTGGACTTCTTTTGCTTTCTGAGAGGGTCAGCACTTAAACAATATCAATATGACAAATAATAATAATGCAGAGTTACACAAACATGCTTAACTTACATACACTTCGGGTGTTATAGGTTTGATCACTGACCAACTTCATGTCATATCCCAATGACACTTCAAAAATGATTTCTTATTTCTTAAATGAAAAATAGAATCTGTGAAAACTTAGAAAGCATATATGGAATCATTTAAACATGTCCTTGTTTTAGATGATGCCGAACACATTAGGCTCAGATGAAAATCGAAACAAATATATTTGATCAGAATCGGACGAAACAATGCTTTAAACCTTGTTTCCATTGTCAAAAGTAAACAAAATAAATGTTTATTATTCAAAAGAATCATTAATACTGATAATAGGTGATAAAAGGTATGTTTCTATTATTTTTATATTAAAGAGGCATTACAGCTCGTTTTGCACATTTTAATCGAGTGTTTTTGAAAAACACTTATCGATAAAATAATAAAAATCATAACAATACTGACAATTTTTAACATTAGGGATGCATTAGTTTGCTTTCAAATGCGCTTTAAAGATCATCCGGAATTCAATGGCTTCTTCATTCTGACTCGGACATTTTACATCACGTGATTCAGTATGACAACACACGTGTTGTGTAAAAACTTTTTTAAATACCCCTTAAAAGTGTCCACACTCACTTCTTGAGTATGGGATTATTCCTGCTTCTTATAATTAAGTAATTATAAATCATTATTATAACAGAAAACCTTTCATGTCCCTGTAACCAAATAAATCACACCACGTGTTTTGATAAAAATAACACTTACTTTTAAAGCCCTGTGTGTGTGTATCATAGCTAGAGGGTCATAGTGATATCCCCACGTAAATTCTAGCGTGTGTATGTGTTGTATCTCGTTCCATTTTAACCCTTTTCTGGCATAATTTGTCAAAATTCTGGGTTTAGCCATTGTACTCCAACTCTCACTGGATTGTTTACCCTCCGTGCGCATGCGTCCAAAGACCGAAAGAGAAAATCTCAATGTTGTTAAATAAGGGCCTTCAAAATCAGTTAATTTTTGCATTTGAACGAGAATTTTCAACTTTAGAAATATACTATTTTTGCAAAGTTTATACATTCAACTATGCAACAAAATTAGTGAAAGCTCTGGGAAAATTGTCATTTTACGATTTCGGACCAAGATGAGCTGTAGTGTCTCTCTAATTAATATACATGCTATAACATATTAATCCCTCACAAACTTTTATTTATGAAAATAATATAAATATTGACTTTATATACGATCTTAAATGTCTCCCGGGTCCGAACTAAATAAAAAGTAAAATACATTTCTATATGCAATATCCACGTAATTCAAAGCTAGTCAACATCAAAATTATCACAATCGTATCCCCTGAAAACAAAAATTACAATATTTGTATATAAAACAGCCAAACAATTTTGATGTCATCTATAGGCGTCATTGAAATCCCCTGTTGGATAACATTATTTTATTTTACAGGGAGCTGGAACATAGTCCCTGCTATTCCTGCTGAACCTCGATTTTTCCTCTATGGATCCTCTTCCTTGGGCATCTAAAAAATCCCGGCTCTAAAAATTTCTTACTCTCCAGTTAAAGTGTATCTGCCATTCTAATAATTGAATATAAAAACATATAAAATTATATAAAGGAGATTTTACATGTCTCAAGCTCCACTATTTATAGTAATATATTGAAAGCAGAAATATTTATTACTGCCAAGACTATCTCTATAGTCTACAATGCTTAAAAAATACACATTCTCGCGCTCAACTATGATAATCACAATATCCAATGAAATGGGTTGATCAGAATCTAACTTAGCTAAGAGATACCTACTCTAAACCGCAATTATTTTGCAAGCTCTATCAATGAAGGTGTATTGTATAAAGTTAGAATAATTAAATAATAAACTTGACTAGATATATCTCTCTACGTCAACTACGACATTTAATTGTCAAAGCAAAACCTCTCATCGATTTATATACACTATTATTATCCTTCAGAATAATACAGTCCATTTCATTGGTCAAGGGCTGGTCATATGAAGGGAAACAATTCGTGATGTCTCCCTTACGTGCGGGTGATAACAGTGTTGTCTCCCTTTTAGTTACAAATAAAGCGATATAGCTTTGTTTACGCGACGTCGCAACAGAACGCGTTTGACGTCGCGTAAATAACCGTGACGTCAAAACCGTCTGTATTTAGAAGTACACTGCTCAAGGATGATGCCCGAGTCAGGAAGCGAAATAAACAAACGGTTTGAACAAAATAGTGACAGTGAAATTCAAATGATCACAGGATATGTTGTTAATTTTAACAGTAAGTAAATTGGCACTGTTCATGTACCTGAAGTGTTATGTTTTTATTATTCTTTTTGTTTTGAATGAAGTGATGAAATTTATTAAATTTGATGGATATAATTTCTCTGGGTGTTTTTTTTTTCCAGATTCTTCAGGATAATAAAACTATTATGGACTGTTCGTCGGGAGACATCACAAATTATCAGGTCTGAGTAGGGTTATCACCCTCGGGTTCATACGCGTCCTCAGGGATAACCATACTCAGATCTGATAACTTGTGATGTCTCCCTCCAAAACAGTCCATAATTGTATAAGTCAAAATCAGCAATAACTTGAAAACTTTGAATGAATGGAGTCTTAGGAAAGCAATAACTCATTCCACAATGAACTCTATAAATCTATACTAGCTGTGACTATCTATAATCTATACTAGCTGTGACTATCTATAATCTACACTAGCTGTGATTATCTATAATCTATACTAGCTGTGAATATCTATAATCTATACTAGTTGTGACTATCTATAATCTATACTAGCTGTGACTATCTATAATCTATACTAGCTGTGACTATCTATAATCTATACTAGCTGTGATTATCTATAATCTATACTAGCTGTGACTATCTATAATCTATACTACCTGTGACTATCTATAATCTATACTAGCTGTGATTATCTATAATCTATACTAGCTGTGACTATCTATAATCTATACTACCTGTGACTATCTATAATCTATACTAGCTGTGATTATCTATAATCTATACTAGCTGTGACTATCCATAATCTATACTAACTGTGACTATCTATAATCTATACTAGCTGTGACTATCTATAATCTATACTAGCTGTGACTATCCATAATCTATACTAACTGTGACTATCTATAATCTATAAATCTAGACTAGCTGTGACTATCTATAATCTATAAATCTAGACTAACTGTGACTATCTATAATCTATAAATCTATACTAGCTGTGACTATCTATAATCTATACTAGCTGTGACTATCTATAATCTATAAATCTATACTAGCTGTGACTATCTAAAATCTATACTAGCTGTGATTATCTATAATCTATAAATCTATACTAGCTGTGACTATCTATAATCTATACTAGGTGTGACTATCTATAATCTATACTAGCTGTGACTATCTATAATCTCTAAATCTATACTACCTGTGACTATATATAACCTATAAATCTATACTAGCTGTGATTATTTATAATGTATAGCTATATCCTGGCTGTGAATATCTTTTATCCATGAATCTATACTAGCTATGACAAATCTATATTAGCCGTGATATTTTATATTCTATAAATATATACTCTGTCACTATCTATATTCTATGAATCTATACTACCTGTGACTATCTATAATCTATAAAGCTATACTAGCTGTGACTATCTATAATCTATACTAGCTGGGGCTATCTATAATCTATAAATCTATACTAGCTGGGACTATCTATAATATATAAAGCTATACTAGCTGTGACTATCTATAATCTACACTAGCTGTGATTATCTATAATCTATACTAGCTGTGACTATCCATAATCTATACTAACTGTGACTATCTATAATCTATAAATCTAGACTAGCTGTGACTATCTATAATCTATAAATCTAGACTAGCTGTGACTATCTATAATATATAAATCTATACTAGCTGTGACTATCTATAATCTATACTAGCTGGGACTATCTATAATATATAAAGCTATACTAGCTGTGACTATCTATAATCTATACTAGCTGGGACTATCTATAATATATAAAGCTATACTAGCTGTGACTATCTATAATCTATACTAGCTGGGACTATCTATAATATATAAAGCTATACTAGCTGTGACTATCTATAATCTATACTAGCTGTGACTATCTATAATCTATAAATCTATACTAGCTGTGACTATCTATAATCTATAAATCTATACTAGCTGTGACTATCTATAATATATAAATCTATACTAGCTGTGACTATCTATAATCTATACTAGCTGGGACTATCTATAATATATAAAGCTATACTAGCTGTGACTATCTATAATCTATACTAGCTGGGACTATCTATAATATAGCTGTGACTATCTATAATCTATACTAGCTGGGACTATCTATAATATATAAAGCTATACTAGCTGTGACTATATTCTATAAATAGTCACAGCTAGTATAGCTTTATATTATTTATATTCTATACTCTGTCACTATCTATATTCTATAAATCTATACTAGCTGTGACTATATTCTATAAATCTACACTAGCTGTGACTATCTAGGCCTATATTCTATAAATATATACTAGCTAGCTGAAACTATTTATAATTTACAAGAGGCCCATGAGACACTTCGCTCACTGGAGTCACCTTGGCCCATATTTAAAGATTTTCCGTATATATTTGCATGTAAAACTTTGATCCCCTACTGTGTCTCCCACCTCCCACCCCTCTCCGGGCCATGGTCTTAACAAAATTGAATCTGCACTATGTCAGAAAGCTGCCATGTAAACTTGAACTTTTCTGGCTCATTGGTTCTTGAGAAGAAGATTTTTATAGATTTTTTGTCATATTTTTGCATGCAAAGAATTGATACCCTATTATGGCCCTACCTTATCCTGGTGGCCATGATTTTATTAAACTTAAAACTGCACTATATCAGGAAGCTTCATGTAAATTTGAATTTTACTAGACCAGTGGTTCTTGAGAAAAAGATTTTTCAATGACACCAGCCCAACTTTGCATTTTTGTAATTGTCTCCCCTTTGCAAAGGGCATGACCCTTCATTTCAACAAAATTTGAATCCCCTCCTAAGGATGATTTATATCAAGTTTGATTAAAATTTGCCCAGTGGTTTTGGAGAAGATTTTTAAAATTTGTCAGTATATTTTTGTTATTATCTTCCCTTAGAAGAGGGCATTGTCCTTTATTTGAACAAACTTGAATCACCTAGCTTCACCCAAGGATGCTTTCTGCCAAATTTGGTTGAAACTGGCCCAGTGGTTCTGGAGGAAAAATTCGAAAATATAAAATGTTTACAGACGGACGACGGACAACTGGTGATCAGAAAGCTCATTTCAGCTTTCAGCTCAGGTGAGCTAATAAACCTATACTAGTTGTGACTATCTATATCCTATAAACTTTACTAGCTGTGACTATCTATATTCTATATTAGCTGTGACTATCTATAATCTATACCAGCTGTAACTATCTATATTCTATATTAGCTGTAACTATATATAATCTATACTTGTTGTGACTATCTCTATTCTATATTAGCTGTGACTATCTCTATTTTATACTAGCTGTGACTATGTATAATCTATACTAGCTGTGACTATCCATATCCTGAAGTAATCCAGAAAATGGTTACTAAATGCTGTCAATTAAACTTGCACCAAATCAAACGTAAATATATACAAAAGCTAAAAATAAAAAAAACAAAACCAAACAAACAAACAAACCTATGATTCATGCGGAAAATATTCCTTGGTGAAATGGCTCTGCTATCGCTGAGAAATCTGTACACATATCTGCTACATGTACACATTGTGTAAATATGTTTGTATAAAAATGATCCATACTAGTCTTTAAATTGTATCCATACTGGTCCCCTTGTTTGTCGTAAGAAGCGACTAAAAGGGACGGCCCTTCGGATGAGACCTCAAAATTCGAGGCCCCATGTCACAGCAGCCCTTCACCTGTAATGGTGACGTCTCCATATGAGTGAAAATTATCGAGTGGGATTTTAAACACAGGCGCTAGACGTTTTAAATATTTATAATTTTTTTTAAAAATTGTCTTCCTGAAAACAAACTATTCACAAGGTATGCCACGCCGCCATCTTGGTTTTATTTTATACATGGCCAGATGCATCGCTTGCAATTCTCGGCGAAAAGTTCGATATAATATCATATTGCACCCCTACCGTTTAGAAGCAACTCTGTTAAGGTCTTACCTTTCGCATCGTCATGGTGAACTGGAAATGAAGTCCATTTATCGGCTTTAATCAACTATCAAACATCGTCTACTGCTTCTCAAATGCGAAAAGTCGGTGAAGAGAGAACGGAAGTTGACATAATTATGCAAATGAGAATTCCCTTGCTGATGTACCCTCTGAGGTTTCAGTGGGGACAAAAGGAAAAGTGGGGTGGTTCCGATTGCAGGGTATTTTGCAGTCCTGCAAACAATAAAATTCAGGTATAATTGTGTGGTTTTGGAGCAGGCAGGGGCACGGGAAGTTTAGTAAATCTATCGCAATCCTAAAATAACATTGGAAATGCTCATGATCCCCCCTTTTATTTTGTTTGCTTCGACTCCAACCCCACCAAGTTTTGTCACCATTTGTGACAACACTGAAAATAAACAAACATTTGGCTGTATAAATATCAATGTGAACATCTGAGAGTATGCTCACGTGTATCCTTGTATGTACACGTGTGGGTGTTAGTTCAATATATTGTGAACTTTTCTTATTGCGTATGACATTTACTTTCAACGAATTTTGATACAACGAATGTATACATGCAATAAGTGAATTAGCATCTTTAACGTTGGAACAAAAAAAATATATACAAATAGAATAGTGTTCAAGATCTATTAACTCGCTATCTAATGTATTTACTGCAAATTATAATATTTACTATTTTTAATTTTATCGACCAATGAAAATAGGGCTATTCCGAAATTATGTCAACTTCGGTCCTCCCTTCCCCGATTTTTCGCATTTGAGAAGCAGTAGACGATGCAGCTGGTAAAAAATATGAATATTTAACACGTCGAGCGCCTGTGGTTAAACAATATACAACCAACCAACCATACTGATCTTTTTATTGTTCTTGCATTGTCACATCAAGAACTTTACTTACCTTACATAAACAAAAAAATTATCTAAAACAGCCAAGCAGCACATACATATGGGCAGCAGCCGCTCATTTATGTACACACGTGATTCGAAATACCCAAAACTATACGGAGTTGCACATGTGGTCACAACTTTTTATACTTTGAAGTGTTGACAAAAACAATGCTCTTGGAAGCTTATAAAATTACTGTCCTATCGATATATAATTAATATGTCATGCTTCGTCCATCAACAACACTACGACGCCGATGAGAAATGCCATGCATCGTTTTCCTCACGAACATCAAGTTCGTGGATTAAATTGTTTATTAATATATCAATGCATGATATCTACCCTTTTAGTTTTTGGATACAACTAATATGTTCCTTGCTGGTGCGGAAAGTTTGATTGTAAAAGTAAATATCTGTTTTGTTAAGATTATAATAATAATCTGTTATAATTATATGCCACACCTATGGATGTGCCATGTACAAATCTAGAGAAACCCCAATGATTCAGAATACAGTAAACGACAGGTATCTCTTAATATTTATTATTCTAAACTTTAAAACAGTATGTAAGCTACATTAAATTTACTCTGTATTCCTAGCACAATGAACTGAAGCCAAAGTGCTTCCCTTTAGAGTTGTCTGCCCCTTATTCAGATTTCTTCGCATCTTCTTTGGAATTTAAGGTAATTACATTTATTTTTTAGTTTTTAATTATTTTGCTTCTTGAGATTAGTAGTAATTATCTTATATGACAAAGTTTTATTAAATACATGAAGGGCTACTTAGTGTAGAATGAAAGAGAACTATTATGTCTTGCGCATGTTCACTGAAAGAAATAGTGAATTAAAGAATTATCCAAGTAAGCCATACCACCTATTCTCCATTAAAGCGTCCATTTCCGCCTGAGTGTTATCACTAGGTTTTAGAAAAATATAGGTCAAAATATTTTGAAATGTATGAATATAGATAATAAGGATCACAGTGTCAGCTTAAACACACACACACACACACACACAATGATGAATGAAAAATGAAATAACATTGATGAATACACCTAAAATCTATCGAAATCATCGTGTCGCTCAATGACATGTTAAAACTCAACGTACAATATTTAAGAATATCTAATTGATAATGTTGTGTTTTACTTTAAAATCAGTACATATAATATGCGCTTCTAATCCTGAAATTTTCTAAGTAATCTGGTCATTGTTGTACCAGATATTTGCTATTGAAAAATGTCGCCAATATTTAAGTAAGCTAAGTTACATGCCATATATAGCATACATAGACAGAAAGTTTTACAATATTCTTATAGTTTTATGTATGAAACTACGAATCAGCATTTCATTCACCCCATAACGATTGAAAATGAACGAGAATATCATTAGAAATAATTCCCTTTGTATAGAGTCAGCCTAATATTATGTTTAAAGAAGTAATCTACGTTCCTTTCAGTGTTATATCCCATTCTTTTAATAAGTTTACTGATTATCATAATCATAAAAACATTAGACTTTTGGACAAGAAAAGATAAAGACAATTAATTCCACTATGTATACCTGTATATTCAGCTATTTTATAGTCTGTAATCTACGTTACCTTTCCTCCTTTCAATTTCAACTAAAATGCACTTATACTTCATGTAAATTACACCGTCCGTTTCAGTACACAGATTCTCTTTAAATGACCTTCAACAGAGGACATTTTCCTTGCGATCAAGGTGACATTATAAACTGACCGACGACGGATCCTGCTGGTGGAAGTGGCAGGAGTTATGAAATATATGAAAATGTAAAGGACACTCGTCCACATTCCGTCATTCATTTTTGTAAAATTGATTTGCTAGATGACTGTTATTAATGTTTCCCAGAGTTCTTACAGTTTACACTTTTTATGCCAAATATTCTTGTCGCGTAATTTACGTTACTATGTAAAATATACATCTTGCATCTAATATCAAAAAAATATTTTTAAAATAATTATATAAAAGAATACAACATAACGAGGCCGGAAATTAACATACAGCTATGCAGGGAAAGAACAACATTACCTGTCAGTAAACAGTTTCATCAACACATCCACAATTACATTGTATACAAGTTTCTCCTGCAACACGAGAAATCGTCAATTAAAACTTCCATGCTATGAAATTTACATTTGTAATGTTTTTGCCTTCAATATCGTTTGCTAACTGTAATGATAGACATTTCCTTATGAATGTGAACAATGTGCGTATGAATTTTGATATTAAATATATTTCGCTATTTTATTTCTTCATCTCCTCGATATGAATAGTTCTTGTACAATTTCCGAAATAGATTTAAATCTTAAATTGCAGGCAAATTATTATACCTTCTATATAAACTTGGGTAGTTCCGTGGTTAGATCACAGAACTAATATTACTAAAGTCCCGGGTCCGATGCCGCATTGTTGCAAACATTTTTCTCTAGTTCTTTGCTACATACACAACATGAAAGCTGACTTTCCGCTATTACTTGCAAAACCTAAACCTATCAAAATATGCCAATTCTAAAACAAACATGGTAATATATATATATGTGTGTGTGTGTGTGTGTGTGTGTGTATCAATCAGATATAAGATGGACATACGTGAAAACACGAAAAATTATATATTATTGAGAAATGTTGCTTATGTCCTTAAAGGCTGGAAATCCCAAAATAAATGCAAGTAGAACGTACATTTACAAAAATTCAATTTTGAAAATACACGAGGGTATGAACCGCAACGCTTCACGCCTGCATTTTTCATGAAAAGCCAACGCCAGCGCGTATTTTCAAACTTAAAATTCATTTCTTAAATATACTTAGCACTTACTTTGCTAAACTTTCAATAACATTAAAGGATAATCCATTTTTCGATAATGACCTATACAGAAAGATGAGAAACTTTATTGAAAAATTACATCACACTGTCGAAAATAACAAAATTATATAAGGTAATTGAGCTTTCTAAAGCAAAGTTGTCATTAAAACATACTTTCAACATGGCAGGCGGAATATTACGATTTTCTATTAGCTCTAGCCAAAATATCATTTCTATTTTTTTCTATTTCGTTTTTTAACTCTAGGTTGCGGGGTGTGCGTCATTAATTGGGGTGCCACACATCTCGCACTCAGTCCGGTCGAAGTGGTTAGCGAAGGTACACGTGGAACAATGTCTAGAGGTCCACCTTACGTCCATCGACTTTGACGCCTCTTTAGTGTCCCTCGTTTCATTAGTTTTACTACATACTGAACAAATCTGATTACCCATGGGATTTCGAATCGTGCAGTATGGGCATATCCACCCATTTTCTTTTAGACTGTGACTACCGAAGCGACTGTTATTAGATGGAGACACTTGGGTATCTGTAGAAACCTTTCGAGCCACCGGAGCCGAGTGACTGAAATGGAAGGGTTGAGTTGTACCTAATTTATCATATCTCATTTCCACTATGTCAGTGTAAACATTTTCTCCGCCAATCCCTTCTTCCTCAGCGCAAACACGCAAGTTAGAAGGTGATAATTGCGCGTGAGCGTAAGATGTTGTTGGCTTGGTAATGGATGACATTTTTGACTCAGGTCCACCGGTAGCACGAGTTATAAGTTCTGATCGATGGCTGGCATTTTGAAAGCTGCTTCCACCTACATAACCAGAGTCTCGATATGATGAACTTTCCTTTCTCGTGACTCGCTTTTGCGCTTCAGTTTTGTCATTTCTAGTATCCTGTATTAGATGATTGTTTAACTGTTCAGGTTGCAAAATGTCTCCACGAGATCCCCAGTTATACTCTTCCCCGTATCTCTTCTTTAAACTGTCTGTAACATAGGACCATTCATCCGATCCCTTTTTCGGCGGCGACTCTTCTACTTTCACTTTCTCTTTACTTACTAATTTTAGACTTGCCATCAGGTGATCGTCCAGCGTTCCCTCTTCAAAGTTTGGATCTATCTGTTGATACTCCCTATGTCCGTCGGCATCGTCATCAATAAATGGAATATTATGGTGACTCGCTCTTTCTTCAGAGGGAGAAAAAGTTACTGAATTATGATCCACCTCCGTATCATTTCTATATTCCGATCCCGAAGAAATTTTTACGAGTGGGTCATTTTTCTTGCCTTTCAATAACGTCACAAACTGTTCTTCCCCTCCGCTGCATTTTTGTCTCAGTGTCAAAATATCACAAGGTCGCATTGAAGTATCCACTCTCTTTAGTATTCTTGACACCAGACGACATTCAACAGACGCTACAATACATTCAAAGCCTACGGAGAGAATAACATCTTGATTAAGCCTACGATTCAACACTAAACAATCCGCGGACTCCACAAATCCAATTAGTTTAAACACTTCTTCTGATTTCTTTAGGTGGGACTCTATCTTTGTTTGATAAAAGCCGCAGTATTTCTGAAAGAAAACAATTTATTTCATTTTCATGTTTTCCTATTAATCATGTAGAAAAGTTTATATTTAAAACCCATGTATTTTCTTTGCTTGTATTGATATCTATCTTATATATAAAACAATGAATTACATAACTGCATTGGAAATATATTGAAACGCCACTTGCAACGAAGAATATTGACCCGGGTTGACAATTGACCCGAGGTTCATTTTTCAACGTTGAATATTGAACCGGGGGGGTTTTTTCTTCGTTGAAAATTGAGACCAAAAGTCGTGAAATTTATACCCGGACTCATTTTTCGGCAGCTTGGTATTTTTATTTTATATCTCTAATGACCTAAACACGTTGAAAATTGACCCTGTTGAATACTGATTCCAACTACAGAATTTTGAACTGTCTTTTAACTGAAAGTTCTTCTACGCAATTTGTCTGTATCAATTTATTTTAAAATTATTCCAAATTTAATTTTTCCAAAATGACAAAAATTGGTCTGATGTCATCTCGATGTTATTCATTACTACACGATTATTTATTTCCATGTTTGAGGCCCATGAAAATCTTACTTATGAAATCACTTTTTTATAACCCCCCCCCCCCCCCCAAAAAAAAACCCCCTAATCAAACAAAACAAATAACACCCCCCCCCCCAAAAAAAAAAACCGAACAAAACAAATTACACGAAACAAACCAACAAAAAATAAACAAAACAAACAGAAAATTTTTGGGGTTATGGAGGTATTGAACAATTCTGAAGCACCTGTCGATTTCCTGCATATCCATAATCTTAAAAACTTACAAGGGATCCGTGTTACTTTGAAGGGTATTATTTCATTTCTTATAGATTTAAACTCTAAAAAACCCAAAAGAGGGGGTAACTCACCCCACCCCTCGTATGATCTTCTACTTAACAAAATAAGCAAGTGTCACGGAATTCGTTGTTTGACTGTTTGATGAACTTAGCAGTGAAAGTCCAAGAGAGATCACTTTCAGCTGTTATGGGAAAAATGGATTTCAAGATGGATTTAGTTACTAACAACAATATCCTTTATCTATACAGGATTGCACAATTATCCAATTGTTATATTGTGGTCCTGTCTTTAACATATTAGTATGCATGAAAATGTACATGCATCATACCTCAAATCTCTAATATTTCCCAAATACTAAAATTGACAATTTTAGGAGGGAAAACCGGAGTTCTGTTAATTTAGAGCAAATATATACAAACACATCTTGTACTAAATAGTATATCGTGTAACCATGTACACCAAAATTCCAACTTACACATTTTTTTAAAATTATAAATATCACACAAAACATTGCCATTACACGCGAAAAGATCACTATAAATACATTACTTGCATATTTTAAAGGTTCTTCGGATAAATCGAAACCTTCATCTTTACAATGGTTCATGTTTAGTACAGATTGTCCATTTGAAATTGAACATAGTAAACATGTCAAGGAATAAATATCAATCAACTGTAAATTTTCAATTGAATAATTATAGTTGCAAATATCAATTCATTAATATGGTTTTTATGTTGTTGAATTTAGAACCGATTATATAATCAAAATTCCCATACGCGGCTCAATTTTCAATGAACTAGGGTCTAAATTCAACAACTTTGGTCTCAATAATCAATGTTGAAAAAAATGACCCCCGGGTCAAAATTCTTCATTACACAACCTACAATGTACTCTCTGAATTTAACATATCTAATCTCGATTGCCTTCTATAATTTCCAAATAGAAGTGCATATTACACAAATTCATGCTTACTGTTAGGTAATCTCTATCCCTGTACATGAATAAAGTATCACTCAAGTCAAAACCGCGTTCAATCAACTTCTAGAATGATAGCAGTAATTATGCCATTGATTTGACTAATACACCCACCGATCGCATTAGCTCAGTGGAAAGGCGTTCGCTTCGTGACCGGGGGGTCAAACCTATGACCTAAACATATGTAATCATTGCCAAACACTCCGCATTTACATGCAGAACTGACAATCACTTGAATCACGGGTCTTTCGGACCTTAAAAACGGAGGTCACGTGACGCGGATAAAAGAACTCTCACTGCTGCAGCCCTGAGCTCCAAGCATAGGTCTAAATTTGTGGTATTTCACCTACAGCTGGTCACATCTCAATATGAGTTAAAAATTCTAGACGGGACGTAAATTGAGATAACAAAGCGAAACAAAATACATACACTAATTTTAAACGAGTTAAAGAAACATGTTTTAATACTCACTCGTATTCTTTTGAATTCTGGTTTCCATGAATTTTTCCATAATGAAACTAAATAAAATTCTAGGGTTTCAAAAGCTTCAGAGGCTTTTTCTAAATTAAAATCGCGCTCAACAGAGCTACAATTTAAAATTTTGTGAAATTCGTAAAAAGAAAATTTCTCATCCGGTTTGCAAAGGCTTAAATATTCGACAATGAACTGAAATATGGATTGCAGGACAGTCCTTGTTGGGCGAGGCAAGTCCTCCTCTTTTCGGTATTTATTATAAACATCCTGGGCCCTGTATCGCTTTTCCATCGCAAATACGGCTTTCAATTCATTCCCTTACACGCCATAACAATGTGGACTGCGTATCTGGAAAAGAATAATATTTTTCTTATAATATGTAGGTAATACATTTCTTGGGAAACAACCACTTTCACTTTCTGTTTACCTTTAGCTACAACCAACTTCTAAATTTTCCATTCCGGAGCAACGGAAGTTGCAGGAACTATTTAGACAAACATTTATGACAAACGTCAATCAGTTATATTTTCATTGGAACGCTACTAATCGTAAATCACAACTACGCTAAAACCATCTTTGTGGTATATTTTCTGAAATCAAGTTTTCACATCAGCTGCTATTCTCAGAACATAATTTCCTGTGACAGGCGAAGACTTGTACATAAAATGAAACTGGAAAGTGACCTCAAATTTTTGGATTTATTTGTCAATGTTATTGGTAACCTTTATTTTCACTTGTCAAACAGTTCAATGATACAAAGCCTTATCATTGTTTTAATCCTTCCACAGTATGCAGTTCTTACTGTACTCAGAATGAAAAAAAAAAAAATGTAAATAGTCAGATATATTGACACTTTAAAATGCTACTTGATTAATATAAATATAATTAATGATTTAAATTAGAAAAATAAATCCGAAATTACTTTCAAAGCATTAATTGTCCCAATAGAATAAGAATGGAGATAATACATACAAGTAAGTAACTGTTCAGATGATAGAATACCTGTAGTATTTTACCAACTGACAAAACAGGGATGTTTATCTTTGAAGCTTAACATGGTTATTTGATAGTTGTTTATTGTTGACATACTTTAAATTTTCATTCTTCCTTGTTCTTGTTTTGTATATTTCACAAGATATATGTAGATTATAATGTATATGTTTATATAATTGAGTAGCTGTACTAGGTTTTTATTTTTCATCATTATTATCAGTATAAAAGTTATGTACTGTGAATTTCACCAATGTGATGTTGAATTCTTGCAGATTTTTCCCTTCTAATAAAAAAATGTTCTTAAAATTACAAGATATTTATAAATAAAAAAAAAAAATCAACTTAGATTTTCAAAAAGTTAGATGGTAGATACAGAAACATGGAAATGTTATCCAACTTGTAATAGAACCCCTGTATGTGTGTGTTATGAGAGATATAAACAGACATACATATAGATATGGTCATGTGGCCCAGATTTGGTAAAATAAAGTAGTCTTTAATCTATTCCTAGCTACAGAACTGCAACTTCTTGGTATGAGAAATTGTTGGATATCAATTGATGCCTGCTTAGTAACGTCAACATATGACGTCGTGATATGTTGACGTTTCTAAGCAATGAATTTCATTTTATAACTATCTGAAGAGACATTAAAGACAAAAACGCTAACAATAAAATGTAATTTGAGTTCTTTTCTTGAGTTTTATTATTGTATATATTTGCTGTATCAAATACTGGATATATATATATATATTAATTGATCCAATTTTTTGGAAACATGGTGTATAATATTATTGTAAAGTGGAATATACTATTCTTTTATATATTTAAAATTTGGTGCAGTCAGACCTGATGCACTATTTGCACTATTTGCCAAATCCTTATTTAGTGCTGCTCAATGTATAATAATTTTCATATTTTATCACAACCATGAATTAGTGCTTTGGTTTCCCTGCCAAAGCCACTCAAAAATGAATTTCAGTTTTGAAAAATACATGAGGGTATAATTGTGATGTTTTATGCCAGCATACTTCATGGAGCCTGTTATTTTTATTTATCTCCATTCTACTTTCATTCTGACTGAATTGCCAGTTGTTAAAATAGTCAAAACTATTTAGTATTGGATATGCCTAAATATTTACGTTCAGTTTTGGCACAATTCAGATGTGGAATATTACCATTACGAATAAAGACTAGTAGATATCCTGGGGAATCTGCTGAAGAACGACCTTTTGTTCAGAAAATCGTGTAGAAGAGGAAAGTCATTTTTTATTACATTGTTCTTGGTATTCTGAATGCTAATCAAAACTTTTTGAAAACACTGGACTTAATAAAATGTTAGTAGGGTCAGATATGGATGTAATGTATATGCTAATTTCAAATTATCCTTGCCAGGTTGCAAAGTACCTATATTCTTCGTTAATACACAGACAATCAGTTATTTTCAAAAGATAAGCATTCAAATTGTGTTTTAGTGATTATTTACAACATATATGTATGTCTGTTGTGTATATTTACATGCATTTTTACACCTTTGTTTCTTAATGTTGTGCTTCTATGTACTATATTCGAGTTTTGTGTTTAAGGTGACATATAGGTCGATGGGCTGGGTGTTTGATCTAGTTTTATATCAAATGTTTATGATCATACTGTATACACATGTCACAATGAAGAAATAAACTACTACTACTAGTCATACTATATTCATCAAGGTTCACATGCACATTTTCATATTCATGAAGAAATGGCTATTATTTTCAACTGGTAAAGATATCAAGGGCAAAAACATTGGGAATGTAAATATTAAAACTTGAATCCCACTTAAATAAGTACAGGTACAGTTTAATTTAAATAAGTACAGGTACAGTATGATTTAAATAAGTACACATACAGAATGATTTTGGAAACATGAGGTTTATAGTATCATAGAAGCATGCTATACAATATTATAACCAGTAATTTTTTCTGAATAAATAAATTATAGAACACATAAATCAATTTTGCTTCAAATTGAATGGCAAGTTTCTCATATCAGAAGTTTTATCAAAAAAAATATTTAAAAAACCACAAAAAAAAAAAAAAAAAAAAAAAAAAAAAAAATGAATCAATAAACAGTTCAAATTTATTATTGACAAATTATGCAATTCATGTAATGATTAAATGATATTGTGATATTCATCTTCAAAATCACTTGGACAATTTGTGATTTTCTTATTAATTTATTTGTGATTTTTAGAGTTTAGTGCAGTTTATCCTACAATTTATAAATCATACATGTACAATATGCCTACATTGTACATCATGCATGTATAAAATCTTACTGAAACCTCAACTGAGAAAAGATCAATTATCAACTTAGAAAAAATCAAGCATCTAATATTTTTTTTTTTGTACATGACAACATTCAGAGTTTATTTGTATTTAATGGAAATGTTTTAGATCCACCTATAAACAGCAATCAGATGATTTTGGTGATTAATCAGATAGGAATTTACATTGGCAACCAACTTCTGTCAGTGCAGATATATCTAGCCAAGTCAATCCTATGAGAATAAACAAAACATATTCGTATAAATACGAAAAGGCATTGATGATCTGTATACCTAACTTAAATAGTGATTGATTGAGGTTGACATTTTTATCAAATCATTAAGGAAGTTTTCTTATTAATATGGAATTTCCGTCCAACTTTTAATTCTCTCTAAAAGAGACATATGGTATAAATTTCATTATTTGTTTGAAATGCGTCTATTAAAACTGATGAATTTTACCCTCCATTATTCAGACAAAGACACTTCCAATAAAGATGCAAGATGCGGTTTTTTTTCTGTCTACATTACATGTTGCTTGTCTTCCCTTCACTGAGCCCCACTATTGAAAGTTTTTAGGAAAAATACTTTCTGATATTTTACCTAATACGAAATCTACATTTAACTTTCATTTCTGCTTTGATAAATATATTAAAATAATTTGTTGAAATTGATACAATATTACTGTAAATTTAAATCGTATGGAAAAGATGAGAGGCTCGCATTAGGGTTCCTCTATGACATTTCGTATCGTTTACTGTTAGGTATATCCTTTTCTAGTCTATCAATTGAATATAAACCATATAGGTAATTACCGGTCTATATTAAAATATCGAAAAATAGTCTACGTACCTCTCAAAAAGTTATCAGTTACTAAATTGAAAACAAAATCATACGAAGGGTTTTTCACTGGAAATTCTCGGAGGGGAATCCCCAAATTTATTACGTCGTACGTGAAACAGTTCGACGCAGTCAATCGATACTCAAACAGAATGTAATGGATGTTTATGCACTAAAAACAAAATAAGTCATGAAAACGTGCTTTATTCTTTTAAGTGAAGCTAACTTTTTAATGTAACCTAAACATAAGTACGAAACCAGGCCAGGTCAAGCCTCCTTTTTTTTTTTTGTTTGTTTGTTTGTTCGTTTGTTTCCAGCACTCGAGATCCTGATCCTGCGACAAGAACTAGTCTATACCACAGGCATTTATATTGCTTGAATTTACTTATTAAAGAGTAAAGGTATAGAACTCTAAATATAGGGTACCCAAGATTGCCTATGAAAAATCAGTAAAACAAATGGAATAAAATTCTACTCTGTATTCTTATATGATCTCATATAACCAATCTACATTACTACCAAAGTTGATCCATATACTTTTCGAGATATGCAGTTCATTTCTAAATGAATTCAGAAAAATGCCTATTATTTTTTGGTCGAGTTTTAGCTGGGCCCTGGCACTGTACGACTGAACAGAATGTTTGTGCATTGATTGATTATATATTTTTTAACGTCTCCCTCGAGAATTTTTCACTCATATGGAGACGTCACCATTGCCGGTGAAGGGCTGCAAAATTTAGGCCTATGCTCAGCGCTTATGGCCTTCGAGCAGGGAGGGATCTTTTACGTGCCACACCTGCTGTGACACGGGACCTCGGTTTTTACGGTCTCATCCGGAGGACCGCCCCATTTAGTCGCCTGTTACGACAAGCAAGGGGTATTGAGGATCTATTCTATGAACCCGGATCCCCACGGGGAAACTTGCATCTTGCATACATGTAAATGAGAGGCATTGAAAAAAAAATGATATCGGCTACTCTTATTAAATAAACATTCCATCACCACTTATTATCGTCTAGGATAAACAATAGAATATTATATACATTATTATATACTGTGTTTTTTGTAGCAGAAAAAAAGAAACGCAAGTTTATTTTCGATGGATTTTATTTTACATGATTCACTGATGATTAGTTCATTGTTTGGGTTTCTCGATTATTTCATCATTTCTGAATACATTTTGATGATTTGTGTAATCCTATCACGTGAATAGCGTTAAGAAAAGGTACTCTACGTCGTATCCTAATCGAAATCAGTAGCGTGTGTGCCCAACCCTGACTTCAGTCGCTGATCTCCATTGATCACATCAAGGTGTTTATTGTCCTTCGAGAGATGTTTGTTTGTTTGTTGTTTTTCGCCACACTCAACAATTTTTCAGTTATCTGGTGGCGTCCAGCTTTTATTGGTGGAGGAGAGAGCCCAGGTACAATGTACCCGGGAAGAGACCATCAACCTCCCGAAAGTAAACTGGCAAACTTTCTCACATATATCGGCGCGAGCGAGTTGAGAGATATTCCATTCTTAAATGAGGGCCTGTGTGAGTTGAGCGGCGTTACATGGGACGTTGACGCGCTTCCTAACCCTCCTGTCCAGCTCGTCTCACAAATGCTCGGTTGGGGACAAATGTGGATATATGATGGCCAATGAGGAACCGGGACGTTGTTTTGAGGTGCATGTGCAAGCTGCATTCGACACTGGCGTCGCCTCTGCGTAAGTGGTGGACCAATATAGGTACGTCGTGTCAAAGAAATGTTGTATAGCTGATCTGTACTGTTCCATTGTTCGATTTGTAATGATTTACAAGCACATATGGTGCAGGAGTACCATCAGTTTACGTCACTACTTTGTGAAAAGCGCCATCTTTTTGTGTTGTCGAGCATTGAAGTTCAGTATTGTGCCGTTTTTTTCTCTTCGCCAACGCCAATACTTCAGACACCTCCCCCTTCTTCAGACAGCAAGTGGTGAACCTTTGTCCAGTAATTTTTTGATCCGCTTAGAAGCGATTATTTCAAAGCAGGGTTTGTCGGATCATTCCTTCCGTAGAAGCAGTGCCACCTGGACTTTCCTTCCGTAGAAGCAGTGCCACCTGGACTTTCCAGATCATTCACGACCTTGGTTTCTGGGACACAACGCATATCTGCGCTATTTGGAGTCAAATATAGACCAGAAATTTGGTGATATGTCTCTTTTTGGTAGTTCATTACCCATCTCCGTTTAGGGTTCCCCTTAATACCTTGCACTGATCTGGGAGTTTACATCTGATACATGTATGTATGACATGTATGTATGTTCTTTAATTAGTAGATTGCAAGCAAGTGATTTGAATTTACCATCTGTATTTGAATTGAACTATAATTCCTTTTGCACTACAAATATATTTTTAGGCCCAGACCCGTATTTTCTTATTTGGAGTAAAAAAAAAAATTTTTGAGTTTATAATTACTTGAACTCTTTTCACAAACTGTAAAAGTAAACTTTCAACGTTCCCAAACGTTCAAAAAGAGACAATATATACCCTAAATCTGAAGGCTCCAGGGGGAGTCGAACCCTCGACCTCCAGTTTACTAGACTGGCGCTCTAACCAACTGAGCTATGGAGCCATGAGAACACCTAAGAAGAGATGACATATTTGAAATAAACATAAGGGAGAGAAAAGAAAGAAAATCTAATCGCCCAACGTGGGGCTCGAACCCACGACCCCGAGATTAAGAGTGTCGAACCCTCGACCAACTGAGCTATGGAGCCATGAGAACACCTAAGAAGAGATGACATATTTGAAATAAACATAAGAGAGAGAAAAGAAAGAAAATTTAATCGCCCAACGTGGGGCTCGAACCCACGACCCCGAGATTAAGAGTCTCGTGCTCTACCGACTGAGCTAGCCGGGCTGATTTGTAAACTTTTGTGTAATGACCTATCGGTCGGTTAAACGTACGTTATCAGTGGTGAAAACCCGATATATCGATATCCCAAGGACACTGTTAATACACGTGTTAAAATTACACGAGTCAGTATATTAACATTCCTTTTCATTATAATAACAGCTATGGAATTGTACATTATTATTTTTTTCCCCATTTGGTCATCTTATTCACTTGGATTGAAGATTTACAATATCATTACGATTGATGCCAATTAATATAAACGCACCAGTTCGAACCTTGTTCACATCAATTTCATGGTTTATTTCAGCACACCTTCCCCATCACCAGAAAATTTTGGGTTCTGTGTAGAACTTGATATTAAGGAATCCAATCGGAACTTGTAAAGTTTAATGGCAGACTTCTGTATGATGGTTTCCTAGATTAGTCTTGGCTGATAAATAGATGATGTAATCGGCGACCATTTGGTCAAGAAAACTAAATGCACTGTACTAATGTGCCAAAAATGTCCCACAACAGAATTCGTGTCCTTCATGACTGACGTTCATTTTAGCGGATTACTGTCGAGCCATACCCTGGAAAGGATTTCTTAATTATCAGTAACAATTTATCATGGAAAGTACACGTGGACGAAATAATGAAAAAAGCCTATTCACGCCTTGGAATGCTACAAAAAGTTAAATTCATCTTTGATAGGAAAACTTTACAAAAAATATATTTTTCATTTGTAAGACCAGTCTTGGAATATGCTGACATTATATGGGATAATATACCTGAACACATAATCAACAAAATAGAAAGTATACAGTTAGAAGCAGCAAGGATAGTCACGGGAGGAAACAGATTAGCATCCAGGCATCTTCTATATAAAGAAACGGGTTGGGTACCCCTATCAAAACGTAGAGAAAACCATCGTCTTATACAGCTTCACAAGATATACCACTTAATGACTCCTAACTACCTTAACAACTTCATTCTATCACAAAGAAACCAAGGTCATAATTATAATACAAGGACATCGCATCCCCTACAGGAAATCAATTCCAGAACCAAGCTATATTATAATTCATTTTTTCCAGCAACAATAAGGAAATGGAATGCATTACCTCAATCTATCCAATCAAACTCGTCCCTTTCTCAATTTAAAAAATATCTCAATTCAGGTAGCATCACAGTCCCTAACTATTTTTACATAGGTACCAGAATTGGACAAACCCTCCATGCTAAGCTGAGACTAGAATGTAGTTCTCTTAATCTTCATTTGTTCCAAACAAAATTGTATCATTCACCTCTTTGTACTTGTGGTGAAATTGAAAGCACTGGTCATTTTCTTCTACGCTGTAAAAGATTCTCTAGAGTTAGAAACAATACTATTATGACACTACCTTATTTACTTGATGTTGAACTATTATTATACGGCAAAGATGATTTATCAGATAGTGAAAACAATGACATTTTTTATTCAGTCCAAAAATTTCTTGTTGATAGCAAGAGATTCTGAGATGCCTGTAAATTTGCTGTCCTATCATACCTGTTATTGTTATTGATTTATGTGAACTTACGTTTGAATATGTGCGTGTGAGAACGTGTGTGTATATTTACATATTCATATAAAATATATAAGTATGTATCTATGTTATGAGCATATTTACGACAAATTCCAATACAAATAGGTTATATAACTTATCCAAATCTTACATCACTATTGTTTGTATCGACATATAACTACAGATGTATTGCACTTGTTTCAAATCTCAATTCCAGCTTCTGATATTTGGGTTTTTTTGTTTTTTTTCTGTTATGTAAAATTGTACCAATATTATGCATTGAATTTTCTTACACCTCTCAATAGCAATACGATGAGAGCGAGATTAATATAAGCCTTTTGGCTTGTTTCTCAATTTCTAATATATTTTGTTTGCTTATACATACTTGTAAATATATATATCAGAATAAATACTGTTTAAACTAAAGGATTTCTTGACATGAATTAAGAGACTTTCCCGAAAGTGTACCGTTGCCAAAATTTTTTTTTTAAATATAATGACATAACTCTTTAAGAAATGTATCTATTGTGACTTTGAGAAAAATGATTGGTGAAATTTTTATGAGTGAAGAAATATATGATGAAATTCGTCGTTAGTAATACAAATGAAAAATAAAGAATACATATGAAAAATTATACAATACAACTGAAAAATTATACAATACAAATGAATAAATATACATGTAGAATACAAATGAAAATTATACAAAGAAATGAAAAATTATACAATACAAATGAAAAATTATACAAGACAAATGAAAAATTATACAATACAAATGAAATAAATAAATATGTAGAATACAAATGGAAATTATACAATACTAATGAAAAATTATACAATACAAATGAATAAATATACATGTAGAATACAAATGAAAATTATACAAAGAAATGAAAAATTATACAATACAAATGAAAAATTATACAAGACAAATGAAAAATTATACAATACAAATGAAATAAATAAATATGTAGAATACAAATGGAAATTATACAATACTAATGAAAAATTATACAAATGGAAATTATACAATACAAATGAAGAAATTACAATACAATTGAAAAAGATCAAATATTGCAACGTTTGACATGTCATATGTTGGTTTTTTTTTTATGTTCATAGAAAACAAACTTCATTGCATTTAAAACATGGTATGCCCAAGGCAGGGCTAATATGAAAGAAAAACAAATTTATTCGCCGATTATCATATGCAACCATTTATTATTTTCATGCCGATGTGATAGAAATAAACTATACTAGCGGGCAAAAAAGAAACACAAGTTCGCATTTTATACACGTGGACGAAATTTAATGGAATTTGGCACCGAGCTATTTCCGTGCACTGTGAAAAAATCCATCCGACCTTGACCCCAATCGACGCTGTATGTTTTCAACAGCTGAAAGCGGGGTACTCCTGCATCATATGTGTTGGTAAATCATTAAAATCGAATATTGGACCAGTACAGATCAGCTACACAACATTTCTTTCGAAGCGATAGTAGAGCGAAATGCCGCGATTGAATGAAATCGACAGGGGTAGGGCCATTGCTCCGGTAATGCAGGGACATTCACAACGTCATGTAGCCCAGCAACATGGTGACTCACGTCGGCCCTCAGGAGTGGAAAAATATTCCTAAAGAATTGAAGAAACTAGTCGAGTATATACTCAATCGGCTTTGTTTTATATTTATATATATATACATGTATATATATATATATATATATATATATATATATATATATATATATATATATCTTATTTTTAATGTCAAATAATTATCGAAAATAAACTCGCGTTTCTTTTTTCAGCACGTACATAAGTTAACATACAAATTAATTAGATAAGCCATCTGAAAATTTAAAAGTAACACTAAAAACGCGCAAGCGTACTAGGTATCTTGCCTGTTAAATAAGAAAAAGAGACAAAATTCTGTATCGGCTACTGAAGTTTCGTGTCCCTGTTTCCCGCATGTATACCCTCGTACACCTCCTAAAATTTCTTATTATATATTTGTTTGTTTGAACGTATTTTATTGTAATATATTACAAAAACTTAGATCGTCCTCTCTCTAACCATATTTGTTATCTCTGAAAAATCTGCAGCATTGACATTGAAAGGACATCTCACGTTTTCATACGTTTTCTGCCCTGTTTTGAAGTATGAATTTTGGTACGTTATATCGTGTAAATCATACAAAATACAGGTGTTATTAATAAATCTAATCTTTAAGACGAGGTACGACTTTAATTTACCATAGTCAGTGACTAATTTTAACAATTATGCAGATAGAATGAGGGTAGGGGTGCCAATATTTGCAATGGCTAAAGCGGTAAAATTCGTCGTTTCCAAAAGTTTTTTTTTAACCAGCTCACCCAGGAAACATGCTTATCACTATATAATATCACTAAAATTTAATTTCGAACATCATGTGTGGTTTTTTCCAACTTTTTAATGAAATGAAAAATTATGGGGCCGTAGCTTTTGTACCGTACTGTACGCCTATTTTACCTTGTCAACTTACCTGTATTGATTACATTTAAATCGGCTTCAATCATTGAAATACCACGTGTTTCACGTCATGCTATACTTGCTGTCAAAATGTCGGACAAGTGTGTGTTCTGTTCTTACAACACAAAAAAGTAAAAAAAAAATCGTACAATAGCCGGGTTATTTTAAATGAAAAGTCTCACTCTTGGCATATTTCTTATTTACAAAATAGAAATATAAATGCATATGCAGGATGTGTTTTATGCTGTAAATGTCGTTCGAGATTGGCCAGGGAAAAGCTACAGGGTGTAACAAAAGAAAGTCTTATCCCCGATATTTCTAAAGTAGATAAAAATTGTGTCCTTTGGCACGTTGAATTTCACTGCCGATTGGCTAAATCCTCTCATATTTTATGTCACCCGATCCCCCAAAAGATATAAGCATACGTAATAATTGGTTTAACCTCGGTTTATTGCCCAGAGATCGATATAACTGTAAATCTATTTGAAAAGGTGTTCGAATTTCCTCTGATTTGCAATTTCTTTCGGCTATAGAAGTACGTCCCCCCCCCCCCCCCCCCCCCCCCCCGTGATCAAGAAAGCCGTTTTGATATGTTGTGTATATTGTTCATTCTAGTTATCATGCAAAGGGAAAATCTTGATCACGGGGGGGAAAGACCCTAGAAAAAACTTTTCCTGTTTCCATAGACTTCCATTATAAAATTCATCGTTTTACCCCAAATATCGTCTGTTTATTAACATTTTTTATCATTTTGAAGAAAATTCCATATGCCTAACAAACTAATGATTCATACCATAAAGTTAATAACCTTATTACAATAACTTTATTTTTTCGATTTCTAAGGGCACTTTTGAATGGAAAACGTGAGATGTTCTTTAATTTCCTTCAGAAGCCTTTAATTTCCCATTGCACACTCAACTTCATTTTAAACTTTTTGCAGAATCTTTATTTCTTACTTTAACAATTATTTGACCTCTGGTCACTCACATTTTACAACCCGAGTTGTTACACGTTTGCCTTGACAAAATCAGTTTAAACTACTACATGATCTGGTTAACAACTTGTAAATATACATACAAACCTTCATGTCACCCCGCATGCGTGAAAAGTTCATGCGTTCTTGTCCAGCATGCCCAGCACCTATTTACTGCTACGTTATTTAGTTAATGTCAATCAGTTTGTTACTTGTTCCTGATATTCTAAATTTCTGTCGTGTTTTTATTGTTATTCAATTTTTGTTATAAAAACACACAATGGTTGATGATACAGTGGATTTCATTGGAATTCTGATATCTAATTTGGTGTTCATTTCCTCAGATTCTTCACAAAATTATGTATAAACAAGAAACTCAGCATAATTACAATGATTTTAATTATTTCAAATACATTAGAACAGTATATTGCAAATTATTTGTTCACTGAAAGCATCATCACATAATATCTTAGCGTCATTTCAGCTTTGCTAAGAAAATCTCATTTTCCAGTTTTTATGAAGCGACAATAGATTGATTTTCATGAAGTAGATGTTTATGTTTGCCTATCGTGAGTGTTATGAACAATGAACCTCTTTTTATAATCTAATAAAATGTATATAACTGATTTATCATTCATTATTATGGTAATGTGAAACTTTCACAATAATCTAAAGTTTATTTTCCTGAAGAGCATTAAACTGTACTTAAAATTCATAGTTTCCATTGACAAATTATTAAATTATAACTACAGATTGATTAATTTCTGATTTAGAACTATGCTTTCAAATCATTGATCTAAAATTACAAATTAATTAAAATTCGTGATCAGAAAATCAAATGTGTGACACTGAATTCATGTAAATTACTGATATACAACTCCCATTAATATACCTACTTTCCCTAATTGCATAATACAGGCGTAAAATCTGAACACGTTTTTCTGTCATAAAAAAGCATGTACCTAAAACCTGTCACCAGACATAGCCAGTTTGGGTCGGGTATCCACTGATGTATATTGTGAGGTAGCTAGATAATGTCATTTTTAAAGTAAAATTTCTTTCGAACATAATCTCATATTTGAAGTCTATTTTGTGAAAAAGTCCCAAAACCTCTGTTACGAGCGTTTGCTGATTTTAGAACTTTGAAAAACCTGATATACAAAATCATCACCTCAATACCAGATCCATCACTTGATCATAATATGTATATTATACATGACAACCGTGGTTTCGCACAAGTATACAGCTCTATCGTGATGAGATCGAAAATTTTTCGTCATTTTTTCCGACGAAAAAATATTCTGATATTTTAACGGGAAAAAGATTTGAAATGAATTGTGTCATTTTTCTTGTCCGATTTTAATTATGTGTAACAAAAAACATTACACATAATAACAAATGATAATTATTTCGATCACGTGTAAATCTTAACAAACAAGAATATTGTCTGTTCACCACAGTCACCGGAGGCCTGATAAAAAGTACGCGAAATCACTGCCTGCAAAGACTTTGTTGTGAAGGGATCAATATGGCTGGGTCCAAGATGGGACGAAGAAAATTTTCGTGATCGATAGTACGTTACGTTTCATTGCTTATTTTGACTAATTTTCTCATATATAGAACTCGTTTTGCGAGCCGCGGCCGCTCGCTGTTATTATATTTTTTGTTATTATTGGTATAGTTGTACAATGTACGTACGAGTTGTAGGATTTAGATACAGAAAACGAATTCTACAAAGTAGGATATAATTATTTACGTTTGTCTTCAGACGGGACGTGTTATAGTATAGTATAGCGAAGTCTATATGTTTGTCCGTTCGTGGTTTTCTGATTTCTGTCTCTATTTTCATTTCACCGGTTACGTTAGCTCAGTGGTTAGAGCGTTCGCTTCGTAACCGGTAGGTCATGAGTTTGAGCCCCGCTCGTGCCATGGCCGCCTGTAATCTAAGACGTAAACATAGGTAGTGATTTCTCCTTCACTCGGCATTTAGAGGTGGTTCTTTCGGACATGACCTTAAAAACAGAGGTCATGTGTTGCGGCTAGCGTTGGCACGTTAACGAACTCCACCACTACGGCCCTGAGCGCTAAGCATAGGTCAAAATTTTTGATACTTCACCTACATCTGATGACATCTCAATGAAAAGGCTAAGATAGCTAATAGTATTCAATCTCGCAATTACTATAGAAAATATTAATCAGAGAGAGGGCAAACACGGACCCCTGGACATTCCAGAGGTGGGATTAGGTGCCTAGGAGGAGCAAGCATTCCATGTCGACCGGTCACACCCGTCGTCAGCCTTACATCCCAATCAAGTAAATGGAGCAACCCGTGGTCAGAATCAGTGTGCCACAAACGGCCTAACAATTGGTATGAAACACGTCAGACACCATTTGACCTAATGGAAATTGTACTGGCAAACTAGATCGTTATAACAACCATGAAATTTTGCGAAATACTGACTTTAGACGAGATCTACAAACCCCTCTAACTGTAGCCTGCCTCGATTTAAAAACTGATCATATTCTTAACAAGCTCTTGCGAATCGAATCAGTTGGGAAATATAAACACCACATGCAGGTGATGATGGAATATTGCCACATGTATAAGGGAAGTTGACAATGGAGAAATGGATATCATCCCGTTTTTCATAAAGTTGAGTTGTTAGTTTGTCACCAGCATCTATTTTCAGTAAAATATCTAAATACGAAGCAGATGTGAAAGATTCTGTGGAGTCTTTTAAGTTCACAGGGATATATCGAATCGACATATGAATGAAAATGATAATTGTTAATAGATAAAAGGTCGTCGATATATCTAAATGTCGAACTGAAGGTCACAGCAAGATTTTTTTCTTCTCATTAAAAAACGTTGGAATGAATTCTGCTTCATAACAATATAAAATCAGGTCATCTGAGTGAATATGCATGAAAAATCCTCGACGGAACGTAAAACAAACAAACAATCAATTTTCATTTCTCCATTATATATCAAGCTGAAACTTGCTATATAGCTTTTTTGTGGGTCACTCTAAACATGTTGCAGTTTTGATTTATTTCGACCTCCCTTGCAGGAGTTTTGCTCCTTTATTTAAATATTAATGTTGTATGGTACCAAGCATCACATCAAACGCTTTTATATTTCAGTGAATTTATGTACACACGTTGGGTATAATGCAGTTCAGAATAATTTGATGGTTAGCAGTTATACATGATTTATATCCTGTCATATGTGATGACGTATTCTGGGTAACATTGATTAGCATCATATACGATGAATTCTCGGAAGATCTTGTTGGGAATGTCTGCTACAACAGAGTTAAAATGCAGGTGGTTTTTGTTTCTGCAGTTGTCCTGTAAACATTGAGTGCACGGAGGGACTTTGTATTGGTGAGCGCCATTGGCCACATAAATTCTACCGAGAAGCATGCGCACAAGAAACATCTTCAGTCCAACATTCTGACGATTATTTGCTGCATCTAAGATTACAGAAAAATGCATGATATAACGCAATATAATTTAAAGCTGGAATTACGTTTACTCTATTTAAACAAGTTTACCTGCATATTGATCAGATTTGGTCGAGCTCTCGGCGCAGTAATTTCCTCTCCCCATCATGGGGTGGTCGGCGGCATAGCGCGGGTCCATTCCCCTTTGCATGATATTATCAACCACTACATGTTTTGTACCATGGAAAAGTAAGTACTCATTTAATTCTGGATATAGTTCCTTTCTCAAAATAGTATCCAAGTGCCTTGATGTTTTGATAGATCCCCGTGAGCTTCTATCTTCAAGCTTACCTAAGGGACCATATTTCAGTAAGCTACGAATCATTTTTTCTCTTGCATGGACGTAGTTATGCCATAGATCAACATTTTCGATTCTACGAACATCTTTAACAATAACGGAATTGTAGTTGATATTCCTTGCATCTGCACCAACGCCAACGTGTTGATAATCCCAGGTTTCTAGTACAAGTCTACTAATAGCACTGAATACTTGTGGACTCACATTGGTCGTTTTACATACATTTTGAGAACTGAGATACCGCCTCACATGATACCCTCCTTCAAACTGATTCCAATACATCGGGGTTGTAGGATGGTCTAATATTTCTTCCCAGAATTCATTTGTTCCGAGAGCACTTGCTGGTCCTTGCCATTGTTGTTCTAAAGAGAGATTAAAATCATTTCGATATTTGTAACAAAACATGCTGCGGGTATTCAAAAGTCGTGTCCAGGAATGGGGGTGACTAGAATCATGCCCCCACTCCGAAAAGCCTCCACCCACAGGATTGATTGATTATCCACTGTTTAACGTCCCGCTCGAGAATTTTTCACGCATATGGAGACGTCACCATTGCTGGTGAAGGACTGCAAAATTTAGGCCTATGCTCGTCACTTATGAGCAGGGAGGGATCTTTATCGTGCCACACCTTCATCCGAAGGACCACCCCATTTAGTCGCCTCTTACGATAAGCAAGGGGTACTGAGGATCTATTCTAACAACCCGTATCTCCACGGGGCTAGAAGACGAGATCTCGTTGGTCATACTAAACATTATAACCACGACGGTATCGGAAACGAAATAGTAGTTCCGATATTCCGTATTGACGATACTTGCATATCGATATAATGATCACGGCCCTGCTAGACGTGAAAAGGCTTTCCCCCGCACCCCCATGTAAAACATTGTTCCCCTATTGTATCTCCATCCTACCCAACAACATAACAATTGTTGATCGATCTCATAAATCCTATCAAGCAAAGCAAACAGGATCACTGGAAATACCAAAGATGGGATCAGAAGTCTAGGAGAAGTAAGTACCCCCTGTTGACCGGTCAAACGTGCTGTGATCCCTCTATATTGATCAGAATATCATATGTACTCACACGTTTTCAACTGATTTTTTAATGAAATAGCCTGAAAGTAATGTTGTAGGTATATATTAAGATGTTCAATTGACTGGCATGGTACAAAAAAAATCACTTACCAGCACGCGCATACACGTTCACTCAATGTTAATTGCACAACGCTTAATCGTCTATAAATCGAAGATTTTTGAAAATTATGTATTGTAAATATATACTGGGACTTTTTAACTATTTAGCATGGTCTAAAATCTCTGACCAGCAAGTGCATGCACGTGCATTCAATTTTGATTGGATAATACTTGGTTAAATGCCCTAACTCTAATGAAGAAGTTTGAAAATAAATGCATATTCGATTAACGGTGATCAGATAATGACTTTTTTCCTGTTGCTTTTAAATGAAGGAAAGCAGAGTGAAATTCATACTGGTTAAATATAAGAGTAATATAAGTGTCTATTGAACGATTCATTTTGAATTACTTAAACGAAAAGACATCGATATCATTTTGTAGATGGGAGAGTAGGGAGAGCATCTTTAAAAGTCCCCTTCACTATTAGCACGTGTTACAGTAGTTGTTGAAATCCGCGGTGTTTCTCCATTGAAAATATTTTCAGCGACTTTCTTAAGATAAGAGTTTTAGCATTTTGGGGGGTAACCAAGGATGTTCTTTATAGTTTGGTACTAGGTACTCATAAGTTCATTTTGCAGTGTGATGTGCACGTGACTACTGGAGAAAGGTATTTCATTTTCAATTTGAACAATTAGCTTTATCCCGATTATTATTCAACATTTCGTATATCTCAAAGATGTTTTGTTAAGTCAATGGCAATCCGATGTTTTTACCCTTCGTTTTTAGCATAAACTCACCAATATCCAATGGCTGTACCGCATCTGTGCAAAATATAAAAACTATTAATAACGACAGGAAAATTTCCTCTATTCTCAAATTACCATGTGTACATCATTATGACTATTGATGAATTTAATATACAAGTGTCATACAAAATGATGCAATAAATGTATATTTATAATAAATGAATACAATTCATGAAATCGAACGTAGCAATACTTGTTTGAATACAATAAAGAATCGGTGTCTTCAAAATCAATATCTAAAACTATGCTTAGTGTCGTTCAGTCGCTGTATTTTATATACATATTCGGATATCGTGATTTATTGTGGATTTTTAAAATCTTTTATATACATTGTTAATACGGAATTCCAACAAAAATGAAAGTAGAATGAAACTAACACGCATCACGAAGTAGTGGTGTGAGACGTCACAGCTTATACCATCATGTATTTTTAAAAATGAAATTTATTTCTTAACCAATCACAAACTTATAGATAGAATATCTTACGATTAAAGTACTACATAATGTACGTATATACTTACTGTCATTGGTTATTACGAGAAGTAAGAAACAGATGATATGACAAATGGCTGAAACAATGCACGTTCCGAACGATGACGACAATGAAGCCAAAGTCATCCAAGTCTCTTTAGTATACTCTCCCGTGTAGATGAATCCACCAATCAGAACAACAATTACTGGAAATTCAATTCTCATAACATCAGCAAGTAAAGTAAGTAGTTGGTACAACTATTAAAATAAGGTAACAATGAAATTATGAAAAATTGAAGAAATTTTCATGTTCAATACAGTAAAACAACGTTTAATTGTCGACCACTACAGATGATTCTTTTTCAATGTATTTGATGTTGTAGCTTGCATTAACTCGTAATGGTCTAAACGTTTTGAAATCTACATCCCTATATATTTCATCTTACCGGTTGCGATACAGAATACACAAGTCAATGTCTTTACTTTCTTCTTCAGATCAACTTCCGAAACAGCAATAAACACAACAAACGAAGTCAAGAATACAAAGGACGTCAAGAAACCGAAAATCTCAAAGACTCGAGAAGCCGAGAGCCAACCTGTAACGAATTAAAAATAAAATATCTAAAGAGCGATTTAAAACATCCTGCTCAATTTGGATCACCCACGTGCAATAATATTAGAATATAACAATCATGACCTGGGACCCTGGGGATCGTGTAGGTTTTGGCTAGGAAATTCTCTACTGTCTGACAGCACATAAAATCCTTGGTGGTGTAATTACAGTACGTCCACAATCCTATCGTGCTGTTGCTGGTTTTGGCCCAATTCTGGGTTCCAAGCGCCATCATCTGAAGAAACCATGCCAAAAATGCAAGAGGGAAACAAACCCGGTACGACTTTTGAGAAGAAAAGTATTGGTCGACAAACTTTAAGGCATGCGCAGTACCCATTCCACAGTATGATCTGTCAAAATATGACGGTATGTAAAATATAGCACTTTGGTTGAATCAGTTTCACAGCATCCAAGAGTTATAACAGTAAGAATGAAATACTTACATTTACTTTCGTTTCCTTTTGAACGTTAAACAATGAATCAATTTACTTCCCTAATGAGAAATGATGCCCAAACACTTTCCGGGTGATATTTTCTTGAGATAATAAAGATAAGCTCTTTAAATTGTATGCTCTTATAGCGATGAATGATAAATTTTCAAAATGGACAAGAAAGCAACTTGACGCAAGCGTCAAAGGCATCAGGCCGCAGAAGATATGAAATCATTTTTTTTTTTTTAAATATTCTTGCTTCTTTTTATTAGATCAGACTATACTGACGGTATGCAAAGAAAAAAAAGTTTTAATTATGATAATCAGAATTCTTTATTTTTAATCACTGTGGGGGGGGGGGGGGGGGGGGGGGTTGCATGAACAACATAACGTTTAATTCCCAAGTTATTGTAGTCAGATTTGAACAAAATCGTCGATGATATCACTTTGCACTCGAAGTTTTTTTTTTCTTCTTTAAATAATTTCATCAATCACTGGTGATGACATCGTCCAAGCCACGGCTGAAATGTACGATCCTCTCCCGTTTTACTCGTGGCTCTCTGTGTGAAATCAAATTGAGGTGCGATGATTTATATATAAATTCTACAGGAAATGTATTATATTTACGACAATTTGAACTTTCATTTAAGGGGGGAAATGGTATAAAAATATACACAACATAAATGGTCCATGCTATTTGACTTTTTGTCAGTAGATTTACAATTTGATTTGAATTCTATATGTGCTTTCTGTTTATATGTTATCTATAACACATATACATCAAGAAATATAGAATTTTTATGGGGATTTTTTTTTTTTAATTTCTGTATTTTGCAAATATCAGATTCAGGGGAATAGTCTCAGTTTGATATTACAGATGTCACCCCTTTGTTGTTCACTCACACTGTCTTTACAGATGTTATCTTTGCCGATGTCAATGGAAATGAATGTATGGTATGTGTAACAGACGATTCCACTTGAATTGTACAACGAATTTTCTACAAAACATGAAGGAATCGGACTTTGAAAACATTTTTTCTTTTTACTACTCCTATATCAATGATGATTGAACGATGCCGTTATATTTTTGCGATTCAATTCAAATTTCACACAAACTGCCAAAATGGTTGTAAATTTTCTCATCTTCCAAGGGATATTACCTTTACAATTAGCACGCAACAAAAACGATGACGGAAATAAAAACAACCAGCGCAAGTTTTCAAATTCAGGGATTTATTATAACAAAAACTGTGTGATGAAAACAATAACTTAGACACTGATAAAAAATTACAAGAAAATTCTGACGAAGTATCCATTGCTCAAAGCTAGGACACCATAATAATGACAATATCTATATATATATATAACCTTTAGAAGATGTCGGAGAAGGGACAAAATTGCTAGTAAGCAGTCGTGATGTTATGTCAGGAAAATTAACAAAAACCGATATATATAGTCCACGGAGTTACATAGGTATCATGAAAATTTGTAGACAATGCAAACCCTACATCGTGGAGTATTTCGTATGGGATGTCACTATCTTAAATTACTATTAGTCAACAAGTCCTAAAAATAAATCTGTAACGCCAACGGTTACAGATGTTAGTGTTTTGAAATACATAATGATAGGATCACATACAAAGATAGACGGGCAAAGTCTCTCTCACACACACACACACACACACACACACACACATCTGTGAAGACAACGGTTACAGATGTTAGGGTTTTGAAATGCATGATGATAGGATCACATACAAAGATAGAGGGGCAAAGTGACACACGCGAGAGAGAGAGAGAGAGAGAGAGAGAGAGGGGGGGGGGAGAGAGAGAGAGGGGGGTTGTTTATAAACTTAATCAGCATCAAGTTCTAATCTGTACATATTCAAGAGTTCAAGAGATTTATTACAATTCCATATTACCCTTTTTATGATGATTTTCCGCATTTATGAATTTGTTATACTAAAGTGTTACTGCTTTGATATACTTTTGCAGAATATTGTACGTTTTGTTTTATTTAGAAATTGTTTGCCGAATTGTTTGATACATTTGTGAATATATTACTAGTTTTCAGTGCGTTTTCTCTCTGTCAGAGAAATTGTGTCTCATTAGTACAGTAGTGCTAGCATCGGTGTAGTTGGGATTAGTTTGAAGAATATATTTTAGTTTCAATAAAATAATATAAAGAAGTAACTTGAATACACGAGATACGGAAACAAACCAACGAGCTTATATAAATCCTGCTCTTTATAACTGTACATGTGTGTACTAAATATCATTCATATAACATAGGCGGATCCAGGAATTTGTGAAAAGTGGGTGTCTGGCTAGTGTATTCCCAGTCCACCTCATCCTAATTTCAATTTATGTAATCGTTTCACGCTTTTTGTTTTTAGAAATCTCTTTTTAAAAAATAAGAGACGCATGGGTCTTAACGATCACCTGAGCAACATAGCCCATACACAGCCCATACAGGGAGTCTCATATTTCCATATAAGCCTCAATATGGAGTCTTCTGTGCACATGTTTATGATCGTTCAAAATACATCCAATTCCTATTCAATTAGAGAAGGAAAAAATGAAAGTTTAAAGCATATAAATTGTTTGAACATTCCCTAACTATTTTTAAACATTTTCATTATGTAGCCATATTGGCCCTGCAAAAGGGCCTCGCCCAGGGGTCACGATTTTCATAATTTAGGTAGAAAGTTTCATGGACACCATAATCATGCATTTACTTTTACCCAAGTATATATAGTAGTAAAGAAGAAGATTTTCTAAGATGTAATGCATTTTCACTATATGACCATATTGGCCCCACCCTATTGCCTGAACCTCTGTCCCAGGAGCCATGAATATTACAATTTAGGTAGAGAGCTTCATGGACATCATTATCATGCATATAGTTTTTCTCAAACATATATGGAACTAAAGAAGAAGATTTTCTAAGATTTAATGAATTTTCACTATATGACCATATTGGCCCCACATTAGGGCCTGAAAACCTGACCCTGAGACCATGAATTTCAAAGTTTTGATAGAGGGCTTCATGCATGACATCATAACCATGCATTTTGTTTTTCCCCACATGTGTGGGAAGATTTTTGAAAATATAGTGTTTTTTTGCACATTTGGTCCTGCCCCTGAGGCCCTAGGGGTGGTAAGGTCATAAATTTCACAATTTATATTCCTTTTATCCTAGAAATGTTTCGCAACAGGAACAACAACAACAAAAACAAAAAACAATAACAAAAAACAAAACAAAACCCACCCGGGGTTGGGTGGGGTAGTATCCATACTTCAGGTGCCTATGTAACCAGACCGAGATTCGTATATATATATATATATATAACTCTGGGTTTTAAAAAATGAATAACATTCCATTTTTAATTCAAATTTTAAAACTAACCAACATTTGAGGCTCATTTTCAAGTCTTCACTTGATAACGTATTATGACAAATATAAGGTTTGTTTTACATACCTAGATATACATTCCCTCTCTCCTGTAGAAAGATCAATTCTGATTTTTTTTTTAATCTGCTTCCTTTCTGAGAATTGATATTCAAGCACAAAGCATTTAATCTAGCATTGCGAAATAGTTTAAATTTATCTTCAAGACGTTGTGATTCGAGGACGAATAGCACACTAACAGGAAGATGTATACAATGATACCTCTCAAATCTTAAATGTAACCCTGGACCACGTGTTCTGCACAGCCAGACTCATAAATTGTCAGGGTTTGCTTGTTAAATAAACATATAGCGATAAAGGTTCTAATACAATATATGTCCAGGTAAGGATTCAGTGAGAACAAAGCTCGAAGCAGTCGACCTTTCAAAAAACTGATACTCGTGGAGATCGTAAAACACTCAGTCAAACAGAAAACAAACTTTGAAGGATACTACATATGATGTTAACTCGAATTTGCCCAATTCCATCTTCTCACGAACAGTTTTAGGTTTTCCAACTTTATACGGAGTTTGACTATTCGCTCTTAAAACCGTACTCGCCGTGTGAACTGGTATAGAGACAAATTACACTGGACAGTGAATAAAAATTGGGAAAAAGTTATTTTCAGTCATGAAACACATGTTGTTATCGATCAAAACAAAAGTCTGCACATCTGGAGAAGATCGAACGAAGTCGGACAACCGGAATGTCTTGGCATCCGTGGAAAAAGAAAATACTCGGTAATGCTTTGGGGATGAGTCACCCATGAAGGAGTCGGGACATTAACAAACGTTGATGACAATATTATTTCACAAAAGTATATAAACATTTTGGACACAAATTTATGGCCAGCTATTGCTCGCCATTTTCCAAATAACTACAGACGTGTGCCATAAATCACCGGCAAACTTGACGTGATGACGTTTGTTTACTTTGCGAAAAGGGATTGTTTACATGGAAAAAATGTAATAAAAAAAGACATACCTGTGTTCATTATTTTGTCATTTCATCCCTCACCCTGATCAATTCTCTAAAACGCCTTGACAACGATCTGAATAGCCCCTGTATATAATCAACATTCAAAGTTTGCAATTCCTGGGTATTCGCATGTAAAGGTTCAGCAGCAGACTTGGTTTCAGCACGATGTTGCAATCGCCTCTTAAGTATTAACCACACATTTTCTATGATGTTCAAATCAAGCGACTGTGCTGGCCAGCTGATGGAATGTATATTATTTTTAGCTTTGTAAATTTCAACGTCTCTGGCTCTATGTATTGTCATCTTTAAACAATAAAGTTTGGTCCGTGAGATGTCATGCGATTACAGGCCACAGATTATTTTCCAGGATTTCAATGTACTTGTGCCTGTTTACAGTACCATCCACCGTTGTTATAGTTCCCACATCATGCCAGGTTATGCCTCCCCAAATCACTACACTGACCTTTCGCTGGGCCAGGGGACAGACACAGTCGGGAGATTCGGCTTCCTTCTTGAGTCGCCATATAAAGATCCTCTGGTTTACACCCAAAACAACTTGACTTTCAACAGAAAAGATTACTTTATCCCACTGACCAGTTACATTCCACTTCACTTTACCCCTGCACCAGTTCAGTCTCTTTTTACGGTTCGCTTCACGAAAATATTAACTGTTGTGAAGGAGAAACTTCAAACGTACTGTGCCACTACATATGTCAGAAGTGGTGTAAATCAAACGTGGATTCTTAAACATTCTAAAGAACTTTTAGTGAATTTGAAATCACAAAACGTTTCTCAAATTAACAACATTAAAACGTATGATTTTACAACACTTTACACGGCCATACCTCACGATAAATTAAAGACTAGACTTTTTGACATCATAGACAGTTGCTTCATTAACAAAAATAGTAAAAGAAAATATTCATATCTTGTGATCGGTCATTTCAAAAATTATTTTGCTAAACACCAGTCTGACTCCACGCACAAGTACTCTGAAGTTGATATTTAAAAAATGCTAGAGTTCCTCATTGACAATATCTTCGTAGTCTTTGGTTATCAGGTCTTCCAACAGTCTGTTGGAATTACCATGGACACAAATTGTGCTCCTTTGTTAGCTGTTTTTATATTATTATGAAGTAGAATTCATTCAGTGGCTTCTACAGGAGAGGAAAATATCTCTTGCTGTGGCCTTCAGTTCAACATTTAGACATATCGACGACGTTGTCTATTAACAATGACCATTTTCATTCATATGTCGATTCGATATATCCCAGTAAACTTGAAGTGAAAGACACCATAGAGTCTTCCACTTCTGCTTCGTACTTCGATATTTTACTGAAAATAGATGCCGGCGGCAAACTAACAACTCAACTTTATGACAAACGTGATGATTTCCATTTCTCCATCGTCAACTTCCCTTATCTATGTGGCAACATTCCATCATCACCTGCATTTGGTATTTATATCTCCCAACTGATTCGATACTCTAGAACATGTTCTGCACATGATCAGTTTAAATCGAGACAGGATACTGACAAACACGTGTATGTTACAGGGGGTTGTACAGTCTTGTCTAAAGTCAGCATTTCGCAAATTTTATAGTCGTTATAACAACCTAGTTTGCCAGTACAACTTTCCATCAGGTCAATTGTTGTCTGACGTGTTTCATATCAATTGTTAGGCCGTTCTTAGCACACTGATTCTGACTTTGGATTGTCCCGTTTACCTGAACGGAATGTAGGGCTCACGACGGGTGTGACCGGTAGACAGGGGGTGCTTACTCCTCCTAGGCATCTGATCCCACCTCTGGTGGTATTACCAGAGGTCCGTGTTTGCTCATATCTCTGATTTGTATTTTCTATGGGAATTACGAGATTGAATACTGTCTATCTTAGCCTTTTTTTGTACTCCCACGTTCTTCTTCGCAATATGCCTGCTGTACTCATGTCGATATAAACATCGCTTTGCTGTTTTTTTAAGATACTTGTGTAGGTCTCTGTTGATTAAATATGCTGGTTAAATCACCGAGAGAAGTTTTACTATTAGCCCGAACCAGCCTCACTAGAGATCGTTCATCTCTGAGATCCAGAATTCGTGGTCGCTCGCTTCGAGGTTTGCTTTCTGTGCTTTTCCTCTTAAATCTTACTATCACATCAGAAACTGATACACGGCAAAGTTTTAAATGTATCCACAGTATATTGTAACGTATATCCACAGTTCTTCATTGATACAGTAATATATTTAATATCAAGTGACAATGTTTTCCTTTTCTCGGCCATCTTCAAAATTTGTAAACAATGTACAAAACATTGCAGACGACAGTCTAACTTACGGCATATACGTATCTTGAGCATTGGAAATTCCATGATACTAAAAATAGAACACATAACAACGAAGCAAGGGTGTAAACTATGCCGTTATTTTATCGTTTATTTTTTTTTGTTCGCCTCCATTTTGGATTTTTCCCGGTGACTTATGGCACGTGTCGTATTTGTTTCAGGATAACAACGCACCCGTTCACTCGTCTATTGCCACTAGCCAATGGCAAACTGGAAATAATGTTTTACGTTGTCCTTACTATCCCCTGACATAAACGTTATTGAAAATGTGTGGCGGACTATCAAAATAAAACTTCAAAGACGTATAAACAACATTCAAAATCGTAAAGAACTCATCAGGACAGTGAAAGAAATATATGACAGTCCCTCCCTCAACATTATGTACGAGGGATGATTGATATTTTATGAGGCTTGTATTGAAGAAGGTTTGCATCGATGTCTATTATCAGCCCTTCTATTCCCTGACTATTTAAGGCCGTGTACCCGAAGACTAGTGTCATTTGGTTAGTTTATATCGACGAGGTAGCACTCTAAAGTAAACAAGCCAAGTGACTTTTACAAAATGTACAAAATCGGTGAAATAGCAGTGATCCAACATTTACATAAGGAAGGTTTAGCGCCTATGGATATCCATACCGATATGGTAACAACGCTAGGGAAAAGATGCACCTTCGTATGATACAGTAAAATGATGGGTAGCGGAATTTAAACGCGACAGGCAGATTTTTAAGATGGTCCGGCCCTGGAAAACCTGTCAGTGTTGCAACCCCAGAAATGGTCAATAAAGTCCATTATATTGGTATGAGTGACAGGCGAGTTACAGAAAAATATATAGCCAGTACAGATGGCATTTCACAGGATTGAGGACATTCCATTCGTCAGAGAATCTTGCAATGAGAAAGCTTTCAGCCCGTTGGGTACTAAGACTTCTGACAGTTGATCAGAAGCACACCAGGTGCACTTTGTCGCATGCAAAACTAAGCCTTTTAGAGGAAAGACTATTTATGAAAAGTGGCTCCATCATTTCACCCCAGAGGCGAAACAACAGTCTAAACAATGGAAGCACCCTAGTTCACCCCCGACAAAGAAGACAACGACTGTTCATTAGCTGGGTAAGTTATGTCCTCGGTTTTCTGGGATCTTGATGGTATTCTGATGGTATATTATCTCCAAAAGGAACAAACAATCAATGACAAATGCTATGCATCACTTCCGAAGCATTTACGGGAAACTGTTAAACTCAGTAAAGGTGTATTGTTCCACCAGGACAATGTACCTGTTCACAAGTCTGTCATTGCCATGGCTGTCATTAACGGTTGTGGCTTTAAATTGATTGAGTATCCACCTTCTTCGCCTGATCTCGCTCCATCAGGCTTTCATCCATTTTTAAAACTGAAAATGGTCATTTCCGGTACCACTTTCAGTCAGATGATGACGTCATACATGTAGTGGGAGACCTTCTGAACGGTCAAGAACAGGGCTTCTTTAAAAGTGGCATTGAGGCTCTTAAAATTCCTGACAAAAGTGCTTAAATACTGAAAGGGGATTATGTTGAAAAATATACCAAAATTCAAACCCTTACATATGAGACTCGCAAAATATCAATCAGACGTCGTACAGAGCCTATATGTTTCAATTCCGAGACGTCTTCGCCATGTTATTACATCAAAGGGGCATGCAACAAAGTACTAAAAATATAAAATTTAAGAACACCTTTACTTAAAGTTAATACTTTATTTCATCGTGAGCTCACGCTTTAAGCGTTGTGTGATGCCAGCCATTTTGACGACAGACCCATATGAAAATGTACTGTAGACTCGAACCCACGATCTACAGATCAGCAGTCGCCATGTTACCCAGGAATATACAAGTATTGCTGATATTTATTATATATTGATTGATATTTTGTTTGTTTACCGCCACACTCCACAATTTTTCAGTTATCTGGTGGCGTCCAGTTTTTGTAGGTGGAGAAGAGAACCCAGATACAACGTATCCGGGAAGAGATCGCCTACCTTCCGAAGGTAAACTGGCAAACTTTCTCACATAAATCGGCACGAGCGGGATTCGAACCGGCGCCGACTTGAGGTGAGAGGCCTTGTGATTTTGAGCGCAATGCTTTTGCCACTCGGCCACGGATGCCCCCTATTTATTATATAGTATACTTCCTTCGATACCTCCAGGTGGGGATCCGGGTTAGAATAGGTCCTTAGTAACCCTTGTTTGACGTAAAAGGCGACTAAATGGGGCGGTCCTTATGAGACCATAAAAACCAAGGCACCGAGTCAAAGCAGGTGTGGCACGATAAAGATCCCTCCCTGCTCAAAGGCCGTAAACGCCGAACATAGTCCTACATTTTGCAGCCCTTCAGTGGTGACGTCTCCATACGAGTGAAATATTCTCGAGCGGGACGTTAAACAATATACAGCCAACTTTCACATTCGCGTTACCTTTGGAGCCTTACTTCGTGGACAAGTTTAACTGGAAAAGATATATTACATTTAATATTTGTGAATGAGCATCGCATGCTAGGCACTATATAAACGAGTTCATGAAAGGAAACAAAGATGGCGGCATGGTATACCTTGCGAAGAGTTTGTTTACAGGAAGACAATTATTATATATATTTAAGCACAGGTATCTGAATCTTAATCAATAAATAGGAAAAACAAAAGGTCCATGGCCCTTAACGATCACCTGAGTACCATAGCCCATACACAGGCCTGTCAGGGAATCTCCTATTTGCATTTACGCCTCATTCTGGAGTATTTTGTTCACAGCTTTGTGATTGTTCTAAATATGCATACAATTCCCATTCAATTGCAATAAAAGGGAAGCTGAAGTTTGAAGCAGCCTTTATTTACCTGACCTGCAAGGTGCAATGAATTTCACAATTTTGGCTTCATGGCCATGCATTTTGGTTTTTCTCTAACATATGTGGGAGTAGAGATGATTTTTAAAACTTTTGCATTTTCTTCGCAGTTTTGGCCCAAACCATGAAGCCCCAAGGGAGCTATTATCATAAATTTAATATCCAACCGTTTTTGTCACACCCCTTGGGACCCAGGGGAGTAGAAGTCCTGAAATTTACAATCTGTGTCCCTTTGTCCCAAAGACGATTCATACAAAATTTCGGAGGATTGGAATGGTAGTTATCTAGAAGTTTAAAATATTCAGTTATTAACACGTAGTCTGTGATCATTTTGACCCCACCCTCATACCAAAACCCCTACCCCTGGAATCACGAAATCTACCATTTTGGTAAAGGGCTAACTGCTCATTCTAACTATCCATTTAGTTTCAATTTGGTATCAATAGCATTAAAGAAGTTATTTTAAATGTTTTACCCATAAATATCATATACCAAGTTTGACCCTGCCCTGGGGTCAGAAGCTCTATCCCAGAGATCATGAAATTTAGATAGAGGCCTTTCTGCTCGACATTACTATGTATTTAGTTTTTTCTTACAGGTGTGCAGTTCTAGAGAAGAAGATTTTTGAAAATTGGACACATTTTGGGGGTAGGAGTCCTGAAATTTACAATTTATGTCTGCCTTGTTTAAAAGATGTTTCATACCAAATCTGAAAAGAATTGGAATGGTAGTTATCAAGAAGTTAAAAATGTTCAATTGTTAACGCACGACGGAAGACGTACGACGCACGGCAACGGACGCAGACCTAAAAAAAAAAAAAACCCACCAAACTATATATATATATATTTTAGAAGTTATTCCACTGCAAAGTAAAATGAAAGTGAGGTTTCAAAAGGCGATATATGACCCAAGGTAATCGTGATCAAATCGTCGAGATGTAAGGAAATGTGTACGATTTACCTATAATTTTGTCAATAATATATTTGTCAATCATCAAATCATTTACAAACTTGTTAAGTACGATTTAATTCTATAACAGGAAAGAAATTAATTGAATTCTACATCAGTGTATCAAACTAATGAATAAAAATTAAGAATTTATACGTGGGACCGTCACATATTTTAAGCGGCAACACAGACACATATGCTGGGGGTGGGGTGGGGTGTTAAATACGGAGTTGCTTATATCTGATATATTCCAATCATATTTATAATCATAGGGATAAATGATTAATAATAATGTAAACATAAGTTACAGCTATCTGGTTTGGAAGGTTTATGACGCAAATAACTTGGTTTTAATGTATGCTAATTACCACGGAATCAAATCAACTTTTTAGCATAATAAATCATGAATTTTAATAAAAAGATGTGTCATTTATTACTTATACATGCATAGAAATAAAAAGTTCAATTGAATATAAATGTTTAAGAGTTTTTCATTCGCGCGGAGCTTTAATGAATGGGTAAATTTGGACACACGAGTAATAGGAATCTTACATCTTAATTCTGAGACGGCGGCTCGAGTGTACAGCGATATAAAACCTCAACAGAAAAAAAATACTATTGAGGGTTTTTATGTTAAAGCAATATAAGCTGCCAAAATTGCAATTTTTTATAGTGGCATTAAAAGAGGTTAAATGAACGTTGATATGATTGAAAAAAAGAACTGCATCGAATTTTCTCTCTTATGCATCGTTTACACACCTTTACGTGATGAAAAATATATTCCTCGACATTCCGTTTGACCCTAACAACGGCAGCTGATTAATCGTCGGCGACAATCCCGAAGATAACCGATGTTGACACGAATGATTCTGATGCTGATCGGGGTGGATCGGGTTGTATCCGGGTCATTAAAATATGGACGGCGAGGTGAGATAAAATTCTAGTTACCATCATTATTTTGGCATTGTTAACGATGTTATATGTTTTTATATCTTTTTCGTCCCGAATCAGTCAAAGTCGGCTTTCTTCCCCGCTTCGAACCTTTCGTGTCGGACATCTTTCGTGCTTACCGGAAATATTGCGCTTGCGCACTTGATTTTGCCGAATGAGTTCAACTTTAGGTCATTGCATACGGAAATAATGTCGGAAAAATTAAGGTACGGGAAGACTTAATTTCAACTGTCGAACAATTTTTACATTTAATGCAAAAAATACAACATGTCAAAAGTTTAATCGATAAAATCAGGTATTAGAAGGTAGATGTTACAAAATTCGATTAATTTTAGGGACCCCAAAATAACAATTTTGATAGCTTATATTGCTTTAAAGGGTTGGATCTGTAGTTCTCTGTTGTAAGCCAATTTTCCCTTAGGGTTACAGTTCCGTAGTTAAACACAAATTAGGGTCTTCCTCTCATCAAAACGTTCTGTGCCTGTAGACTTAATCCTCAACCATCTACTACCTCAAGGAAGAGAACAAAATACCCAGAGTATGTTCCAATATATGCTACATACGAATATTTATTACATCTATCAACTGAGGCATTTAAAACTCTAGCATATATAAGCCAGAATTTATAAGATGTTTTCAACGTCCCCAGGTTGCAACTAGCATATAAAATTTAAATGTAAAAACATGAGAAGTAGTACATAATAGTCATATATAAATTTAATAAAATAATCAACAGTAACATAATAGCAAAATGGACACTATGTACTGAATTGATAATAATTAAAAAAAAAAGAAGAAGAAGACGGGAGTACGTCTTTTCATTTGCTGTGTGAATATAATGTGAATTACGGTACTTATTTCAAAGTAATCACAGACTTCATTGATGAGTGAATATCATATTGTTTCTCATGTGTAATCATCCGTGCAAGAAATAAAACAACAGAAAGGTATGTAGGCCAGTCCACTGACCACACAGAGAGCGTAGGACCAGGACAGACTGTAGAGACTCGTGGAGTCTTCGTCCTGAGAAGCAGCACCATATATGATGATAGCGAGCGTAATGAGAAAAGCTGAAATTTAAATTATTGTACGCATGCAAGAAAGCCTTTCTCTCAAAAATAGACAATGACAATTAATCCACTTCTAGATACTTATAAGATGTACCTGCAATGGCAGCAGTAAATCCGACGAGGGATTTGTAGAAGGAATAACTTCTACTAAATATTCCATTACATATTCCAAACAGACATACACCTTGTGGTATCAAACTCATAACGAGGAAGGCCCGAGTGGCGTGGAGAAAAGCTAGAAACATAATGATTTTATATTTAAAAAATGTTGAGAATTTAACTCAATTAATTTAACAGATAGTGAGAAATGAAAAACAAGTAATAGTAGAATCGAAAACAGATCAATACTTACGTTCAATATACATAACATCATTGATATAACCACAACACGTTGCACCAAGTGTTCCGTAACAAAACCTCCACAGACCTTGACTTCTGTAATCATATCCAGACAAAACGACAGACGATTCTAGCCAGGAGTCGGAGCAAAATCCGGTCAAGAAAAAACTCAAAATAACCATAAGAAAGCAGAAGGACCACGTTAGCCCTTTAGGTGCTTCTCCCACGGCTTCAATCTTGTCTTTGATATAATCCCTTGCTGTCATATTTCTCTGCTTTTCATTACAACGTATTTCTACAAATAAGCGTTAGAAATAATCAGTAAGAATTTTCTGTTTAATGGTGTTGGGGTATCGATTGATTATTAGGTATTTAAATCTCCGAAACGCTAGAGCAGTCAATTGGTAGATCAATCGATGAATGCAGTTACCCGACAAGGAAGTGGGATATTTCTCGGAATGTGAATTAATAAAGTACATCCAGATGTAACCGAACTTTCCGTGGCGTTATTTTAAACTTGTCCATTTCATGGAACTTAACCAACAGATTCTTGGCAGTTTGACGGGTAAGGTAAACGATACGTCGTATTTGATTTTGTTACTTATCAGTGCACTGGTTTGCTTGAACAATCAACGTCTGTAGATTTCATGGGTAGCTAACGTATGTATATAATGGGCGTATATATACAGACAAGGCAATAAAATTTGTGTTCAGGTATTATACTTGTAATAAGTCGGGTGTAACGTCTGCTGGTGGAATCATTCTACCAAAGTCATTTTGATAAATCATTAGTTCTGTTAAAGGTATACTGGCATCTTCACTTTCCAGTTGGTGGGAATGACAGCGAATAATGACGGTGACGGAGAAACTAGTGAACTCAGTAGACACTTTTTGTGCTTCCCCAGGAGGTTGTAGAGCGTGTTTCGTCATCATCTTTATCGCTTGCTTCTTGCACACTTTGTCTTACGGCAGTGATGCGTGGGCAGAAATATCAGAAGGGTCAGTGGAGGCTAAACAAGGACTGTGGAATTACTGCAACAAGTCCACCACTACTCCAGATTACACGTGTTGTGAAACAGTGCACAACTTTCTAAACCTCCAGGGCCGTAGCATACCTGGTAAGCAGGAACTATGATATATATATATATATATATATATATATATATATATATATATATATATATTTGTGTGTGTGTCTGTGCGTGTAATATTCATTTTATGAACACTTCAAGGTGGATGTAAAATATCCGGAAAGCGCTTATACATCCTTTGATTTTTTTTAACTATCCTGACAGTGAGATAAACTTATTTCTCTTGGTTTATATGTATATACCTTTTATCCAATGGATATCACTCATATGATCTCACTTTGTATTCCTACGTCACGTGACGTAATATACATGTAGGAAATGGATCAGGGTGACGGAATTTCCAATGCTTCACTTGTAAAAAGTGACGGAAGTGGCACAGGTGTTGTTAGATTTTCAAATTTGAAAAAATGAATTTAATTTTGTATATGAAGTTAAAATAGAGGGAACAGGCCTGTTATTTCCACTTTCTCGCTTAGTTACAGGTATTGTCGGAACTGAATGACGTACTGTGTAATTTTTTTCAGAGTGTTAGAAAACCCGATAGTTCGCATTATGAACTGAACACACTAAGATCAAGGGGCTTTTCTTCTGGATTTTGAAAAATAAAATAAAATAAAAAAACCAAACAAAATCCAGATATATGAACCCTTTAAATCCTTTTGAGTCGTTCTGATAACGATGCCGACATGTTTTAGTAGTTTATATATCGTTTGAAAAACACTCCCTGTAAATGATATTATCTGTAGGGGGTGTTTTTTAAATGGTATATAAACTACCAAATCGTGTCGCCAAGGTCATCAGAACAACTCCAAAAGAGGTTTTTAAGGGATTCATATTTTTATTTATTTTTTTTTCTTCACAATCCGGAAGACAAGCCCCTGTGACTAAGATCTGTTATCACATATTTACCCCTTTATTTAGTGGATATCAACTTTCCAACGCCATGCACCAGATTAATCCGGCCTACGCCACAAAACAATCCCATCACACATACAGATATAAGAAACGCAGATACATTTAACACTGAAAGTTCCACAACCCTCAATGTCACAGGTGGCATACAAAATTCGCTGAATGGTAATGTACATGGCGAAAAGGCGAAAAATTCATCGTCAACATTCACATATACGACCAAAAAAAACCCACCAACCCCCCCCCCCCCCCAAAAAAAAAACATCTATGACACAGATCCTGATGACTAACATTTTTCATAATCACACAATTTCAATGTAAAACATATATTCTAAAAGAATGATCTTTTATAAATCAAATATTGTGGCAGTCAATATTCATTTTTAATTATAGTTCCCAACGAATTATTTGTAGCTGTGTAATGTTAACGTTACGAATGTAATCCCCTGCGGATCCAGATTAGAATAGGTCCTCAGTCCCTCATCCTTGTCTTAAGAGGCGACTAAATTTGGTGGGGGGGATCCCTCCGATAAGATCGCAAAAGCCGAGGTTCCGTGTCGCAGCAGGTGTGACACGATAAAGATCCCTCCTTGCTCATTGCCATAAGCACTGAGCATAGGATTAAATTTTGCAGCCCTTCGTCAACATGGTGACGTCTCCATATGAGTGAAAGATTCTCGAGCGCGACGTTAAACAAGTCAATTTACGATTTCGCATGCAACTAATTGCAAAAGAAATAATTTTTTTGCAAAGTATTCCTTAGTATTAGTAAAACAACATATAAAAAATCTAATTTTATCTAATGTGCAGAAATAATATATTTTGATGCATCAAATTTGTTGATAGCTCCCTTTGTTTTATGTCACCGCCGCGCTATCATAGCGTGCTTTCACCGAAATCGTGACGTATACATTATCATTACGTAGACATTGATCAAAGTCTTTGCTCGAATTTTATGACATATGTTCATACAAGCGTGTAAGCGCTTGAATCAATATAGCCTAGGTGTAATACTATAAATTTATTACAAACGAGACGTTCTAAAGCTTCTCAAAAGTTTAGAAAAAAACATAGGTTGGTAAAGTCACAACACGTGTCGTCATGTAGACGTATAGGCCTACTGGGTTCATTCTAAATTTGGGAAAGGTGCCGTAATGTAACGGAAAATAACATTTTTTAAAACTAAATAGTCTCAGAGCATCATTTCTTCAAGGTAAAATTAATAAGTAAGAAAGTGAAAAGGCTTTTCTCTATACTGCACTGCTTATTTCTATTTTCTATGTAAGGACACCCATTCGCGTTACAAAGCCATCTTTCTCGTTATTGATTGGGGTACACGGGGCGCCTTTTAACGTCCCATCCGACGGAGTAAATCTTTCTCCTGAAGTGACGCTATTAGTTGCAACTTGAATGCGGTTTCTGTAATATGCAAAACTAATACGATACCAATTTAATTTAACCTTTTATGTTGTGTTAGTAGAAAATTTCTTCCATTTTAATTATATCTGTTCTAACCTTGTGTTGAATATGGAAAGATTACAAGACTGTGTAATTTGTGAATCGGGGGACAAGAATGGTCTAGTTTGCCTTCGTGGGAAGGGTAGCACAGGTATCAATACTGCTGCTGAGAAAAGGGGTAGCAATCTTCGCACGCATCCTGGGCAATATGTGCACACCGAATGTAGGCGTCAATTTACAAATGCGATTGAAATTAGCAAATATCTGAGGGAAAAAGAACAAAGCAAGCCAATTCCTCCTGCTGATAGTACACCAATTCTTAGATCAAAACCGACCTTTTCATTCCGTGACCACTGCCTCTTTTGTGGACAAACTGCCAAACTTAATCAAAGTAAAAGAGGGCATGATGTTTTTCCTGTGCGAACTCATGATTTTCAGGCGAGATGCTACTGCACAAGACGTGTGCAGTAATTCTACCATTACACAAGTACTGGGGAAACTTGCGGACACAAAATCCTCTCTCAAGTGCTTCAGAACAGCAGCCCTTTGGCTTCAGTACTTAGAAATGATAAGTCTCTTAAAAACTTTTATCACAGCTGAAAGAACAGGCAATTGGTTACTCCATATACAAACTCTACACGCAATGCTTCCCTATTTTGCTGCAGCTGGGCATAATATGTATGCAAAGTCAGCATACATCTATGTCATGTCAATGATCAATCTTCAAAAAGCTCATCCCGATGTACACAGCAAGTTCATGGAAGGTTATCATGTACTGAGAAGAAGTGAGAGGTATTGGGCGGGTCTGTCGTGTGATCTTGTCATTGAGCAGGCATTAATGAGAAGTGTGAAAACATCAGGTGGTTTAACGAGAGGTCGAGGAATGACAGAGGTACAGCGGTCGCAGTGGCTTTTGTCTATGCCTTCTTGTGCAGCAGTAAATGAGGCAATACAGAATCTGACAGATGTTGGCTACCACACAAGTGAGCAGCACAAGGAATCTTCAACCTCTCGCCAAGAAAGGGACAAACAAGATATAATTAGAGTTATATCATACGTACGAGACCGTGACCCTTTTACTGAGAGCATCCCTCTTCGAAATATTGACACCGGTGTGAATGCAGACAATAATATCAACGCTCATAATGCATTAGCATGTGGACAAAAGATCATTGACTCTATGGTTGGTCAGAATAATTTTGATTTTTCCTTCAAAAAATCAATGCAGGTGTTAACTATGTCATCTAAAACATCTATCACGGTTGAGGAAGGCAGAGTTGAGGTTGATCCCCAAGTGCTTTTTCAAAGACTAACGGCAATTTCATCTAGAGAATCTGTTGAAGATATTGCAAATATCTTCAAATATGAATTATCAACGCATCCATCATCGATCTTTGAACCCTCAGGACTTCCAAGAGCAGCAAGTAAGCCTCAAATTTCAGATGCAATTTGGAGTATGGGCGATTGTGCTGTATCAGAGAAGGAATTGCTTGATGTACATTTTATTTTGGATGGCGGTTCTTTGCTACAGCGTATCCCATGGACAAAAGGCATGTCATTCAATGCTATATGTCAGTTGTATGTTGAGTATATTATTAGAAGATACTCGAGACCAACTATTGTATTTGATGGATATTCCAGTGAACCTTCGACCAAAGACGTCACTCATCTTCGACGTTCAAAGGGCATCATCTCCCCTGATGTAACATTTACTTCAGATATGACCTTCAAATCTAAAAAAGAAATTTTTCTCACAAATAACAACAACAAGTCTCGTTTCATAAGTCTTCTTGCCCAAAGACTTCGGGAAAATGAATGCACGGTCATCCTTGCAGAGGAAGATGCAGATTGTCTCATCATTTCAACAGCTGTAGCATGTGCTCAGTCAACACAAGTCGTTGTCATTGGCGAAGACACTGATCTTCTTGTTCTCCTCTGCTACCATGCATCACTGGATGGATACAACATTTACTTCCGATCTGAACTTTCTAATAAGTGCAGGCACTGGGACATACAAAAAACAAAGCGGATGCTTGGTATGCACAAGTGCAAAATTCTGCCAGTAGTACACGCAATCACGGGATGCGATACAACCTCCCGCCTATTTGGGATAGGAAAAGGTGTTGCTTTAAAGAAGCTTTCGAAAACAAACAATGTTACAATGGCAATAGAGGAATTCTTAAAGCCTGGAAACCATCTGGAAACTGTTGTAACGAGCGGCGAACAGATTATTGCTAGCCTATATGGGGGAATATTGTGCGAAGGACTGGATCTTCTGAGACTGCGCTTATACACAAATAAGGCTATCACTAACAATAAGTGCGTTCAGGTACAGAGTCTCCCGCCAACATCTGATTCTGCGGTTCTGCATTCTAGAAGGTCATACTATCAGTGTCAGCAGTGGATAAAACTAGATGGCACTGATCTGAACCCACTTGATTGGGGATGGACAGTAACTGATGATAGGAAATGCATGCCGCTTAAAAACACTTTGCCGCCTGCTCCCAATCGTCTTCTGAATATTATCCACTGTAATTGCAAGGTAAATTGTGACACAAAGAGGTGTACGTGCCGAAAACATGGCCTAGAATGTACTATTGGATGTGGTCATTGTAGAGTAACAAGTTGTTCCAATTCAACAAGGAACACGGAGGAAGAAGAAGAAACAAACTGATTTCCATGGTCTGTTCACTGAAATTACCCCCCCCCCCCTTTTCCAAAAAAGCCTCTTAAAGGTGAAATTATTACATGGAAATTTTACAATTTCTATTTCTTACAAAAATTTATAAATGCCAATCAAGAAACTGCATCCTTATTTGATAGGTAATGATGGAAAGCTAATTTCCAGTTTTTGTCGTTTTTTCTCTTTTTCTCTGTTTTTGACCCCCAAAAAATGGTATTTCCACTTCAACTGAAACATCAGATTTTTTATATGTTTTAGTACACATATTAGCGAGGTCAAAATCATTGAAAACAATTCTTTTGCAATTAGTTGCAAGTTTGACCCTTTTTTTGGGCTAATTTGACTGGACTAAAAGGGGATATTTTAAAACGTAAAATCAATAGTCCAAAAGGATAAAACATGTGATAAAAAGAATTTTCCATGGTTTGTGGTTGAATATGATTATCATTCAACTCGTTTTGTGTTTTCTATCCACCGGTCACGGTAGTTCAGTGACCAGAGCGTTCGCTTCGTAATCTGGAGGTTGTGGGTTGAGTCGTGTCATAACCGCGTCCAATTTCAGACGTAAATATAGGTAGTGATTGCCCCTTCGCCAAACGTTCCGCACTTAGAAGTGAGAATCATGGCTCTTTTGGGTATGATCTTAAAAAGGAAGGTCCCGTGTCGCTGCAGGCGTTGGGACATTAGAGAGCTCTCACTGCTACGGCCCTGAGCGTTAAGCATAGGTCTAAATTTATGGTACTTCACTTACAACTGGTGACGTCTTATTATAGCTGAAAAATTCTCGACGGGGCGAAAAACAAACAATCCCTTGCCAAAGCTTGAGATAGAAGACACAAAACTCGGATAATAATCATATTCAACTACAAACCATGAGAGTATATATATATATATATATATATATATATATATATATATATATATATATACACACACTCTAAACACTTTTCTGAAATATTTCGACCGTGTTACCGGTCTTCATCAGTCGTGTTTAACATGCACAAAGTACTATGACGTCACAAAGCGTATTACAAATGAAACGTAACGTCATAGTTGTTGTTGCGGGTAAAACATATGCAAAAAGGCAAGAGCCCTCAAAAAGGATATGTGTACAATTTCAAAAATATACGTTAAATAAGGTACCAAGACTGTACACAAAGAAGTTAATTTTTAGCCGAAGTGAAACACAATCAGATACATTCAATTATTTATCAGCAATGTTATATACTTATAAAGGCTAAAGCCGTAAATATATATGTAAAGGCAATAATACCAGTTTAAGAGTATATATATATATATTTTTTTTGTACATGCATATATTATTAGAAAATTCTATGCATAACAGACATGATTCTTAAAGACAAAAATGTTCCCTTTTGTTTATTCCGAGTGGTACATAAGTGTTCAATTTTTTTCTTCCATAAATTTTCTCTAAAGCGGCGGTAAATATCATCTTTGTGAAGTTTTTCAATACCTATGATAGAATAATCGCTTATACTGTGGGAATCTGTGTAGAAATGAATAGCTACAGGGTCATTAGTTTCTCGTCTAATAAATGACAAATTCAAAACATGCCTTTGATATAAATTTGCTCCAGTTTCTCCCACATACACAATTTTGTTGCATTATTTGCAAAACACTCCATAAACTACATTGCTGGATTTACAATTGATATAATTTTTGATATGATATTTGTTACCGCTACAGTCCTCGAATTGATTTGTTGTAATGATATATTGACATAAAATACACTTTTTAGCACCACATGGTTCGCACAAATTTTCCTTTTTGAAAAATAAATTATTGTGTTTCTTATGTACTAGAATGTCTTTTAAATTTTTGTCTCTTCTAAAGGCCACGATTGGCATATCCTTAAAAGCACTTTTGGGGTGATCAGAGTTTTCCAAAATTTGTTGACGGTTTTTTTAAAATCTTATGGACAGTAGGAAGTCCTTTAGAATAGTTTATCACGAGAGGAACACGATTACTCTGCTTTGTCTTTTTACGGTAGTTTAAGAGGTTCGATCGGTCGAGCTTATCTACTTTCTCAAGTTCTTTTTTCTACATCGTTATCAGAATAACCACGTTTTCGCAAATTGATTTTTATTTTCTGTCGTTGAATTTGGTATTTTTCTTCTGTGGAACATATTCTACGTGCTCGGAGTCCAAGTTCAAAAGGAATAGATTTTTTTGTAGATTCAAGGTGGTTGGAGCTTTTATTAAGGTACATATGTTTGTCCGTAGATTTGCAGTATAAGTCAGTAGCTAGCATTCCGTCTGTTGTTGAAATGGTTACGTCAAGGAAATCAATTTTGGTGGTTAATAGACACAAGTCGAGCTGAATATTTGAATGTATTTCATTCGCTGTCTTATATCGTACATTAGATAATGGTAAGTTTTCCGATTTTTCAAACAGAATTTGTTCCCATCCTCCCATATATACATAGACGTAATTTCTCCCAAGCTTCGATCCGATAGCGGTTCCTTCGGTCTGAATGTAGTGTTTGTTGTTGAAACTAAAATAATTATTGTCAAGAACAGCATCCAACATTTTAAAAATGCTTTCCGTGTCTACTTTCTTTTCATGGCGTTCTTGTAGCGCCTTTTTCATGATGTCGCGCGCTTCTTTCCTGGGTATACTGGGATAGAATGCTTTTACATCCATGCAAAATAAAATGGAGGAATCTGGCAGTGGTTTCTTTACATTTGAAAGTTTTTTCAAAAAGTCTGTAGTATCCTGGACATAACTAGCAAGGGATGTATTTGCCTTGTCAAGTTGCGACTCGACGTACTCGGCCAATTTTTCAGTTGGACGTTGTCGGCCATTAACTATAGTCCAAAGCGGATTGTTGTTTTTGTGTATTTTAGGGTTTGCTTGGAGTTTTCCTGATGATACTTCTTTGGGAATTATATTACGTCTTAATTCCGACGAAATTGATCCTTTTTTATGCATTTCATTAATTAATTTCTTTATTTTGTCGGTAATTTGTTTGCCTTTGTCATATTCTACTTCACTGTATGCTGCACTGTTAAACATTTCTTTTTCCACTTGATCAACGTATTTATCCGTGTTCATAGCCACTATCCCAGATCCCTTGTCAGCAGGTCTAATTACTATGCTCTGGTCCCCCAGCAATTCTTTCATGGCCTGTTCTTCAACGTTTGTAATATTTCTAGAATTTTTTTTTCTTAGACCTCTAATAACTTCGGCTAAAAATAACTTGTTGGTGTACAGTCTTGGTACCTTATTTAACGTATATTTTTTTAATTGTACACATATCCCTTTTGAGGGTTCTTGCCTTTTTGCATATGTTTTACCCGCAACATCAAATATGACGTTACGTTTCATTTGTAATACGCTTTGTGACGTCATAATACTTTGTGCATGTGGTCTTGTGTTACGTTGCTATGATCAATAAACACGACTGATGAAGACCGGCAACACGGTCGAAATATTTCAGAAAAGTGTTTCGAGTGTTTGTTTTTAATTTTGCTCCAACAAAAGACTTTATAATATATATATATATATATATATATATATATATATATATATATATATATTATAAAGTCTTTTGTTGGAGCAAAATTAAAAACAAACACTCGAAACACTTTTCTGAAATATATATAAACATACGCACGAGTTCTCTGCCAAGATCACCGAAACCGATTTTTTTTCACAAGGATTGTAGACCTGGATTATTTGACTTACTGCTTAAAATTCATAAAGATGACATGTCAGGCTATCCTACATCGTAAAATCTCTGAATTAATTGATTTACAGAACATCTCAGTCAGCATAATAAAGGATTTACCGTAATACCTGCCGTGAAGGACGCTACTGATTACCTAAATAAATCCCCTTTATCGGGCATACCGTGAAGGACGTTACTGATTACTTGAATAAATCCCCTTTATCGGGCCTGGCGTGAAGGACGTTACCGATTACTTAAATAAATCCCCTTTATCGGGCCTGGCGTGAAGGACGTTACCGATTACTTAAATAAATCCCCTTTATCGGGCCTGGCGTGAAGGGCGCTACTTATTACCTGAATAAATCCCCTTTATTGGACATGCCAGACCATATTCTCCTTGTGACCATGGGTGTTGCTTCACTTTAAAGTAACATGTAATAATATATATTATAAGATGAGGGTATCAAGGCTTGTAGAGAGGTTTGGAATAATAGGTCATTCAATGTTCTTCAATTAAATCACTCATTCAGCTTCTTGAACATATTCTCAAGTCTAATAACTTCATAGTCAACGGTTAACACTACCTGAAAATCAGAAGTACGGCTATGGGAACTAAAATGGCACCATCTTATGCCAACATAATTATGGGGAGACTGGAAAGTAGCCTCCTACATTATTCACTAGTTACACCTCTTAATTGGCTACATTTCCTAGATATCATGGAGGTGAAGTGGGTTGACGGTCGTGAATGTGTCAACGACTTTATGACGATTGTGAACCTTTTCTACTATTCAATCAAGTCCACTGTGGAAATTTCCATCTAGAAGAATATTTTCTTGAATACCACAGCCACACTTACAACAGTTGAAATGCGATGTAAATAATATGTAGGAGGAACAACAGATCTCCGCAAACAGGCCCCTCTGTCAAGAAAGATTTGCTTATGGATACACATCCTGTTTACTAGTTTTACATGCTAATTTACAAGTCTAGATTACTTTTAATTTACAGGACTGCGTACCAATGCTATTTTCCCTACGCCTTGTACGCACCCTTCATGGCAGAATAATACATAAGTTTGCTTAGGCCATGGTCCTGTGGGGATCCGAATTAGAATAGGTCCTCCGTACCCCTTATTTGTCGTAGTCAACGCGACTTAAAGAGGTGGTCCTTTGGATGAAATCACAAAAACCGAGGTCCTCGTGTCACAACAGGTGTGGCACGATAAAAATCCCCTCACCGGCAATGGCGGCGTCTCCATCAGTGAAAAAAAATTCTTGAGCAATATTAAACAATATGCATCCAACCATCCACTTAGGCCATGCTCTGACAATAACCTAAACTCTTTGAACAGTGACGTTTTAGTGATTCTTTATCCTCCTGCCCTAGACACGGTCAATGCGGGGATGCCTGATGACTATTTGACTAATCTGCTAATCCCTTGTTTCATAAGTTGATCCACTTTGTTTTACTTTCTTTTGTCTTTTTTGACAGTATGTTTTTTTTCATAGTGCTTAATATAGAATATTACAGGGTACGAGTTGATTTTTGTACTGATGGTCATTATTAAATATTTACATTTGCCAATGTTTTGCCTTATTTGACACTACTAACAAAATTGACATTCAATTTTCCGTAATATGAAGTCAGTCACGTGATCAGACTTTTCTTCTTGCGTATGAATAAAACAACCGCTTCAAAAGTATTTGAGTAAATTGTATCAGTTACCGTCACCTGTCTTGACATCATAACGGAAACAAAATAGATAAAACACACCAGAATATTTACAGAGAATTTATTTTGTAAACAGACAAGAATTTCATTAATCAATAAAACAGAAAGATTCACCATACCGTTCTTTTAAAATACCTTTTGCAACATAAACTGCAACTTCTGAAGTATGGCGAATTCATTCGATGTCTTTGATATTTACATTATGGCAATCTAATATTAGATTCACTTTATGGTAACCTGTTGTTTCCGGGCAATAGCCATCACCGAGGCTGGTTTCGAGCTCGAAACATTCTTCAAGTCAGGGCACCGTTGCGAGTCTTTATTTAAATCCTACAACAAAAATTTCTCGATTGAACGAAAAGTCTCTTTCAGTTTGTGTTTATTTTCTCTAGCATGCTGGATGACCTTTAAGCGGGGTGTTATAAACAATATACGCTTCAAGATTTCATCTTAAATATATTTTCTAGTTTTCATCAAATGAGAATGAAAAATGAGTAATATTTAGTAATGTTACTTTTTTTTTTTTTTTTTTTTTTTACACCCGTTTCTAATCCCAAGGTCACTCTGTTACTTCCTTATCTAGACACGCTTATAGTTCTTTGCTTTTATCAATATGTCAGATCATTTCAGGTTTGTTCAGTTCAAATGAAACTTCAAAAGAAGACTAAAATTAAAATAATCATCGGGCAAATTCTCTCAAAATGTTACTCTTTTAAGTGGCGTTATTTGATCTAAATATGGTTTTAGAAATAAAATAACATATCTGTAAAATTTGTTTCAAAATACTACATTAGCAATCCTACTATTGTAATTTTTTTTTTCCTGCAGTGATATACAATTAAAGACTACAATGCAATGCGTATTTCCGTCCATCGATTATTCAATGAATAATAAATTGGTGCTACTACACATTTTTTTTTATGTCCGGATGAGTACGAATGAAGACTTTCTACAACTGTGAAATTCGTACGGTTTCTGGAGGAATTGTTCAGCAGAGTTTCAATCTCGAAAATTCTGTATTTCAGCATGGCTTCAGGCAACCAGGGTTTTTCAAAGTATTGGCCTACTCACTTCAATAGTGTCTTTGATATTCTCCATTTTCTGTACTTGTGTGACGCCAACTGTTAAAAAGAGAGGAGTTCAAATCGCTGCAGCGGTGCTGAATTTCATTGCAGGTAATAATACATGTAACGTAACCAACAATCGTGCACTTTGCGTATTACGTAAACTGTTGCGTAGATGAATTGCATGAATGAAAGCCATCAAAAAATGTTCTCTACGTAAATTGAGATCGACATTTTTTTACATCCTAATTGAAAACCCTTTTTGTTAATAACTGTGTCTTTGATTTCCAGCTGGAGGTATTTTGATTGGAATCAGTATTTACGGAGGTCGATACCGGTATGAATCGTGGATGAAGAGTTATTTCCCTTCCTGGTCGTTTGCCTTTTCCATCATCGCTGGAATAGGTTATCTCATCACCGGATTTATTTATGTATTTGCACCCTCAGATTCAGGTACGTACTAATTTTGACTTACTTGAGAAGAAGTTTATGATATTTTTAAAGTAGTTTAATGACATTCATTTTGCTAGCATGATGCAACAAAAACCTGTAATAAACTCCAGTAACCCATTCATGAAAAGCAGTAATTGATTTCATGATACTAGCATCTCAAATATTCATAGAAATTTCACTCGACGGGTATCTGTCATAAAATTTTAAAGGGTGATGTCTTTTGTATAATTTAGGTCAAAGCCAAGATAAAGTTGCTGAATGATAGATCAAATATCAAATTTAGTTTCATTATCAGTGAAGTTAATACACAGAGTATCCATGACTGAAGGGTAACCCCTACTGTTTTTAAGGTCAAAGTTCAAGGTTGCACGATCACATACATTATGATAAAATCATGGTTTCTGTATGATTTAGGAATAAAATTTGATATCACTAAGAATTTTCATGACCATAACCCCTATTGTGTTTGTACCACCAGTTTACATCTTTTATATAATTTCAAATATACTATTTTAGTATAGTCTCAATCAATTGGATAATCCTTGTTATTTTCCATGTTCCCTTAATTGGATATTTGGTGGCATATAGTTTTTAGTTTGTCCATCTGTTTGTTTGTCTGTCTGCAAAAACTTTAACCTTAACCATAAATTTTGAAAGGCTAGTGATATGGCTTTAATATTTCACATGTGTATATTCCAAGACTTATACTCTGGTACTAATATTTTTTACCTTAAGCTTGTAACCTTTATCTCAGAACTTGAATTAATTTTTAAAAACTTTAACCTTGGCCAGAACTTTTCAATTGTTGGTGCTAGGGCTTTCAAAGTTTTCATGTGTATTCATTTTGACAAGACCTTTCTTTAGGTAGCAGATTTTTTATGTCATGACATTGACCTTGGAATTTGACTTACTTTTGGAAAACTTTAACCTTAGCCATAACATTTGAATGGTTAGTGATATGGTTTTCATATTTCACATGTGTATTCCTTACAGTGACAAAACCTTTCTTTGGGTTGGTGAATTATTTCCTGATGAACTGATAAACTCATCTTTTTTTCACAAACATATTCTCTTTTTGATCAAGTCAAGGTCAAATGTGGTTCGAAATGAATTACAGATGGTAGCTCAAATACAATCTGAGGTTTTATATAAAGATTCCATGCTACAAAGATGAGTTTCTAACATCTGTACATGAAGGTCAAAGATCACCAGTCAGCAGGTATATGTCTCCTAAACTATACATGTTACTAACATACCACTATATTAGAACAGATACACTTATTTCAATGTGAGAATTGCTGAAGAAAAACTCTAGAGGTATGGAGGACAATTTTTTCAAACAAATTCTTCTATGCTTTCATTATATCTTACTTAAAATCAAGACAACCTAATAAAAATCAATTCACAATTAGAAATGGTGGGTTGCTTTAAATATGTTATCTATGATGAAGACATCAGTATCACTCATTTGCTACCACACTGAATTTTTAGGAATGTCTATTGGGAAACCTGTGAGTAGTGTTGAATACACAAAGTAGGTACCATCCATCCACAGTATGCAAAGAAAATGGCGAAGTTCAACTATTTGTAATTTTAAAAAAAAAAAAAATCGGAGCAAATGTACATCTTCATTGTGTCTATAACTGCACAAGGTGTGAAGGATGCCAAGTCAAAGGTGTAAGAGGAGTTGATTACACAAAGTAGGTACCGTCTATTTAAAAAATGATGAAAAGTTCAACTAAATGTAAATTTTTCGAAAAATGTTTGAGCACTTCCAAAAATTTACTTGTACATCTTCAATTTGTCCATAATAACTGTACAAAGTATGGAAAATATCAGTCTAACAGTCTGAGAGGAGTTGATTACACAAAGTAGGTACATCTATTAAAAAGATGCTGAAAAAGTGACGAAGTTCAACCCTATATAAATTTTTTGGAAAATGTCTGAGCACTTCCAAAAAGCCATATGCATTTTTAATGTGTCCATAAGAACTGTGCAAAGTTTGGGAAATGTGAAGCTAGAGGTGAGTGAGAAGTTGATTACACAAAGTAGGCCACCTGACATTCACCATACTATAAGCCGGATGCACATTGTGCAACCTGGCCAAAAATTAAAATCCTATGATGTAAGAATCAACCAATGGAGAGCATAATGATATTATTTTTGTCCTGTATGTGTGAAACTTTAACCTTCCTTATGACTTTTGAATAATAAGGAATAATAAGACTATCATAAGTACATTCCTTGTAGCAAAATCTTTCTTTTGATACCGAAATTTTTGACCTTGGAGTTTGACCTATATAAAGAAAAGTTAATGTGGGCAATACCCTGAACCATTTAAAATAGGACTTTCATGTTTTGTATACAGATTTCTTATGACAAGACCTTTGGTTTGATATGATGATCTTTGGTCCTGTGACCTTTTGAGTTTGATCCAGATTTCAAAACTTTAACCTTGCTCATAATTTTTGAATGGTGAAAGACAGGATGTCATTTTTTCATATAGTGCATTCCTTGTGACAAAACCTTTATTTCAGTACCAAAGTTTTGGACCTTGTTTCTCTTTTGCTGCCAGGGGTTTAGTGTTTCATAAACACATCTTTTTTTTTTTTACCCTTTTGTGGCAAAATGATATGTACCTACATGCATGTTTGGTATAATGGTAGCTACACTTACATGTTCTAAATGCTGTAGCTGTTTTTCTATTTCTGGATTATGTACAGTGTATTCTTGGACTTTCTAGAAGTTGCTTCAGAGAAGCTTTTATTCATTACCCTTTTAAAATACAAAATCAGTGTCCTTATCAGATTTTTGATAGATAAAAAAAATATTAAACACTTTAAGCATTTGCAAATTAGTGGGGATTATGTGTGTGTGTGTGTGTGTGTGTGTGATGATCCAGATGATTAACTCAGTTGACCTGAGAATCCAGAAAAATGATCTATATCTTAATATATTTTCACAATGTACCACTTAATCATAAATACAGAAAATCCATTGATTTTATAAAAAATATGTTGGGAAATTTGAGGAGTTTTATATGTCCATCTAAAACAGGATGACTATCACTATGGTATGGCATTCATGTCTGTCCATCTGTCTTTTAGCTTTTTCATGTCCAGATCATAACTTAAATTATAGTATGAAGCCTTGACTCTTTGTCAGCTGATGTATCTTGGAGAGGTGTGTCTCCCTTTAAAGTTAAGTCATTGTGACCTTTCATTAAGATGATATAGCCAAATATGGGAAAACCCTGGCTGGTTAGTAAACTGGACAATTATTTTGCCTAGAATCATCCCACTTGGTCAGTTCATGCATCTTAGGTACATGCAAAAGGTGTGTCAAATCCTACATTAAGGTCACTGCAACCTTTAATTAATCGTGTTGATGCTATGGACATATATTGCATAACCTTTTTTGGGCTCATGTAGATTTGAGTCCTATTATCAATAAACTTTGTTAATTGGTGCATCTGTAAAAAAAAAAAAAAAAAAAAAAAAATGTAAATTGCAGTATAAAATTCTATCTTTAAAACTTAAAAAATTTAATTTGTTTTTGTTAAATACAAATGTCTTCCCAGCTTCCCAACTTGAAAATGCTTCAAATTACACCTCCTCCCCTGCATGGTATGAAAGGAGAAAGCATGAGTAGGAACATGGACATTATGAACTGCACTTTGTGCATTGAAGAAAAAGATGGAGAAAAGATTCAACATCAATGTGATTAATGTAATGTCAATTGTATATAATGCAAAAATAATGACTGTTATGCTGAAGTACCAGTAGAAAAGTTAACATACCCTTGTACATGAAAAAAAGTTATAAAACACTCCTCTTTGATCCACTGTAAATTGTAGGAAAATATTAGATCCCCAGTTCAGAACAACATGATAATGAAGTATTGTACAACATTTAAAGGCTATCTGATAAGCCATATAGGAGAAGTATTCATAACCTATGGTAAACCCTCCACCCCTCTTAGATCCACTATAACTTTAAATAAAGATGACAGTTGGATCCTCTTGTTCTGACAATATACACATCTGTAAAATGGCAATGAAATATTGGACAACGTTTCAAGTCTATCCAATAAACCAAATAAGAAAAGTGTTCACAAACTATTTTACATCTTCCATCCCTCTTAGATCCACTATAACTTGTGGGAAAATAATTGGATTCTCACATCCCGACAATATCTACATCTACAAATGGCAAAGAAGAATTGTACAAAATTTCAAGTTTATCACGTAAACCATATAAGAGGAGACATGTTCACAAGCTATTTTACATCATCCACTCACTTAGATCCACTATATCTTTTAGGAAAATAATTGGATCTTCACATCTCGACAGTATGCATGCACATCTACAATTGTACAAATGGCAATGAAGCATTGTACAAAGTGTCAGACCCATCTGATAAACCATATACATGTAAGAGAAGTATTTACAAGATTTTGTGACAGACAGACAAACAGAAATACAAAAACAATATGTCTCCTCCCTGAAAGAGGGGACACTATTGAAAAAGAAACCCACTATGTTTTAAGGGAGGTTATCCCTACGTATGTAAGAGAGTACTACAGTACTCTTGTTCACAAATACACAATTTTTCATAAAATATAGCTAAATCTGTATACATACAACAATTAATATGAATAAATATTGTTACCAACATTAACAACATAAATATGCAATATTACACAACAAAAATTAACAAACTTAATTAATTCCATTTATCCCCTGGGATTAATTATCTAAGCCATGGTGTTTCAAAGTTTGGTTGGACAAGCAAAGACCATTTTGAAAAGAGTCTACATGTAATTGCATCTGTCCAATGAAAGATTCCATTTGTTCCATGTGAGTAATGATCTATGCCATGGTACTTTTAGGAAGTCAAAATTGCATCTGTCAAGTCAAAGATTATGCACAAGTTTAAATAGTTGTGGAGCATTTCTGTAGTTAATAATTTATGACCCTAAATTACATGCAATCCATACATACCGGTGCTGGTACACAAAACATGCTCTGAGCAGGTGCCCCTTTCTCACTTAGATTTTTTCTCAATTGGCTACATCCACACTACCCAAACCTCATCACAGTGTCATGCGAGGGGATTCAAACACTGCCTGTGCACAATCTAAGAACTCTGTCCGCCCTTAAAAATCTACCTTTCATATGGAGTCATCCACCTTCCTTCTCAGTTACAAACCTTTTCCTGAACCATGTAGGTTTTCATCTGAATTTCTTCAGCAACTGAGCACATGTCTTAGTTTTGTATTTGCACCAATCTATATGTAAGGAATCATAATGACACCTGCATGTTGTAAATCAAGTTTGACATTAAGCACTCGGCTACACTTGACGTGTATCCTAAAATTATTTTACCCACTTTTACACATGTAATGTCACTTCAAATATGGGTATTTCCATTTTTTAAAAGAAAGTTGACCGGGCCTATAGTGCAAAACTGTCCCCTGCAACCTTTGTAAAATCCTAAATTGTTAATTCATAACATGTGAAAGAAATCATCTAAATACATGTAATAAAATAAAATACATTTTGAATATCATTTCTGAACTTAATTGAACTATTCAAGAAGAATTTTGACAAGTCAATTGTTGTACCAAGTTTGACATAATTTTGTCCCATGCACACTCATCTGTTTATGATGATAAACATCCAATGGTCATATTTTGTGGTATGGCAGTGCACTGTATTAAAATTCATCACTTGAATTGAATTTTAACAGAATTATAAAAATTCAGATTTGGGTTGAATGGTAGAATAAAGATGGATTTATGAGAAAAAAAATTCCCATAAGCCTGTTTTGAGTATCCAATCAACAGATTATTATAAAACTAATTTCAGCAACTGTGCAACCATATTCAAACAACCAACAAGGACAAAATCAAAATGTTAACAACCATATGCCGACAAGAGTTGAGCCAACTGCACCACCAGTGAATGAAAGCGCACATAACCCTGCATGGTCACAGCCACATCGACCCATGGGAGGAGTGTGGACCACACAGCAACCCTTTGATGGCGGGCCTGAACCCAATAATCCTGGAAATGAAACAAGTGATAATACTTGCTGTATCTGTTTGGATAATCGGCCAGATATAATATTCATGCCATGCAGACATCAAAAGTGTTGTGAAGTTTGTGCAGAATCTGTTCAACAATGTCCTATATGTCGATGCAATATTGCAGACAGAATAAAGCCATACCGATGATGGCTGTGTTTGATAATGTTTTGTTTGTACAAAGTGAAATATGTTTGCATTTGTTTGAATTTCAAGTTTTCTAACTAAGGATTAAATCCTTGTCCATCTACAGTATTATGAGGTATTACATTTCTATCTATACTTTTAATAGTATACTTAACTTTTATATGCATGCATTAATTTCATTTTGTTGACTGTGCACACAGTCAGTACATGTACTATGTTTTTTCTGTAATCATGTCCTTTAAGAACATGTGCATTTTGGAATATACATATGTAGTTCATTTAAATTACATCCGTGTATACCCACTGTGAAATTACCTGTAATTACTATTCTACCTATAGCTGTATATTATTTATTTCTGAAGATATTCAAATTATTATGTTTTGTGAGAACTATAACTGCTCTTTTAAAACAGTTTAAAAAGTTATGCATATACTTAATGTTGAATTGTAATTCTACACTTTAAAACTGATTTCTCTCCTATTTAGTAGAAAAGAAAAACTAAATGTAAAGGCATCAGGAAGTTTAAAAAACTTTGTACCTTTATGTCCAAATCATATTACTGAACTGATATATATGTATATGTTATTTATATAAAGGTATGAAATTCTGTGTTAATCAATTTCTATCTTTATAAAAAGGTAATTGATATTATGATATTTAAAATATCGTTGCTCACTCTTTTTTTTGTATTACATTTGTGTATTTGTTAAGTATTTTGACACAAATCAAATGTTATTAAAATTGGGAGTGAACTCTTAACTTGTTTTATATTGAAGTTTGCATTTTGTTCAAGAAAAGTTACTCTAGTCTTGGACAATTTGAGTAACTTTTCCATGTTTCAACACAACACTCAAATGAAATACTTTCCATTATGCACATTTACATCTCCATTGATAACAAAGACAACTTGATATTAATAACAATAGTATATTCATGTTTGAAATGTACATCTAGGTTGTTGAAAATAGATATAGAAGTCCTTTGAGAAACTGAAATACTTCATTTCCTCCGAGCTTTGATTCTCCGTACACTCTGTCAACGAAGGTAATGGGTACCTATAATTCAGGGAGAAATATACATGTCATTAACATTCCTGCGTATAGTGAAAAGATGAAAATCATGAATTAGTAGTTGGAATAAATTGAATCTCTGATACATAATAACAAACTCAAGTAGCATAAATTTTACCTCCAATGGAGTGTATTAAAGTGTACCTAAAAACAATATTACTAAGGTTTCATGAAATGTCATGGACATCCCTGGCCTATATAAAGGAGGTGAGGGTGGGGACTATTGAAAACATTTTAAAATTCACATGTTCAAGAGTACCTCCCACCCCTCTTTGAAATTTGATTCCTACAGGCTTGCATCAAAATATGGTTCAGCTACATTAAAATATATTTCATGGATAAATTCATTTAGTTCTATCAACTTATGTATAAAAACTGTACTTTGATTTAACCAAGAAAGCAGCAAAAATTGGTGTTCAATGAATAATTATAAACAAAACAAAACAAAATAGTGAATCAGTGAGTAAAAGTAATTTCTACTCCTCTTTTGTGAAAAAAATAAGCAAACACAGTTTATGCTAAATATAACTCTTGTAGCTGTTTACATCAAGCATATACTATCCCAAATTACCTTCTACAACATAAAAATAAAATAAAATTAAAAACAGAAATTACATTCTTTCCTTGTAATTTAACTTTTTCAAAACACATTCAATGCAATCTGATGAATAACATAAAGAAAATTTGAATTCTTTTTGGCAGGGAGCAATACTGCCATAGCAACAAAATAAAAACAGAGAAACTGAAAGTATCTGGATGTCATTAGCAGGACATATTAAGGCACAACCTAATATCTACTACGTTTATACAATATATAAAAATTTTAATAAAGACATATGAACAAATCAAAATGACATTAAATCATTATGCATTGAAGACACACTGTGGGTTCATCATTATTTAGAAAAAATAGTTTGCATCACTTTAGACATGGTGTTAAAATGCACACTCGCTAGAAAAAGAGTGTAGGAAATAAAAATTGGAGTGGAAAGTCAGTGAAGTGCTTTATGCAGGTGTTGGATGAGACAGTTTTAACTGTAGTAAATGATTAACAAATTTATGTCCCAATGATTAATCCCAGAAATTAATGCCCACAGAACTGAATGATTGTACTGTATTTCAATTTCTGGGGAGATAACTCTTTCACATACCTCTCCAATGCTGTAACCAAACTGTCGTGCTCTGACTATCATCTCCATCTGGAACACATAGCCTTTAGAGATGCAGGAGTTCACTAGCTTTTGTAAGACTTCTTTCTTGTATAACCTAAACAGTGACCGTCACTTTACTGATTTGTGGTACAAATGTCTAAAGCTCTAATTTATGACTTGGTTTCCTTTTCTCTCTATATATACAAAGTTTGAATCAATTTTGTTCAAACTTTTCAAGATATACTCTAGACAATGACATTAACCCCTCAAAATATACTACTCAAAGTTTGATAAGGATCATATTTTTCAGCACTTGTAAAACTTTCAACAAAGGTGAATGAGAACCAACACAGAGTGATTTATGTTCAGAAATGTTTACTTCAAGAAATTGTGACAGAAAAATTTGGCAAACATGACATTTCATCGCATACTCCTAAGGTAAAGGGAGAGTACCCTGAAAAGCATGGTAATTTCATGATCATGGAATTGTTTAAACTCTGCACATTCCATTTCACACTGCACAAACAAGAGTCAATAGCGGGTATGGCCTCCGTTAGCTCCAATGACAGCTTGGCAATGTCGTCTCATGCTTCCAACGAGGTTTTGAATGGACGCAAGAGAGATATTGTTCCATTCTTGGATCAGAACATTTTCAAGTTCCTGGAGGGTGACTGGTTGTACAGGACGACGTGAAATCGCTACCTGAAGCATATTCCAGACATGCTCGATAAAGTTGAGGTCTGGAGAACGAGCTGGCCAGTCCATACGAACAATTGTCTCACGTTCCAGGTACTCGTCCACCACCCTAGCACGATGTGGACGTGCATTATCGTCCATGAGGATGAAGTCAGGACCAACAGCACCAGCATATGGTCTCACGTACACATCCAGGACTTCATCCCTGTAGCGCACTCCGGTCATCGTGCCTCGCCTTAGGACATGGAGATCAGTTTGTCCAGCTCGACTGATTCCTCCCCAAATCATCAACGACCCACCACCATATCTGTCATGTTCAGCAACATTAGCGTCCTGATATCGTTCTCCTGCCCTTCTCCACACTCGTGCACGACGATCTGTGAAGTCAACACAAAACCTCGACTCGTCTGTGAAAAGTACAGGGGCCCAATCAGCAACCCTCCAATTCACATGAGCCCTGGCCCAATTCAAACGATCTTGTCTGTGTCGCTGAGTAAGAGGGATGCGAATACAGGCTCTCCGGGAACGAAGACCACCTTCATGAAGACGATTACGCACAGTTTGCGTGGAAATGTTAACTCCAGTTGCATTCAGAAGATTATTTCTAAGCGCAGTCGCCGTTGCAAACCGATGACGTCGTGCTGAAATCAAGAGAAAACGGTCATCTTGCTGCGTGGTGGACCTTTCTCTGCCGCCTCCATGTCGATGAGAAGCTGAACCATGAGCTTGATACTGGTTCCAAGCTCTGCAAACAACGCTCTGACTGACACCCAATAGCTCTGCAACGTGACGTTGTCTTGCACCATTTTCGAGCATTCCTATGCATCTGGCCAATTCTTCAATAGTCAAACGACGTCTTTGACGTTGTGGAGGCATTTTCATAGAGTAACAGTGACTTAAACGAGGTCAGATGTAAAGACAATGGCCAAATTCAAATCAACGACAAGCACTCAGAAATGTGAATAATGTGGGTACCATGCTTCACGTGCTACTCATGATCACTGCAGCATGCATTTCCCTACCTAACCTGTGTTTTGAGGCTCAAGAGGGGTCAGTCCAACACTATGATGAAATTTGCGTGTCTTATCAATTCATATATTGATTTTATAATGTAAGAACTATATGATCCTTATCAAACTTTGAGTAGTATAGAAGACTATCCATAACTTCCTTGAATGTTACAAAATCTCAATCAAAACAGTAGTTGAACAACTTCATCATTCGTATAAAATATACAGAGATCTGTTCATCATTGTTAAAATATACTCTGAACAATGGATGGACAGACATGGTAATTCCAGTATATCCCCCTAAACTTTGTTTGGGGGAATAAAAATTTGTATTGCATTTGTAATGAATTTGCTATCAAATTTAAACCCACTTAAAAGACAACACATATCCTGTCAATGTCTTGTGACACACAGGCGTGAAACAATACATCAATAGAATATCATAATGTAGATGTGGTTAATACAATACATTGATAAAGGAAAAGGAATGTCAATGTTTTGCAATATTTCGAAGGCAATTAGTAGATTCAACAGATCACAAATTTCCACCGCAAGGATCTGTTATTTCCTTACCTATTTATGTTTCTTAAACAGTGAAGAAACAGTTCCATTTCAAAACAGGAAGCATCATATTTTTTCCGTACAACTCAAGGCCCTAACATCGACATACCTAAAACTTCCAGTCAGATCTGAGGCCCCTGGTCTAAGCAATACTTGTGTCAAATAGTTTGCACCCCGACTGTAATACAAAATATTTAAGGAAACTTCAATGTACTACAGAATCATGATTCATGGAGGCTAATTTTTGTCGAATGTCCAGATTTTACAGTTTCGTTAAGATGTAATTTCATGGATATGGTTTCTGTACATGAATTGTGTATTTCAATGCAGCTTGAAATTTATTAAATTCATTCATTAAATCCATAAAAATTGAGACCCCACAAAATCTAATGATTCCACAGTATTGGTAATGTGTGATGAAGCATTTTTAGGGAACTGAAACTTGCATTGTAATTTCAAGTAAAATAAAAATACAATATATCTTCAAACAAGTACGTTTTACATGTGCATGTCTTTACCTTACAAGTTTTCTTTTAAAGTCCCAACCAGCCACACCTCCTGTACCAATGTAACGTGTTCCTGAAATCAGGTCATAGTTTCCTTCCTTTTGTTTCCTGCAGAGAGAAGGACGATATAAAAGGCCCATGGGCCACAATACTCACCCGACTCACATTACCTCTGCTGTTCTTCATTAGAAAATTATTAAAAAGATATTTTACCCTCTTTATTCCCACAAAAATTTTTGATCCCATATCATGACCCCACCCTAGCCCCACAGGACCATCACTTAACTGAATTTGAATCCACACAACATAGGAATGCATCTAAAATTTCATGAGAAGATTTTTAAAAAATGATATTTCCCATACATATTGCACTACCAAGTGAAAATTTGATCCTCAATTGTTACCCCACCCTACCCCCAGTCATGATTTGAGTATACTAGAATCTGCATTACCCAAAGATGCTTGCCTATTGACATCACTAATCACAGCCAAGTGGCTCATGAGAAGATAGATTTATAACAACCCTTTACTATATATTCTCATATAAAATGTTGTTCCCCTATTGTAGCCCTACCCTAGCCTGGAGGGCTGGGGGTCACAAATTGCACATACTTTATTTTGCAATTCCTGATAATACTTCCATATTAATATGACTAATCATGACCTTTTGCTCTTGAAAAAAATAATGTTTTGTAAAGTGCCCCCCCCCCCCAATATATTATTATATAAAACTTTGTTCCCCTATTGCCCAGATATATCCCTGGTGACCATGATTTGAACAAATTTGAATCTGTACTACCTGTACATGTTTGCATATTAATGAGACTACTAAATCATGGCCCTGCTGTTCTTAATTTTTCTATCATATCCCCATGTAAGACTTTAATCCCCTATTGTAGCCCAACTCTATTCCTAGGGGGAGGGGGCATGATTTGGAATTGAATCTTCCTTATATCATGATGCTTCAACCACATTAATCTTCTATGGCCTAGTGGTTCTTAAGAGGCTGATCTTTAAATGACCCCACCATATTTTTGGCCTTTTCTTGAATATCTCCCCTTGAAAGGGGAAATGACCCTTCATTTGAACAAACTTGAATCTGCTTTGCCCAAGGATACCCAAGTTTGGTTGAAATTGACCCAATGGTTTGGGAGAAGATGAAATTGTGAAAAGTTTATGGCACAGATACTGCCACCACCAACAGATGTTGGGACAATTGTGATCAGAAAACTAGCACCTTTGGCTCAGGTGAGCTAAAAATGCTTAGACTACACCCACTTCTCTGCTTACATTAAACAAATTCTTATAAATGCATGGATATAATTTACAAATTGCAGAATTAAATAAGCACTCAAAATATATCTATACTTACTGGATGAATTCTGGGATGAACTTGGGCTGAAAAAGGATTCAGAAATCAACACAAAGAAAAAAAATGAATACTTTGCTACTCATTGTTTGCCTATATAGTGCTTATTTATTTTTCTTATTTTATTTTTGATGATTAGTTTTATTCCTATCATCTACATGAACTAGCTACAAGTACAAAAAAAAAAATTCTTCCAACTTACATGATGTGAAAGATCTGCATCCATTATTACAATGAAGTTCCCAGTTGCATGTTTAATTCCATGAATATATGCTGTCCCTACAATGTTAGAAAGAGGTTGTATCCATTGATCATTTCTGGAAAGCAATTAGGACAGTGTATCACAATGCTCACATATAACTGCATATTCATTTCAAAAATCCATACTATGTTACATGCAGTACATTGATTAATATGGAAGAAAATGAAACAGCTGTCTTGTTCTTGACAATTAACAAAAGATATATCAAAAACTAATTAATTACCCTTATCTTTGCCCCACCTAAGCCCCTGGAGTATGATTTGAACAAATCTTAATAAAGACAATATAAAAGATGCTTGCATTTCATAGTAATAAACTGTAGCCTGTGTATGCTTCTATAATTTTTTCCTCTATATATTCCAATATAAAACTTTGAAATCCTATGGTGTCCTCACCAGGGCATTCATTATTTCTTAATAATTAATTTCCATCTAGAAGGGAGGTGTATCCTGATTTCTTTGAAGAAACTTTTAATCCTTTTTTAAAAGTATGAAAAACATACAACCTTAACCCACAACCTAACCCTCAACCCATAAAGTAGTGACTGACATATACTAAAAACTATCCAATTCACTGACCATATGGCAATGACTGATGTGAAGTACAGTTGAACTTTGATATCTCAAACACTGATATCTTGAATACTATGGATATGTTGAAGTGATTCAGATGTCCTAACAACTTATTCTTTAAGTATTTTACCCTCAATATTTCGAATCCTTGGATATCTCAAGTTCAAAATAATGAGGTTTGACTGTAGTTCAATACAATCAACAACATACAACAGAGTATGAACAAACTTTTATAAGAGATGCCAACTTGATGCTTTGGTTCAAGTTAACTTACAGTACACATGTGCCTTGGAAGGACAATTTTGGCCATTTATAACGAATATCATATTTACTTGATTTGCATTGAATCTTCTCTTTCGGTGGCCAGTCTTCAAAAGATGTGGATATTATGTAACATAATCCCCATCTTACCCTGCAAATTAATCTAGCAAACATCAAGAGAATAAGCAATGTCTAACATAAAACAAAACATACCTAAACCAAGCTTCTTCTCCCGGGGACGTAAGACCTGATCAAATACAAACAAGAACTGAATTTGTATACTGTATCTGAAAGTGTATACAGTCATATTCCAAATCACATGTACATTTTGTTTCAGTTTTGCTGTTTACAAGTTTTGAGATACACATTTTGATTGCTAAACAAAACATTGTCAAGCTAAGGTCATGCACAAGTACCCATACAAGTTGGTCTGCTAAACCTTTCTATTATAATTTTTTTCATTAGAAAATATATTCATTTCCATCATTAAACCAATACAACGTATTTCAACATATATACAGTAAAACATGCTTATTATGCTTATAACAAACACACTTTTAATGTAATGAATTCACACTTATTGCAAAGAGTTTATTACCCTAAAAATGCAAAATAACAAAAAAATTGATTGGATATAACCAAATTTAGTTATAATGAAATCTTTTTTTACAGACTCTGGAGATTTATTTACTATAGCCATGTTTTATTGTACATGTACATGCAAAAAAAAATAAAAATCCAGATTTCCTGTATGCATTTAAAATTTTTATTATTTTGAAAATAAATAATTTTCTAACTCAATTTTAAACATAAAAGTACTGGGACTAATTTTAGAGAGATTCCCCTTGTCACTGTCATGTCACATGAAACATTTGGCAGTTGTCATGTTTCCAGATATCAAAGATGTCAAAAATTTACAACAGAAAACATCTTAATTTATATGAAAGCAGTATCACATTAGCACAGAAATTGTGTAATATAACAATCAGACTGAAATTTACTGTGTTTTCATAATCTGGAGAGATTTTGTGAAGGGAATCTAGATACAGTGTCTAGGATCAGCCTAAAAGAAAAAAGACAGTAAATAAGCTGTACTAATTGCTGATTTTTATCCTCGGTGTTCAGGACAGCAAATAAATCGCACAGTGTAAGCAAATGGACTAGCATGAGTCAAATCGGGCTTTGCCTCAAAGCCATTGTTTTAAATACATGCCCCAGAAGGTGCCACTAATGACTGCAAAACAGAAACAAAAGATCTGGATACAGTTGCATGAATGTTAGTTAACTTTAACTAATACTAAATTGTGATTACCTCTTATATTTATAGAGTGTTATCTAGATGTTAACTATCAGTTAAACTTATCTAACTTTTGTGCACTTGGGTCTGGATGCATCAAATATCAAAATGATGATTTTGACAATATGATTTTTATAATACTGTAGGTGAAAACTATTTTCAGTTTTACAGATGTACTAGAAATTCAGTTAGACAAAGTCAGAAAATGGTGCTGAAGAGCTTACATGCTGCAACAGTGTGGAATGGAATAAGTAAGTTGGGTATGACATGGGAATGGAAATGTATCCGCTATATGATAACATTGTGAAATTTTGAAAAGGGACTGTGTTGCATTCAGATATTGTGACATACAATGTGCCATATGTTCTGCAACGGGGCAATGCAAGACCCCATACAACAGTGTACACCTGGGACTCGGCTCACACAGAATCAAGTGACCATCATGGACTGGACATCCCCCTCACCAAACTTAAATCCCGCTGACAGAAAATGTGCAGCAGATCATGAAAAATCGAATGGAAAAAAAATCAGTGAGATAACAATATGAACTGGAAAGTTTAGTCACAAATGTCTGGATGGATATGAATCAAAGTTACATAGAAAATCTTAAGGACAATATGCATTTAGTGAATCGCTCAATGTATTGAGAGATTTCATGGTCTGACTGACTATTGCCCTCAAGTATATCAAAGTTAAAACTCTTAATCATGTCATCCATTCATTTTTGTTGTAATAATTTACTATGTGTATAAATAAAAGAAACATGAAATTAAATTCAAAATGAAATCCAGAATTTTTTTTTACACAACTATATATTCATGCAAGTACATGTTTATCACTCATAATTTTTTTACTTTATCACAAGCAAATGAACAATGCAGGACATACAATTTTATCACTGCCATAAATCTTCTGTAGTTGCTTCGCCACTTCTAATGTTTTATCAGGACTTCCATCATCGATAACAATAATCTCGTAATTATATCCACTGCAAATCCAAAACAATTAAAAATCAAATAATCATGCATATTAAACATTGTATTTTGTAAGCCAAATCGTAAACTATGAGACAGTATATAGGAGTAAAAAACATCACAGTAGACTACACCTAGCTCAGTTCAGTTTACAATATATTATTAAATAAAATGATACCATGGTTTGGTTCATTTGGTTTGGATTTATCTGAATCCTCTGTTTATGATTTGTTAGCATGTTTACAAAACAGCTTCCAGGAAAAGCACACACAGGGAAATAAATTTAATTTCACCACCTGAACAACCACCACTCAAAATATATGATTGATTTATTGATTGATTGATTGTTTTACGTTCCATTGAGAGCTTTCACTTACATTGAGACATCACCAGTTGTAGGTAAAGTAGCACAAATTTAGACCTGTATGCTTAGCGCTTACGGTAATAGCATTGTGAGGGTTCTTTAATGTACTAATGCCTGCTGCTACATGGGGCATCCATTTCTAAGGTAAAGTCCAAAAGACCCATGATCCTCACTAAATGCCAAGCATTTGGCAATGGAGCAATCACTACCTATGTTTGATACAGCCACGAGATGAGTGGGGCCCAAACTCATGATATCTTGGCTATGAAGCCAACACTCTATACCACTGAGCTATTGCAACCAACCACAACATACCTCATTAGCACTGATACATACAAGAGGTCCATGGGCCACATCGCTCACCTGAGTTACTTGGCCCATATTAAAGATTTTCATTTTATATTCACATGTAAAACTTTGATCCCCCATTGTGGCACCACACTGCCCATAGGAGCCAAGATTTTAGCAAACTTAAATATGCACTTTGAACTTTTCTGGCTTAGTGGTTCTTGAGAAGAAGATTTTTGTCCTATATTTCTACATATAAATCTTTGATCCCCTATTGTGGCCCCACCCTACCCTGGGGACTATGATTTTAACTTGAATCTGCACTATGTCAAGAAGGATCAATGTTAAATTGGAACTTTTATGGTCCAGTGGTTCTTAAGAACAAGATTTTTAAATGATCCCATCCTATTTTTTGCATTTTTGTGATTATCTCCCCTTTGAAAGGGGTATGACCCTTCTTTTAACAAAACTAAATCCCCTTCACCCAAGGATGATAGAAATTGGCCCTGTGGTTCTGGAGAAGATGTCTAAAGATTTTTTCCTATATTTTCACATATAAAACTTTGATCCCCTATTGTGGCCCCAGCCTACCCTTTGGGACCATGATTTTTACAAATCTGAATCTGCATTATGTAAAAAGGTTTCCATGTACACTTGAACTTTACTGGCTCAGTGGTTCTTGAGAATAAGATTTTTAAATGACCCCACCCTATTTTTATTTTTGTGATTATCTCCCCTTTGAAGTGGGCATGGCACTTCATTTGAACAAAATTGAATCCCCTTCACCCAAGGATGATAGAAATTGGCCCTGTGGTTCTGGAGAAGATGTCTAAAGATTTTTTCCTATATTTTCACATATAAAACTTTGATCCCCTATTGTGGCCCCAGCCTACCCTTTGGAACCATGATTTTTACAAATCTGAATCTGCATTATGTAAAAAGGTTTCCATGTACACTTGAACTTTACTGGCTCAGTGGTTCTTGAGAATAAGATTTTTAAATGACCCCACCCTATTTTTATTTTTGTGATTATCTCCCCTTTGAAGTGGGCATGGCACTTCATTTGAACAAAATTGAATCCCCTTCACCCAAGGATGATTTGTAATAAGTTTGATTAACACTGGCCTGCTGGTTCTGGGGAAAGAAGATTTTCAAAATTTGTCAGTATTTTTTCATTACTTTGCTATTATCTCCGCTTGGAGAAAGGAGATGCCCTTCATTTGAATAAACTTGGATCCCTTTGACCCATGGATGCATTTTGCCAAGTTTCACTGAAATTGACTCAGTGGTTCTGGAGAAGATGAAAATGTGAAAAGTTTACACTGACAATGACAACAACACAAACTATGAACAATGGAAAGTTTTGATTAGGAAAACTAACTTGAGCCTTCAACTCAGGTGAGCTAATAACAAAATCCAGTTTTAAATGCCATTAGTACATGCAGAAATTGTTTTAATAACATTTCCAAACAATATTCCAAAATTTATATATTTGTTATACTTATGAAAAGTGACATGTGTTGTTAACTGGATATCATGATACTAGAATGTGTTGTTAACTGGATATCATGATACCTATAATGTGTTGTTAACTGGATATCATGATACTAGAATGTGTTGTTAACTGGATATCATGATACCTATAAAGTGTTGTTAACTGGATATCATGATACCTATAATGTGTTGTTAACTGGATATCATGATACTATAATGTGTTGTTAACTGGATATCATGATACCTATGATGTATTGTTAACTGGATATCATGATACCTATAATGTGTTGTTAACTGGATATCATATTATAATGTGTTGTTAACTGGATATCATGATGCTAACTGGATATCATGATACCTATAATGTGTTGTTAACTGGATATCATGATACCTATAAAGTGTTGTTAACTGGATATCATGATACTATAATGTGTTGTTAACTGGATATCATGATACCTATAAAGTGTTGTTAACTGGATATCATGATACCTATAATGTGTTGTTAACTGGATATCATGATACCTATAAAGTGTTGTTAACTGGATATCATGATACCTATAATGTGTTGTTAACTGGATATCATGATATCTATAAAGTGTTGTTAACTGGATATCATGATACTATAATGTGTTGTTAACTGGATATCATGATACTATAATGTGTTGTTAACTAGATATCATGGTACCTATCATGTGTTGTTAACTGGATATCATGATACCTATCACATCATGAGGCTATTGTATCATTGTATATGTTGTATCTTTAATGTTATATCATATAATTACATTGAACATTGTTCTATGAAAAGTAAGCTGATTATGGTTTATCATTTCAGGTATCAAAACTACTTAGCAGTTATTGATATTTTAAAAGTTCTAAGTACTGTGCAGCTACATGTATGTTAATTCATTAATAAAAAGTTCTACAAAAATTTATATTTTAAGGATTCAGAGGGTACAATCAGGGAATTATCAACTGATTTAGAAAATGCCATATTTTTTGGAATATGCATATGCAACGTGGAACGTTTCATCATTGGGGAAAAATAAGGTAAGAAACATTATCAAAGTTCAAAAACAAAACAAATTACACAAATAAAGAATCTGTATATGATTACCTTTCGCTGAAGTATTTAACAAGAAGCCATATGATGACAGGAAGATTTTTTCTCTCATTATATGTTGGAAGCAGTACCGAGTACTTGTCTTCGTCCGCCATCTTCCAAAAAGGTGAAGGTTACGACAAGGGAGAACGTTTAGAAAAGAAATATTATTCTTTCTTTTTTTAAACTTTTATGCAATATGTTATTTAATTATGTTTTCCAAAGATATTAGTATGAATTTTATACTGGTTATATTTCTATATATCTTTATAAAAAATTGATTTTCTAACTTATATTAAACTACTTTACAATGACTTCCCCAAACCTTTAAACCGGAAGTAGGATTCTGTAGTTTCATTTTCGAGTGTCAGCCTTGGGCACAGAAGATGTAGTTTTGATTGTTGGCATATACACTTCTTAAAAATGGCTTTTATTGAGCATGATATAGCTGATCAAGAAAGGTATTTTCTTCACCCTCTTTCTTAGAATATGAAAGTGTAATTCGTTAACCATGAATGCGGTTTAGATCTAGAACAAATGTAATTGTCATGTGACCAAAGTATAACATTTGTTTTTACAGGTTTAATTTACTATTACTAGAGCCAGGAGAAATATATTTTGAAGATTACAGCGTGACATATTTTCCAAAAGGCGTATTGAAAAAAGACAAGGAAAAGAAGTAGGCAAATAAAAATTTGACAGTGACTTAACAGTACTATAGGCTGATGGGTGTTTGCAGATCCAACACAATCTCTATATTTAGTATATGGCTTTATTATGCTATTTATCTTTATAAAGCTATTTGAAATAGCATGATTTAGCTATTTTAGATTGAATTACATTGGATTTTTTAAGTGCAATGCCATAGTCAAAAAGTCGCATAATAATTTTGGAACATGTTTATAAATACTCTGAACTAACCAGCACACTGTTCTTATTAGAGTTCATAACAATGCTATGTCATTTTAAGAATTTTTATGAAAAGAGAATTTCTTTTGTGTTGTTAACTGTTCACTATCCTGTGTGCATTGAAGCATAGTTAAGTATGATGACTTTACCATGTGGAATCTGATTGCATGCTTATCCATCATTCTGTTGATAATCACTGACTTTTATTCTATGCTGTAAATTGGATAATAGTGGTTTTAACAACTAAATAATTCTGAACCTTTGACAAGTTTGAATCCAACTTCTTCCTAATGGATGTAGTTTAAGGGAAATATTTTTAGTATAAACTCTGTTTTATGGAGTACAAGGGTGAATTATGTTTACTCAATGAAATTTGATTCTTATGCTTTTAAAAATTAATTTGATAAAGTTTTTAAATTGCTAAATCAATTTATCTCAAAAAGCTTTATAAAGCTATATAGCTTAATAAATCTATATAGCTGAATATAGAGATTGTTATTGTGTCTGTGTGTTTGTGTATATCTATATAGCTGAATATGGAGATTTTTAGTGTGTGTGTGTGTGTATATATATATATATATATATATATATATATATATATATGAATGAATAAAATCCAGAAATAAGTTTGAAAATCTACACAAGTAGTAGTGTAATAAAAATATCACAAAGCTAATTAAATATATACTCCAGGCTTTGTAATATTTTTATTATATATATATATATATATATACACACACACACACACACTTTTGATTGACTCGGAATACAGCAATATAATCTATCTACAGATAAGAAAACTGCGACCAACATTATGTTTTTAAGGATGAAATTAAAATCATTCTTGGTTTGGTGATTATTCCATCAGCAACCAGTATTAAAACATGATTCGAAACTAGCCAAAAATATGTATTTTGTTCAAAACATGTCCAGTGGCAGTAATATAACATCCTTATTTTAGAATACTTAGTTGTGTTTGCTTTGTTCTAGTATTTATTCTTTGACTACATAATCATTTATTGTTTATATTTACAAGGAAACAAAACTCTTTTATAGGTCACAGAAGGGACATCTCAAAATTTGTTCAAAATCTATTGTCTTTGTTCCTAAAGTCATCCAACAACCAATACTGAAGGTAAGTGAGCTTAAAGTTAACTTGGAGTAAAACACATGTATTGTGATGTTATATTTAAAATTTCCTTCAAACATGTAGCAGTCAGATCCATTTTGATTGCATGGGCCAAATAGTTCAGTTGTTTGAGCACCTATAATTCAAGATTCAGGAGTTCCTAGGTATGAATCTGATTCAATGCATTTACTCTTATCCAATTAACTGTTGATGTCATTACCTGCCCCCGGATCTGGTAAGTGGAAATGCCTGCCATGGGAACATTTTCACATATGCTGAAAATCATGTACATGTACCTACTTTAATTATCTGCAATCTCCTCCATGATATCTAATCCAATTGGCTACCTTGTCAAATTTTATTTTTGATTCCTCAAAATTATACTTGCATCTTGATCAACTATTAATGTTATATCATATAATTACATTGAACATTGTTCAACTATTGTATTAATTGTTCTGAAAGGATGTTAATAGTATAGAAGCTATTTATAAATATTAGAATTGTTGTAAAAGGTGGATTCATGAATGAGCTAATTTGGCTTAGTAATTTTTTATAACTTTAAAATCATTGATTAGTGGTGAAAGACCTGTAAATCATCAATATAATACATGTCGCTTGAATTATTCTAACAAAAATTGTAAAACTTGGTCTCATAGTGGACTGAATTAATTTTTATACTCTGTCTAGTTCTGTGTATTTTTTTTTATTGTGTGAGATCTATATAATCTAAGCCATATCAACTTGTAATCACTTTTCTGATTTGCTGCACCTGTACTACAAGAGATCAGAATTACATTTTTTTTTTCTGGCATTAAAATATGATATTTAATGATATGATTCATTAAAAAATATCCGATCATAGAAAATTTTTTTATTGCAACACATAAGAAATCTAGACATTGTGTACTGACAGAAACAGGTGTAGAAAGTTGTAAATATTGAAGACACTACATTGAAGCCAAAATGCTGTTCATTATGTCCTTCATTGTTCTGAACACAGGAGGACGACCAAGTGAGGTTGCTCCCAACACAGCAACAGAACTCGAGGCTGAGGATATAAATGAGTTGTTCTATACAATGATAAACACATCTTAGTTTCAAGATAATCTTTGATGTATTTTGAATATTAAAATTAAAGAAAATGCAAAAAGCAATACAATTGAAATTTCAAGGGGCCCACATGCATAATATTGTGCAGACAACTTGACTTGGGTCCAATAATAGGAGACTTCCATTGCAATGTAATACTTTCAGAATGCTTGATTTTGTTCTTCAAATTATGGACTCTAGGGTCAGGTGGGACTAGAATTTGGGTTCAAATTTTACATAATACATGAATGTAGACAATTTTTTGGAAAAAAAATCTTCTTCTACTGAACAGCAAGACTGTATTAGTTATACTGATGCTTCCCTATGTTTGTGGATTTATGGTTAGTTAAGTCATGACCCCATGGAACTAAGTTGGTGACATGCTATGGGGGTCACATTTTTTGTGGGAATAAAGAGGGTTAAGAATGAACAGCATGGTCAGTGTGACTCAGGTGAGCATTTGGACCATGGACCTCTTGTTGTACATCATTGTATGTATATAAGATATTTATATATTCTTACCTTAAATCTTACAGTACCTAAATTTCCCCACCATTGCTTTAAGCAGTATTGACAAAATATCCTGTCTCTTGTGTAATTGCTCTTAGATGATTAATAATTGTTGAAATGCCTGGTACAAGTAAAATCCTCATTAGAAGTGAAAATGAAAATTATATGGTTGCCTGACCAAACAAATCAATGACAGTGTTTTTCCTTTTAATACATCCATAAAACACTGTTTTAAAAGTATGAATATTAATTGCTCCAGTATCAGATTCAAATGTTTTGCATTTAATATAGAGATAAATGGTGTCCCAGACATTTTTGTTCTAGATTTCGTCAGTTAATTTCATTGCTGAAAATGTATTATAGAATTTCAAACAAAATGTTGCCATGCAAAAGTATGAAACTTTAGCATTTATGTATGTACAATGAACTCTGCATTAGTTTTTATATATCACCCTCATGCATTGTTGGAGTTTAAAGCATAATAAAAAATATTATGAAAAAGTTAATGAAAGCAAGAAAAGAGAATTGAATTGATAATTTAAAGTATGTACATTAAATTTTGCATACTTAGTCAGTGAAATTTGACTTGCAATACAATATATATATACCAAAATATTTCTATGACTTTGATAAATTAAAGAGACAATTTAGAATCATGTTCAGAAAGGTAAATTTTCAGAATCCACCTATCCGGTGGACAAGTAGCAATGTGGGTGTTAAAACAGCTTATTTTACAAAATGTACATGAATCTGTAGTCACAATGTATTATTCACAGTGTTATGAAAGAGATCCATATGCTGAACTTAGTAAAGTATTTTTATATGCCCATCATAGACCAGTTGTATTATGGTGTTGTGTAGTGTGTCTCAGTCCATCTGTCTGACTATCAGCATCTTGTGGGTTAGATAAAATCTGTTTATAAGGCTAGGATCATCAAACTTGGTACAATATAAATAATCCTATGATTAGAGAAGGAAGCCTTTTGTTATTCAGGGTCAAAGGTCAAGGTCAAACTTACTTGCCTTTAAGGAAAGGATCATCAAACTTGGTATACATGTTCCCAGTGATTAAAGTTATAATTTATTGAGAAATCATGAAGGAAAAACAGTTTTGGTAATGGTAAGATTTATTAATTCTTTCCAAAGTTTGAGAAAATGTTGAAAGAATACTGTCAGAGCTATTCTTTACACCAAAGAATAGTTTGTGTGAATGTTAATCCATTTTTTGATTGCTATTGCATTACTGAATGTATTGGATGGCTATAATTTGTGTTGTGAAGATTGGTCGTGTTCACAATTGAAGAATTTAAAATTATCAAGGTAGATCAAAAATGTAGATAAAAGATTATAATATTCACTTATTTCTTCCAAAATGCTAATTGTACTAATACTAGGGTAAATAAAATAATTATCTTCTGGTAAATGAAATACACCATAGTAATACATATCTTAGAACTCTTTATATATGTGTGTTAAAATAATATATATACAATAATCTTCTCCAATTAGAAAACTTTCCTGATTCTTATATGAAGTAAAATTTCAAGTAGAATGGGTAATACTTGAACAATAAAACTGGAGCCCCTCAATCATCATGAGGAAGTGATGTAGTGAATTCACCCATTCTTTGACACTTCATATAATGTCTCCAGTATTTTTCTATCTAAAAACACTTAATAGTCAGTATATGATTGGACAAATCAGTGTGATCAGAGGATTACACTTACATCTGCAAAATACATATGTAACTAATTAAATGAATATTTTATACACAGGAAACAAAAAGACCCGAGTGACTCTAATTGATGCACTCTTTCTTTCCAGTCAGTAATGATGATGTTAATAGTCTGTTTCTTATTATTTTGGCTGTATACTAGCATGCGGCTGTCAATGAATAATAATAAATAATTTGATTTAAGGTCAAAGGTCCATGGTCCATATCCTTAAGTGTTTTTTAACCCAGTTTTGATATTCACTACAAAAAAAAAGATTTACAATAATGTTATATTTTCTTTTTTTTTCAGAGAGAGAGAGAGAGAGAGATTTACATGGAAAACCATTAAGTAATATTATAATTTTTTTTCTTTTTCATTCAAGCTTCCTTTGAAAAATGTGACTTCAATTGAAGAATGGTCTGGAGATTTGTTTTCTAGGTAAGCTCAAATATATAATGCATAAAGAAAATCCTATGATATTATATCATAAGATATTATTACAAAATGTTTCTTCATCATCATTAAAATATGATTATTGAATATTCTGTAATGTTCTTTTTACTACAGACTAGATAAAGATAAAATCATGAAAATCACTTCCAATGTAGCTGTAAAAATGAAGGAAAACAACATCATTGGTCCATATTCATTTTTCAAGGTAGGCAGACATTATTACCACCACAAATTTCATACTGCAGGGAACAGATTTCATTTACTTTTTAAATTTATTTCATTGATGTATGACTTGGGACTATTTACTGAACATAAAAGTCGGCAAACTAAATTTTGCCTGTAACAAAGATTTTCCTGATGATACATGTAATAATTTTGACTGGTCAGTAAAGTACTATGAATCACTTATATTCATAAGAACTTATTTTTATGTAAGTCAATCTCAAGGTTGCCTCGATAGGAAAATATAGTTCTCAATTAATATGAGATAAAGATCATGAAGTGTAAGTAATTTACAGTATGTAAATTCTCTCAAAGGGTTTTTTTTTAAGAGTTCAGAGTACATATACATTGAGTGCATGCAGAAGTATCTGGCCATATATGTTAAAGTATTTACATGTACCGAGTCATAGCAAAAATATTCGCGATTTTTCAAAATGATGATGTCTTACTTGCGCGTCTCGATTAGGAAAAGAGCGATAACTCTACGGAAAATACGAGTTATCGGTTGATTTTTTGACAGAGTTATCTTTGCGTAGGAAATGACATAATTTTATATTTATTGTCGTCTGTAACTTCTTAAGTGCCTGTAAACAACCACAATTTTACTATGGGTCGAAAATCTAGTGAATTGAGTGACGAAGTTAAAAATCTAACTCTTAAAAGCGAGAATCACAAAACTTTGGAAATCGTTCAACTGTTGAATATTAGTGAATTTACCATTAGATCTATTTGGAAGAAGTTTATTCAACGGGGAAGTGTGGAAAATTTTCCACGAGTTGGTAGACCTCGAAAGTTGTCGCACGAGGATTTAAACTGGGTTATGCGGACGGTTAAAAGCAACAGATACAGGATATTAAAGGACATTACACAGGATTTAAATGAAGGAAAAAATCCAACAAAAACTGTCCATAAATGTACAGTTTAAGAGATTTCTTAGAAAAAAAGGATATCAAAGAAATGTTGTACGAAAATGCATGGTTATTTGTGAAGTTAATCGGAAAAAGCGATTATCTTGGAGTTTAGGGAAATGATGACTGACAGTGGAACAGTATTGGCAAAATATGATATTTTCCGATGAAAGTCAAGTTGTCATTGGAGATAATCACAGGGTTTATGTCTGGAGGAAAGCAAACGAGGCGTATCGACCCCAATGTATGTGCCATCCACGTATACGTTGGGTTGCAGTTATGGTTTGGGGATGCTCAAAAATCTATTGACATACTTGACGAACATTTGTGGCCAGTTATAGATAGACATTTTCTCAATAAACCTTGCCTATTTCAAGATGACAATGCACCCATGCACAGGGCCAGGATTACTTGTGAATATAAACAAAACAACATTCCTTCCATCACATGGCCGGCACAGTTCCTTGACATCAATATAATTGAAAATATTTGGTTGAAAATAAAATGTTCACTTCAGAACACAGCCAGAGACATCACCACCCGAGAGGAACTTTTTAATGCAATACTTGACCTATGACAAAACCTCGCTCCTGAATATGTGAAAAACCTATATCTATCAATTACCCATTGGATTCAGGCTATAGTAAGGTCCAAGGGTCAACTTACAAAATATAGAGAAAAGTAAGTAAGTTTTTCATACTTTTTTATTGTTTGATATTTTGAAGTGCATCCATGTTTACAGCCGTCATTTTGAAAAATCGCGAATATTTTGCTATGGCGCTGTAGTTCACAGATCAGGGGGATCTGAGTAGGGGGTTTGTTCTTCTAGAATGAACTGTCTAGATCAGTGAGCCAAAATAGTGCTGCTGTCTCTAGCCCAAGCACTAGAAAATTGACTACTGAAGCTGGTTATACAGATGGGTTGCCTCTGTTTCAGGAAGCGTCAGATTATACTTTCCAGCTAGATTACGTCTCTGTGGATGACTGTCTGCCCCAGATGTGTCAGCTTCACAGGGCCTCCACATTACCCCCAGGGGAGCAAACTGCCATGGTAACAATGTTCAACAAAAATTTCCATTTCAAAATTATGTTAAGGTGCAAAAAAATAATGAGGACCAATGATAGCATGTTTAACTTCTTATTTTATAATACCAATATATATATATATATATATATATATATATATATATATATAATATATATATATATATATATATATATTGATACCCTAGTCTGTACGTCTGTCTGTCATACTTTCTTCTTCCTCAAACTCCTTCCTCTTTTATTTTAATTAAGCAGCAACCATCAGTCTTTTGGAATATGATAGGTGGTGTCCTGTATGCAATAAGGTTTTGGAACTTTCAATTTTACTCTCGGGGCGAAATGGGGTAAAAAAAATTGTTTTTCTACTAAAACCTGGTTCCCAGAACTCCTCTTACATTTTACACAATAGCCAAATCATCCTTTGGAAGATGAGTGGTGGTGACCTGTAGATATGTTATAAGAGTTCAGAATTTTCATTTTCACCTTGGAGCCCAAATAGGGGCCAAAAAACATATTTTTTATATAAAAAACCTGGTTACAGAACTCCTCTTACATTTGATACATTAGTCAAATCCTGTAGATTTGTAATGAGGTTTCAAAATTTCATTTTCACCCTGGGGCCCAAATGAGGGGTAAAGAAAACCAACATTTTTTCTAAAAGAAAAAAACAAAAAAACCTGATTCCCAGAACTGCTCTTACATTTTATTCAGTAGCCAAACTATCTTTTTAGAGATGACTGGGAGATGATTGGCGGTGTCCTGTAGATGTGCAGTTACAAGCTTTCAAAACTTTCACCCTGGTGCCCAAATTGAAAAATGACATTTTGTTTATTTTATTTTCAAACAAACAAAAATCCTGGTTCCGGGAACTCCTCTTACATTTTACATTGTATGCTGTAGTCAAATTATCCTTAGGGAGATAATTGGTGGTGTCTTATAGATGTGCATTAAGTTTTTCAAATTTTCTTTTTCACCTTGAGGGGCAAATGGGGTGGAAAAACCTTGTGCTCAATTCATTGTGTCATGTGCAACAAGAATATATTTGCTTTAAAAGTTGGAATCTCAACTACTTTCAAGATATTTGAACATTAAAAAAATCATGGGGTTTGAGATGACTTTGTTGCACTTCCACATCAGAATACTCAATGCATCTTGACATATACGGCTGGAATATAAAAGATTTTAGGATCATCCCCTCAGTTGTTTTAAATGTATTTCATCAGTTATGAAAAATGGTTTGGGATAACCCCAGGGCATTTGCTCAACATAATACTCGATGCATCTTGACATATGGTGTAGAGTATATTTAAAAGCAAACACATATGTGTGGGTATTACTGTCTTCTGACAGCATCTAGTTTACTTCTGTTCAACTAATTTTAAAAAGATGCTTACAATATATGAGTACATTAGAAAAAGCATAATTATTGAAAACTGATCATAAGCATGATTTCAATGTAAGTTGAAGTTCATAAATGAATAGAAGAAATGTACTGTTGTCCATTTATGATATTCTTTGTAGATTAATGCCATAGTGTTGTCCAGACAATCAAGATGCAAGTTTAATACCAGCTGGTAAGTCTCTAGGTAAAGCATGGGTCTCTGAATTAAGTGAAGCTAATAAATAACATGTAATTTTACACATAGAATGAAATTTCTTCCATTTACATGTATTTACCATAATTTTTATTACAAATGATATCAACAATCAAGAATACATATTTTGTATATTTTCATTTCATTTGAACTTTTAAAGGTTGGAAGATCTTTATGAGAAAATTCAGTTTGAAACTCAAGGTGACCGAATTCTTCCACTTGTCACAAACCCTGGCAGAATCATGCTTACCTGCAAAAGATTGTACTTCCAGCCTTTCAACAATATAGAAAAGGTAATGTCTCAGTGTAAGCATGTATTGAGAAGATGTACAGCATGTGGTTTTATATTACTTAGAATTTGATGTAACAAACACCAAAATTTGTATTTTGAAGTGGCTTTTTTTCCCCCAGGTTCCTGTTATAAAGATAAGGTTAAAAGATATATCCAGAGTCATTGAGAGAAGATTTCTTCTGCGTAAAATTGTGAGTGAATCCACTAATATAGACCTACAGTAATACTAGAATACTGATATACATGTATAAATTGTGTTTGATTACAAATATGTGTCTGGTGATTTGAAGGGAATAGAAATCTTCTGTAAAGAAGGAACACCTTACTCTCACATATATCTAAGTCTGCCAACAGTGGAGGACAGAAAAAAACTGATGGAGACAATTCTAAAACAAAAAGGTAAGACTTAGTTTATTTTGTCTCAATGAGTTACTATTCAAGAAAAGCAAGAATACATATACTGTAAATCTTATACACATATCAAATTTAGGAAGTCAGTTTAACCTGATGCAGTTTCTTTGTAATGTCAGAGATTTAGTTTCAAATATAGTTGATATTTCTCTTAATGAAATATTTAAAGAGCTTCAGCTTGAAGAATCGTCACATGATGACATGATGATCAAATGGCAAAGTAAAAACATGTCCAATTATGATTACCTGATGTACCTGAACAGGTAAGGAGTACTATGATTTTGCCTTGTGTTTTTCTTGGTGTACACTTTTTCTGCACACTTTCTGATAACCTTATAATCTTTGACCTTTTTGACCCCTACTTCCAGCCAAGCAGACAGAAGTTTCTGTGATCTAACTCAGTACCCTGTCATGCCTTGGATTATTACTGACTTCACCTCACCAGCGATTGGTAATTTCTATATATTATACTTGGAAAATGACAACTAAAAATCATAATCGATAAAGCTTGAAGCAAAAACTTAATTTGTGTGTATATATATATATATATATATATATATATATATATATATATATTTGCTTTTAATGAAGGGAAGCAGAATCATGTTAAGATTTCAAGGGGGGGGGGGGGGGGGGGGGGGGGAGAATTGCCTTGATGAGAGTTCACTTAATCAATGTATAAGATGTTACTTTTCAGACTTGAGTGATGAAAAAATCTACAGAGACCTGAAAAAGCCTATAGGGGCACTAAATGAGGAGAGAATCCAGAAAATGAGGGTATATCTGTTCATTTTTTCAGCATTTTGTCAGTCAAATGAAGTTATGATAGTGTTACAGAATGAGTGTATTGATTGTTTTAGGAGAGATATCGCGAGATGCCAGATCCCAAATTCCTTTACGGATCACATTATTCCACTCCTGGTTATGTCTTGTTCTACTTGGCAAGAATAGGTAATTATACATGCCCATAGGTACTTCTATTGTCAGGTTAATATTTTCTTCTAAACTTTCTGAAACTCATTTTATATTGAATTATTTACAGAAATATATTTTAGACTTTTACATTTAATTTAATTACATTTAGCTCCAGAGTATGTGCTTTGTTTACAAAATGGAAAATTTGATAAACCTGACAGAATGTTTAACAGGTAAGAAATATCAAAGTCATTGCTTTCACATCTTAATCAAAGATCCAGTTTACTTTATTGTGTTCTAATGACCTGTACACAATATCATTTCAGTCTAGATGATACCTGGAGTAACTGCCTAGAGGGGGCAGCTGACTTTAAGGAATTGATTCCAGAATTCTTTGGTGGGAATGGAGAATTTCTCCTGAACAAGGGGGTAAGAAAAATTCTATTTATAATAAGCCAAATTACAAATGAAAAGGTATGTAGATGAATTATGAAAGACTATTTTATTAGAATTACAGCAAGTACATTATGTTCTTTTTTAAGTTACATATTATAAATCTCATAGATATTATTACATGTACTGTCTCAGTCAAACACAAGAATTACCAATTAAAAACATCTTTGTTCCTTGATATGTATAATGTTGTATGTGATATTTTTGTAACATCGAGAATCTGTTCAAAATTCCATCTTTTGGAAATAACAAAAGTTACTATATTTCAAGCATTTTTATAGGTCAGTAACTTTGGTATCAGACAGGATGGCAGACCAGTTGGTGATGTTGAACTTCCACCATGGGCAAAAGGTGAGTTTTGACATATTTATTGCTGAAATCATACTAATTTTAATTAAGAGGAAATCCAGTTAGCTGCAAATGTTTGTGTTGGAGACATCAATTTAAAGTTAGCAAATAGTTTACATATTCACATCCATTATAAGATTTTGCACCATATCAGGAAGGTTTCCTTCATTCAGTCCAAGAATTATCAGAGTTTTAGTACAGTGCTGAATTAGCATCCATGACATGTATGTAACTTTTAGATCACCATGATTTCATTGCCAAAATGAGAGCTGCCTTGGAGAGTGAGTATGCATCTCAGCACCTACACAACTGGATAGATCTTATATTTGGATACAAACAGAGAGGAGAGGAGGCAGAAAAATCGGATAATGGTATGGTTAAACAATGATTAAATAATCTAGGAAAATTCTAAAATAATACATATGAATTGTGATTGGATTTTCTGGTAGTTGCCTCATTGCCTAGTTAATATTATATATATGCTATTTATATTTTCTGATTTCAGTATTCTACTATATGACATATGAAGGAGAAGTGGATTTGGATAAGTATGTGTCATGTGTTGATGTACATTATGTGTCAAGTGATGATGTACATTATTTGTCATGTGATTTAGGCAAATATGTATGTGAATGATTTTCTCATCACTTTAGAATTGAGGACCCAAATGAACGAGCAAGAATAGAGATCCAAATAATGGAATTTGGTCAGACCCCAAAACAGCTGTTTACAAAACCACACCCTCCACGATTCACAGAGGATGGTCTCAGACATCACAGTTTTACAACTGTATCCTCTAGTTCACAAGAGAATGAAGGTCACTGTAAAAATCTTTATGTATTCAAAAGAATTTAGTAATAGATGTTTGCAGCAAAATGTCATGAAAAGTTTAAAAAGAGAAAGATAAATGATTTGACGTTAACATTTACATTAATTTGCCCTTGATAGTAATCTAAATCCTACAAGTTAATGTATTCATGGTTGTGTAGGAAGAGGTCTGAATGTTATTTATTAAAATAAAGAACTGAATATTGATTTTCACCTGTTTGTGTTTTAATTTTTTTAGAATCGGCTATGAAGGAGACTGAATCTATTGAATCAGCAGAATCCAGTGTGGCGTATTCTGTCCCTAGCTGTCTTTCAATAGATGAAATTGCAGCTCTTCATGTAACACATAAGCACTCCTTACATAAAAAGTAATACTTGTATCTAATTTTTTCAAGGACAAATCATATTGTATATGAGTTTTCAAATTGTACAAAAAATGAAAGTTTACATGTTTAAAACTGAGATCTCTTTTCAGTTGTGTAACAGGTTTGCAACTGACTGAGGATGGATGTAACGTATTCTCTGTTTCCCAAGGTATGGATTCTTATCATTCTTTGTGCTGTGTGATGGATGTTTGGCCTTGTTTTGTATATTTGACACATTTATAATAACAAGTACAGGAAGCTGTAATGGTAGCATGTGTGTAAGAGAGAATTGAGTAAAAATCCAAAGTTTGGGCTACATTGTATACCCTCATTTTCTTTTGTTTAAGTCATGTGACTTGTGAAAGACATCACCATGACACATCTGCACAACTCATACCAAGATTTTTCCATTGACTAGCATTCAAGAACAGGGCATTTAGGCTTTTCCAACATGGAGATAATGTTACAGAATTACACACTTTAAATAATTTAATATCTAGGTGACTTCATGCTGCTGCAGACTGGATGTTAAAACATGAAATATTTCAGTATTTACATGACTTTCTATTTCCAGAGTAAAAACATCATCATTATGAAAAACTGTATACCAATTCTTTTATAATTTAATAATAAATAAAACTGAACATTATGGAGTCATTAAATTTCATTGGGGCTCAACTTTTGTGGATTTAATTTGGCACCCCTATCCTATGAATTTCAAACCACAGTGTCTGAATAACTTTGGAATTTTCTGATTCTACGTGCCTGTTATAAATAAATCTTTCATAAAATTGTACCCTGTCTGCACTTGCCCCAGCCATAGCACTGTAAACATATCTTTTTTCTTTTAGACACCATGCTGAAAATGTATTCTCTGGAAGATCAGCGACAGCTGAGAAGTTTTAATGTGTCGAATATGGTAAATAGATTCTTTTCTTTTTCTTCTTTCTGCATGAGTATTTAGATAATGTTATTATTTGTTTACCTTCCTATTGTTCTAATAGATATTTTTGTTTAAATTTTAGAATTTTCATTATTTTAGGAGTTAATTTTTCATGCAGCTGAAAATGTTTTAGTGCTCACATTAAACATAATATTGAAGGGACTGGTTCATGTTTTGTTTTTTATGTTTGTTTTTGTTATTTTTTAAAATATTTTTTCAATTTTAATGTGAAACATTAAAAATATAAGCCATTTAAAGTTGACAACCAAAATTGGACCTTTATGCAAAGATAAGAGCAATAATTCAGCCTTAACTCTGTGTTATGTAAGCAAACTCAAGTCTTGTTTATGTTTACAAATAAACCAGTGAAATGTTAGTTTTGTAATTTGAAGCATTCTAATTTTGCACAGACACTTTACCTTTTAAATGGCACATTTTACCAAATGACTACTTGAAATATAATATGTATCATATACATTGATTGATAACCATGCATTTTCAAAACTTTGTAAACAATAAGTAAACATACATGTACCTCAATCTCTGTTTACAAATGAATAATTAACTCTCTAAAATGAGCTTCTGTTATGTTGTATGTATAACTTTAATATTTTTGTGAAACCTTTTAATCACATCAGACAGCATGCCTTAATCATTAAAAGTGAAAAACAAAATTTGGGGGGGTGGGGTGTGATTGATTGTTTGTTTGTTTTACGTCCCATTGAGAATTTTTCACTCATATTGAGATGTCACCAGCTGTAGGTGAAGTACCACAAATTTAGACCTATGCTTAGTGCTCAGGGCCGTAGCAGTGAGGGTTCTTTAACGTGCCAACGCCTACTGTAACACGGGACCTCCGTTTTTAAGGTCATATCTGAAAGACCCGTGATTCTCTTCTAAATGCCGAGCTTTTGGTGAAGGAGCAGTCACTACCCATTTTTTGTCTTAGGTATGGCACGAGTGGGGCTCGAACTCACGACCTCCTGGTTACGAAGCAAACGCTTGTGAATCAGTCCCTTTAATTAATTTTCATTGTTTTAAGAGCTAACTGTGCTTTCAACTGAAAATGTTTTTAGTGCTCATAGTAAACATAGTATTAATGGTATGTATAGTTTTATTTTTTCTTTTCTTGCAGGCATTATCTTCCTGTCTAGTGATGCCAGATAACAAAACAATTGTTGTTGGATCGTGGGATAACTTTGTGTAAGAAAATTTTTCCAAAGAGTATAGTGTATGCCACTCACACACAAATATGTTATGTCAAGTGTGTTCAATATTTCTTGAAAAATATACACATTATTTTCTAGGTTTAAATGTTTGAGTTTATTAAATGAATCTTATAACAAGTACAGTGAGCTCTAAAGATAAGCACAGAGAAAATTCGAATTTACACATACATGCAGTCAATTTTTGACATAAAAAAACCCTCCAATAATCTTAATGACTATCCCTCTTTATCTTGCAAAGTCACATTTTTCTGACTTGAGATTATGAACTTGCATGGATTATCCCAGTTTCTTCCTAATCTTGTGATCCCCTGCAAGATGCAGTGCACCATATTTATTGAAAAATAAGTATAGACCTAATGTATAACAAAATGCAATATCAATAATAGCTGGGGAATGGAAAAACATGTGACATAATAATGTGACAATGTTTGTTTTGATATCCGAATACAACTGATGAAGTAGCTAATCTAATAGAGGAGACTGTATTGTGCAACTAAAAGTATTAACCATTTACAGTATATCTGTTAAGTTTGCAGTTTTTAACTCATTGTCATACCCCCATGATGCGATGATATCCCCCCCCCCCCCAAATCTTTGCCTTAAGTTTAATCTAGTATGCATGTGTAAAATGAAAATCAACCATGCCACTTTGCTTACTATGACAGAGAAATCCTACTCTTGTCTGTCAAATTATGTAACTGTAAAATTTTACATAAGATAATCATAATCAGCTGATTATATGTAGGCTTTTAAAGGGATCTCAATGTATCGTTATCCCATTGATGGGATCTCAATGTATCATTATCTCATTGATGGGATCTCAATATATCGTTATCCCATTGATGGGATCTCAATGTATCATTATCCCATTGAAGGGATCTCAGTGTATCATTATCTCATATAATAGGGGATGGGGAGTCCAACAAGTACCAAACTTGACTCTACATCTTATTACAATATATACAAATGGTGAAAAATTTAATCCTTGTATTATTTTAAAGAGTAGGATTCTATACAACATGATATTGTTCTAATTTGCTTTTTAAAAATACTTTAATGCTACATGGGATTATGACATAAAATTTAAGGATATCATTACCTTGCATTAGGACTTCAAACAATACTAGACAATTGCTCCCACAAGATTGACAATATTCATGTGTTCTATTTAATTTGTAGTACTTTCCAATTTAAGTTAGAAAAATCAATGCTAATGATTTTCTTTCTTTTTTTTTTTTTTTTTAGATACTTCTACAGTATAGAATTTGGACGTATTTTGGACACTTTAAAAGCACATGATGATGCAGGTGAACAAGCATTACACAATAAATATACCTTATTCAATATTAATAATTCCCCAAACTTCTTGGTGATTCACGAAAATTATGTCAATAATATTAGTATCTTAACCCTGAATCTATATGTTACACATGGACAATATCAGAGTCTGTTTTGATCAGTTGAAATTGATATTAATTTATGACGATATATTTCTAAATCATCTTACAAAGAGGAAATTCTTTAAGATATGGAAATGATTATTAGATGTTCTTTTGCAGTTTCTTCTGTTATTTGGAAGAATAAGATACTTTTGACAGCATCGTGGGACTCAACTGCAAAGGTAATCATATCTATACAAAAGAAAATGTGTACTTCATTTATGACAAAAGGGAGAGAGAACAAAATGTCAGACATCTTGTTTTCAGGTATGGCAGTTTACTCCTCCAACTGAACCACACAATTTTGATCCAGCTGTTTTTATAGTAAGTACCTCAGCTTCTGTTGAAACTAGAGAATTTTATCTCAGCTCTTCAATTCACCAGCATGCTTTGATTCTTGCTCTACATATTTTGATCCATTCAGGGGCAACTAGATCATGAGTCTGGTGTTTCTTGCCAAGATGTGGATGAAACTGGATCTCTTCTTGTGTCGGGAACTAAAGAAGGACAGGTCATCATTTGGGACATCAACTCTCTTTACCCTATTGCAGAGATGAAAAGTATATTAAATTTTTTTTTTACAGACTTTCTACTGTATATTATATCGATTTTTACTGTGAGATAGTTCTTTTTGTTAAAAGAATTTTTAAAATTCAGTATTGCATGAGAGTATTTTTTTCCATCGTATGGATATACATCTATAATTTTTTTCTTGTTCATAGTCCATGATGGCACTGTCAATGCTGTTGCATTTAGTTTTGGTAAGTTTTATGAATTAAATCTAAAGATACAGTGTATTTCAGATAAAACTGTCTGAGCTTTCATTTGGTTATTTTAAACTCTTTACATTTCAATGGCAATATCAGTCTCACATACACTTATATATGTACATGAAAAACAACAGCTTAGTAAGTACTCCTAAAATGGGAATTATTCTATATTTACATAAAGACAGTAGAAGGCTGATCTCATGTGGAGCAGATTCATTACTGAAGATCATTGATGTAGATACTCAGACTGAAGTCTTTGTTAAGAATGTAGGCCACCAAATTCTGTAAGTAAACTTTGTTTAAAAAAGAACATTTAATTTCCTTGAAATTTAGTACAAGTACACCTTTTTGATAAAGGTGGATTGTATTTTTATAGGAGATTATGTGTACCTTCAGATTTATTACAATGTATGAGTATCTTATTTTCGTATACTTAAGTTTGAATTGGCTGTGCAATATGTATTTAGTAGGGATGTCAACTCGGTCAATATTTAATAATCGTTTTCTCAGATGATTTTCTGAATGAGCACCCGGGTACACGCTTGTTAAATGCTATCGATGTTTTTCTACATTTATGATGCGTATACTGATTAATAATTAACAATAGCTAAGGCCTAACAATTTTGATAAACAATCTTTTTTCAATGTTAAATTTAGTTATGAAATAGATACAAAAGACTTATATACACATAATTACAAAAATTTTAATGAGTTCTTGCTTAAGAAGATGATTTGGTCAACACAAGAAGAGGACAATTTTTGTAATGATCAGACCAGATCACAACATATTGCCAATTAAATTAATCAAACATAATATATCAAAGTCCATAAATGATTAATGATGTTCTGTGAAAATAAATTGTTAATGCCAGCCAAATATTAATGGCTGACGAGGGTCATAGGTAAGAAAAGTTGTGTACTTGGTGGTTGGTCATGGTAGTTACTATAATACACAGCCACAGGTGATTATGACCATGTACTGGTGTAAATGATGCTAATTACTGCATAGACATGCACCATGTATATTTCATTTATAGGTATTACTGATGTTATTAATGATGACATGTTCTTTGAAATATTTAAAAATGTACTTTTTAGTAATCAAGTACAGATTTTAGTGTAATTGGATACTTGGATGTTCGATTACCCAATTAATGAGGTATTTGTGGAGATTCTTAGTATGCAGTGACTTGTGTCTGACATTGAACTTGTAGTTAGTTGTCTATTGTTACCAACAAATGTTTTATACCATATGAGTTTATCTTCTGAATGGAAATCTCTTTTTCAGTTGCTTGGGATGGTGTGAAAGTGTGGTGCTTTGTGGAACAGAAAATGGTGACTTAGAAATGTGGGACATAAACAAAGCCAGTGTATTGTCCACTGTGAAGGGTCATGAGGGTGAGACATATACAGTTCATTTACCTTATAGAAAGTTTTCTGGTATATCTGAACCTTTCGTGAAATCAGTTTCATACCCAAGTTAATGAACACTAAATTTAGATAAAGAGTCGGACTCGCTGAATATTATATCCAGAATGTGCATATACAATTCATTGTCCATTATTGGGCATTGAAATACATGTATTGACTCCTTATTCCAAACATAGCAAAAGTAAAAATAACCATCCATATCCAGTCTGATAATCACAGACTAAGCATACTTTATCTGCCGCCTATATCCATTACATTCAAAATTTGATATGGCTTTGCGATGAACTGTGTTACAATGTACACGAACTTTATTCTGTAGAACCAGTGACCTGCATTGATGTCAGAACAAAGTGTGTATTGACTGGCGACAAAGGAGGGAGCATCTGTGTATGGAAACCAAGGTGACCAGACACTGGACTGAATTTGTGTTTCATTATAGTGCTACAAGTTATAAACATGAGTTCAATGGGCCAAAATATCATAATTATGACTAAAAGAAATCACCATTTGATGTAATTGACTGTGTTTTTAATCAATAATTGACTGAACATTTAAAAAGGAAGATTTGTATCAAACAATGTGTGATGAACAGCTGACATCATAGTATCCATTGAAAAGCATATCAAAGAACACATTACAGAATCACAGAAAGGAACTGAGTACAACATTGTTGTTTTCATTTCTTTTGTACATTTAGTTTCTATCTATGTAACTAAGAAAATTCTGCATTTCTTCATGAATTCTGTCATATATGTAGCGATATTGTATTTGTGTTTGTTAATAATATAAGTTTTCAAATTATGAAGCATATCATGTTTTTCTTTAAGTGTTGTATGAGAATCTGCTTCTTTTCTGGCAAAGTGTACAAGATCTCCCTCTCATAAATGAGGCAAGATATTAACTGCACAAGTGTACCAGTACCTGAGTTTACCTGTAGAATCAGTAGTACATGTACTAGTATGTGTAAACATTGCATCTCATCTTTTACTTCAAAATACAGGTAAGTGCATGCATGTGATATGTGACGTGTGTGTACAACTGATGCATGCATTAATATCATATCCAAGGGTAATCCTTGAGTTTTATTTGTCCCTTGCTGGAAGGGACTATTAGTTTACCCACGGTCTGTCTGTCCATCTGTCATTCCGCTTGAGGATTTCTGGACTTTTCTCCACATTGGATGAAGATATTCAATTGAAATTTGATATGTGGTTTTGTCTTGGATAGTTAGAGATCAAGTTTCAGTTTAGTTATGCTTGACCTACTTTTGGAAGCTACTGGTAGGAGACTTTGTATTGCCTGCAATACACTCAAATTGCTAGTTAATATATCATACTGAGTTCAATTTACAGACATTACCAGTACCAGGGTGGGGCTAGATTGGTCCTATACATTATGTATTGAAAATGCATTAGAAAAACCTTCACTGCTGGACATCAAGCAGATAAATGTTTGTGAAATTTATGACCCCTAGGTTCAGGTTCTAGGGGTCATATGTTGAAAATGCAACATATTTTCAAAAATCTTAATACCTGGACATCAAACAGACAAACTGATTGTGTTATTTCCTATAACGAGCAATACACTCTCCTTGAAAATTGTAAAAAAAAAAAATTCACTTGCCCTATTAGAATTCAGATAGAAAAATCACATTTCACTGTGATGTGATAAAATTAATTACTCACCAATGTGTACGATGGTTAAAGCAATATATCTATCATCTAGTACAAAGTATAAGAATGGAAAAGTATAAAAAGATCACAGGTAACAAAATGATTTTCAAATATGAAAAAATGTATATACTCGGATGATTGTTAAGACCCCTGGGCCTCTTGTTTGTTTCTTAAATGCCTATCTAAATAGTTACATAAACATTTTATTTACGCATGGCTTTATGGGATCAGTACCACATAATTCATCATTAAAGATTTCAAAATGTTCCAGTTTGTTATAAACAAGACAGTAAAGTACAATTTTTGTTTTTTTGTAATCTTGTAATTTATATTCATTGCACTGTAAGACTTTGTCACAGAAATGGAAAGCATTCTGAGGATCCAGTTAATATTCTGTGATCCATATTTCAGATCCCAATGTTATAACTGCTACAATTATTGATTGGTGTAGTATAAGTAAAACTTTGATTGATTTCAGGAAAAGTGTATACTTTTAGCACATATTAAAAGTTGTTCTGAAGCAAACTTCTGTCTTCCATTTGATGTAAGAAGTCCAAATTATCGATACTGATCTGTTATATTGTAGATACAATGTTGTGCTTATGATAAAAACATACACATCTTTCATTGGTTTGTTTCTACAGAAAATCATTGCAAAAGTTTTTTTTTTTTTCTATATTCACTTGTAACTTTCAAACTGCAATATTTCTTTAAAGTGTCCAGACAATGTTAGAGTCCAGATAGATATTTAAAAAAACCAAAAACACCACCGCCCCCACCCCCACCCCCCAAAAAAACACATAAACAAACAAACACACAAACCAAAAAAAAAAACTAAATCAACATTTAAAAAATATGTGATTAACAGGCTTTGGGTCTGAATATGCTAGTAAAGTATCTGAACTATTTAGGTATTTTAAAAAGTCATCAACATGCATGTTAGACATTGAAGGGCTCAAGCCATCCCCTTGTTTTATACCTCAATTTGCTATTATGTATACTGGAAAAAAGAAAAGGCCAAGATAACTAACAGTATTCAATCTCGTAATTCCTATAGAAAATACAAAATCAGAGAGATGGGCAAACACAGACCCCTTGTCATACCAAAGGTGGGATCAGGTGCCTAATGAGGAGTAAGCATCCCCTGTCGACCGGTCACACCCGCCATGAGCCCTATAATCCGATCAGGTAAACAGAGCAATCCGTAGTCAGAATCGGTGTGCCTAGAACGGCCTAGCAATTAGTATGAAACACATCAGACAGCATTCGACTTAATAGTAAGTTGTACTGGCAAGCTAGATTGTTATAACGACCATAAAATTTGTGAAATGCTGACTTTAGACGAGACTGTACAAACCCTTGTAACATCAACTATCTATTTAAGAAAACGTGTGTGTGTTTTGTTTTTTTTATTGTTGTTATTTTGTTGGGGTTTTTTTTTTTTTGGTTTTTTTTTTTTATTTTTTTTATGTTTGTTTTGTTTTTGTTTTTTGTTGGGGGGTTTTTTTTTTTGGTTTTTTTTTTTGGTGGGTATATATTTTTAGGAACAAAAATAAAACGAAGTCCAAAAAATTTCAAGGTTGCCACTGTGAACAACATTTATCTCAACATATTTCAGTGATTTGCAAATAAATGGCATAGATAGTATTTTAAAACTGCATTTAAAAAGATGTTATGCACACTTCAGTCATACATGTAAAAACGGTACAGAGTGCGTAACAATGATGCACAGAAAGGGATGAATGTAAAAATAATATGGTATCCCTGTATAGGCCCATTCACATTCCAATGTTTTTGATACCTTTACAAATTCTAATGATAGCTGACATTTCTTCCTGAATGCTTTGCAGATATTTGAACGGTTGAGAATTCCGACGGAAAGGAAAGCAAAGTGTAAATACAAAATATTAATTTCAGTTTTGAAATTACATGACGCTCCACGCCGGCATACTTCAAGAAGCGCGCTAGCGTGTCGTGAAAAGTATGCCAGTTAGTGAGAGTCCTTGCAGCTCATACCCTCGTGTATTTTGAAAATGAAATTTATTATTACATCATAATATACTTGATTTGATATTTTTAAGCTAATATTTCTGGTGTTATTATCCACCAGAATATAGTGAATATATGCTTCATACCTCAAGTTTAATTTTCTTGTTCATAAGTTTTGTAAGTTTATTATTATCATTTAATATGATTTTTCTTCTCAAAATTTAGTTGATTTAAAAAGATATCAAAAGTTATGTAAAAAATTACGAAAATAAACTGATCTGATACACTACGTAAAGAATGTTGATTGTGACGTCACAATATGATGACGTTACCTTTGGTAGGCCTATATTGTTACTAGCCTAAAACGTACGGAAAACTTTTTCTCTATCAATTTACAATGAATAATCCATTCCAAGTGCAAGCAAATTTCCAAACAGCAAAGATAAAGGTGCGTGTATCTTTTATCTCTGTAGAATTTATTTGAATTTCATCATGTTGATTTAAATAGTTATGTAAATCGATGGTACTGTATTACCATCATAACTTTCTGCCCAATGCTAATTCCTCAAACTTTATAGTTGATGGTTAATTCTTAATTCTGCACTGGAAAATGAAAGATAATGATTCATCCGATATGGAATGTTCTTTAAGCTAATTTGAACTAAAAACTTAAAGATGGCCATGGTTTTTATAATATTTTAGACAAAATTGCTGGATCTATACGGAAGAACAATTGAATCGGTAAGTTGTCAGTTACATATAAAACTTTATTACATATACCATGGAGGCAAACATAATAAAAAAAAAATGAGGCAATAGGAAATGCAGGGGGGAGGGAGTATTGAAGAGGAAAGAAGGATCCCATGTACATTGTTCCACGATTACGGAAATACTTTGATTCAGTTTTAATATACTGATTTTGGTTTTAATATGCTGTATCCATTTATATTTTGAGCAGATGGATATTGAACAAGATCTATGGATCAAAACTTTACACAGAGCCGCACCAGTTATAGCGGTAAGACTTTAGGCTGATAATTGTGTGCATACTATGTACAAAACCACCCATTCTTCAACTCAGTTTGGTATTCAATTTAATTTGAAATCATCTTCTGTATCCGCTTGCATAGTCGCTACACTATGCCGGTATAACAAAATGCGTACTCGGATTAAAGGGTCTCAATTTAACTTTGTATTACATTATTGAGAAAAATAAAAATGGTGGAGAAAAAAATCGTATCATTCATGTCTTAATACTTTTTAAAAATTTTCGACAATTATGCAGAAATGGTCATCTTTTTAATTAGAATTATTTTTGCGATTTAACTCAGTCTTCCGAACCCTCTCAGTACAAGTCGGACCTCATTTAGGTGACCTAGTGTCACCCCCCCCCCCTTCCGAAAAGGCTATAGATGTGTACTATTAGCAGTCGGCAACCCTCTAGAGCTTCATTGTGCAAGGAGGTCGGAGAGTATTATTAGTGACTATCGACAAGAGGGGTAATGGTTGTTTAGTGGTTCTTCTCCTGGTTTTGTTTGTTTGGTTTTTTTTTCTTTTCCTTTTGTTTTTTGTTTTGGTTTTTTTTTTCACCGCAGTGACCGCACCCCTGGACGGACCATCATAAGTATTATATCTGACAGACCATCATCTACAGACTTCAAAACTGCCAATATTAACTGATAACTCGACTAATCGACGATCATATATATGTATTATATTGTATATAATTTTTAAATTAATTTTAATTTCTACAAACATGATTTAAAAAAATATATGAAAGGGGGTATTGAAGAGGAAAGGATCCCATGTATATTATGATGATTGGATGGCTACGGAAGTACTTATAATTCAGTTTTAATATATTGATTTGGTTTTAATATGCTGTATCCATTTATATTTTGAACAGATGGATGTTGATCACGATCTATGGATCAAAACTTCACACAGAGCCCCACCAGTTATAGCGGTAAGAATTTAGGCTTATAATTGTGTGTATACTATGTACAAAACCACCCACCCACTCTTCAACTCAGTTTGGTATTCAATTTTAATTTGAAATTATCTTCTGTATCCGCTTGCATACTCGCTACACTATGCCGGTATGACAAAATGCGTACTCGGATTAAAGGGATTAAAGGGTCCCAATTTAACTTAGTATTACATTATTGAGAAAAATAAAAATGGTGGAGAAAAAAATCCGTATCATTATGGTCATCTTTTTAATTAGAATTATTTTTGCGATTTAACTCAGTCTTCCGAACCCTCTCAGTACAAGTCGGACCTCATTTAGGTGACCTAGTGTCACCCTCCCCCCTTTCCGAAAAGGTTATGGATGTATACTATTAGCAGTCGGCAACCCTCTAGTGCTTCATTGTGCTAGGAGGTCGGAGAGTATTATTAGTGACTATCGACAAGAGGGGTAATGGTTGTTTAGTGGTTCTTCTCCTGGTTTTGTTTGTTTGTTTGGATTTTCGATTTTTTTTTTTTCACCGCAATGACCGCACCCCTGGACGGATCATCATAAGTATTATATCTGACAGACCATCATCTACAGACTTCAAAACTGCCAATATTAACTGATAACTCGACTAATCGACGATCATATATATGTATTATATTGTATATAATTTTTTACTTAATTTCAATTTCTACAAACATGATTTAAAAAAAAATATGAAAGGGGGTATTGAAGAGGAAAGGATCCCATGTATATTATGATGATTGCATGACTACGGAAGTACTTATAATTTAGTTTTAATATACTGATTTTGGTTTTAATATGCTGTATCCATTTATATTTTGAACAGATGGATATTGATCAAGATCCACGGATCAAAACTTCATACAGAGCCCCACCTCTTAAAGCGGTAAGAATTTAGGCTTATAATGGTGTGTATACTATGTACAAAACCATCCATTCTTCAACTTAATTTGGTATTCAATTTAATTTAAAATTATCTTTTAGATCCGCTCGCATACTCGCTACACTATGCTTGTATAACAAAATGCGTAAGCGGATCAAAGGGTTTCAATTTAACTTTGTATTACATTATTGAGAAAGATAAAAGTGGTTGAAAAAATCTGAATCATGCATGTCTTAATGCCCCTTTTTAAAAAAAAAAAAGAAATCGACGGTTATGCAGAAATGATCATCTCTTTAATTGAATTATTTTCGCGATTTAATTCAGTCTTCCGCATACCTTTCAGTACAAACCAGATCTCATTTAAGTGATCTACTTACTGTCAGGCTTCCGTAGACTCATTTTGCTAGGACATTTCTCCTGAAATACATTTTTTAAAATGTACTCATTCAAAATATTTTATAGAAATTTCATCAATAAATTTTAAAAATACGCAGTTAACATTTTATAGTGTCTGATTGCAGGTGAGAGGCAAATACAGAAAGAAGCCACCCGCGAGTTCCTCAGTCTTGAAAAGAAAGTCCTCTTCGCAGTCTAAGATTGAAAATCCAATGAAAAGGGTATGCGATTTTTACCTGTGTCACCAACGGTGACAGCAGGTCTAGTAGCCGCTTTGCTTCGTTTGTCCATCGGTCCGTCTGTCCGTCACACTTATGGGTGCATACTTTGTGTAATCTGTAAATCAAAAAGTATCCAATCAATATTATGCAAACTTTGCATAGTATTCGTATACATTTTGAAGATGTGCACCCCTATTATGAGCAAATTTGACAATTTTTATTGCGATTTTATCATGATCGACTTAGCCTTTTTGCTATTTTTAATTTTGACGGTGCATATTTTGTGTACTCTGTAGCTCAAAAAGTTTCCCCATCAATGTTATTTATACTTTGCACACAATAAAGATGTGCGCCTCCTAATATGGTAAAAGTTGACAAATTTTTACTATGATTTTAAGCATGTTCAACTTAGCCATTTTTTTAAAAAATTTTTTTTTGCAATATATGCTATTAAAATGTTTCTTGGGCATATTTAACTTTTTATGAAATGTGGAATCTAGAGAGGATATACTTTGTGTGCGTTATCTGAAATGTCTACCGTGACGCAGATCCAAACATGTAATCTGTCTTGGTAAAGTGAAGATCGCTTTCTGAGTGATATTTGCTGAAATCGAATTTTAATGTTCTGTTGTATCTTATTTTCACTTCAGTTCAAAGATGTTGATCAATATGGACGATCAGTAGAACCTGTAAGTCTTTTTTTTTTTTTTTCTTCTTTTTTTTTTTTTTTTTTTGGTTTTGTTTTCTATCTCTGATTGTGAAATAAATTGATGAGTACGTTAAAGTCGGGTGACTGTTTACTATACGATACTATTCATTCATCATTGCAGATGGAAATTGATCCTGGAATAAAATTTCGCATGATTTGCCAGTGTTCGCAGTCAGGTTCGTATAAGGCGAGGAAAATGTCTGTTCCTTCTTTTTGAATTGTTATTGGACTGATGATGATGATGATGATGATGATGGTGATGATGATTAGAAGTGTTTTTTACTTCTTAAAAACCAAGCTAAAGTTTATATTTTCACTAACTAGCAGCCAATAAACTGTAGAAGCTAGCAAATAATGGATAAATATTCATTGTCAACCAGCAGTAGCGTTCTTTACTGGAAACTCCCCATAGCAACTTTACTAACCTGAAGAGAAGCAATACATCATTTGTTTACTAATTTTGCAAGTTAAAGGCATATCTGTTAATGCTCTCAATAATTATTTACAGTTCATCAGAATAGCAAACATTTTATGATAATATAAATTATTAATGAATTAATAATGGTTATTATCCATACAAGAATAATTTGCACTCGAAGGAATATACCAAAAAGCTTCCTGAGATTTCCATTCCATATATCCTGATAATATAAATGTATGGCAAAGAATCGACTCGTGTGAGATACAAATCGTGTCCAAAATAGCTTGCTTGAACTTAACACTTTCATCATGCTCAGTGAAAACAGAGGTGTAGGGGAATGTTCATATTACCTTAATCTTTGAAGTCAAAGACGGAGAGGATTCAAGGACAAAGCTCATGTGCTCAAGGACAATAATTTTGTGCCCGCGATACTGGGATAGAGCAAGTGGAACTGCTCAATTGACGACCAGGATAAGAACAGATTTCAAATCCGATACTCTGTCTTGGAAGATAATGTTAAAGCACATTGTCCCAAGTAAGAAACCCTTATGGATACAAGCCTAGGAGAATGTGTGCCTGGTAGCTTGTCTGGACTTTGTAATATCGGTACAATAGATAAAGAAGAGACAGGGATGATAGATAGAACGCATATCTTTGAAGACTAGCGTTCTCAACACAGCCGTCAAAGTGACAGTGGATAGGAGATTAACCTTAGTAACATTTGAATGGTATTCTACTGTTATTACTGTGTTCATCTTGTGGAATTCCTTTGATATTATCACAGTACCACGGACAAACTGCTTGCTATCTGATGCCCGAGTTCTGCGAAACCAAGGAAATATTTCTCATGTCCCCCCCCCCCCCCCAACCTTACGGTCATATGCAAGATGAACAAGTGCAATTTCATGTCAATTATCAATAAAAACAACAACAACATATCCCCTTCATGAGAATTCTGTCTTTATAAATTAATAAATGTAAAGTATATACATACCTACGTCTTGATGTTCCCTTTCTCATTCAGAGAAATTAAAATGCTTTCAAATTTTTAAACTTTGAAGTTTTCTCCAGAAACTGACATCATAATTATATTCTTATTTTCATCATTCTGCGTATATGTTAGGAATTCATATATTGTTTATAAAAAGACTGATGAATCTTCAGTTATCTAGTATGCTTTACTCTTCAGGTGAGCAAAGTTGCCCAGGGGTGTTACAGTGAACAAGTGTTTTATTGTTTAGATGATGTTTAAGAAAATATCGGTTTAAATGATTATCTTAATTTTGTTTAAATATAAATGTTTAATAGGATGATATCGGCTATGATAGTTTGCCTAAATAACTAGTATATCTTCTGCGGTTTATTGGCTGCTAGCTTCAGTGAGTGCGAAACGGACCAAAAGGCAGAATATATGTTGAAGGTATTGTAAAATAGTTTTTGTAAAATTTTAGAATATTTGAATTTTATACTTTCGATTTGATAAAATTTATTTGTTAATATATATATATACATGTGTGTTTTTGTACAAGATGCTTTTAAAGAATTGTATAGTTATAATTGTTTTTGCAGCATTTTGTCATTGGTACAATGCATATGTATTTTGAAATAGTACTCTATGTTAAATGTTGTAATATGAAGTCTTATTAATAAAGAATTGATCTCTACTTTTACTTTCCATTTATTATTGGACTCTGTTGTTATGGATAAATTTTGTTTTTGTTGAAAGTTGCAAGATGAATTCTTGAATATTATACAAAATAAATATCTACTTTTACTTTCAATTTATTATTGGACTATGTTATTATCGATAAACTATCAAATTAAACGTTACATGCTCTCACTATAATATTTGGAAATACATGCTACAACTGATTTTCTCTATTAGGTTGATTAATGACTAAATAATTGAGCATATATCTATCCAAATTCAGCCATCTATAATTACAATGAAAGGAGAGAGAAATATCAAGCATTATTCAGAAAAACTCGTTATTTTAATTAATTTTGAAAGATCTGTGTTCTCTTTACAATTTTGGTATGTGCTATTCGTAATGTTTGCAGCGAAATATGGCTAAAAATATTTACTTGCTTATCCGTTGTTTATCAAATTAAAAAACATTTTAAACTGGAGGTCCTTGTCATCTGAGTCACTTGGAGAACATTTCTTAAGGAATAGGAACTTTCAGGTAGCGGATTTGCTCGAATATTTTAAAGCCATCAGTTCATAGTGATCAGTGTTTACTCTTCATTCGTCAGAAATCACAGCTTTTTTAAAGGTGAATTTTAATGAAATAAAATAAATTGAACTCGGTAGTATTATCACTTCTTATAAAATATGACATGCAAATGAATACAGATCACCTTTCTTAATTAATATGTCCTGAGATTATAAAACCCACAAAAATGCCCTTGTTTAAATCCCGCCATGATGAAAACAACGAAAATCCGTATACAGAATTTTGATCGCTAGAGATATTTCCCAAAATCTAGGGCCAATAAGATTCTCTTACTCAATATATTAGAAACAGATGAGGAAAAATCAAAAACTAATAATTTGTGCAATGTGTTCTCTCAAACGTCAAGTTCAATGTGCAGAAATCAGTTGTGGCGGGACTGAGCACCAGTGGTCAAATGGTTCATTTGGTAGAGCACCTGATTAGAAGAAACTTAGGGGACCTGGGTTTGAATCCAGGTGTTGCTTTTCAACAACGTTATACCTCCGAGACGATCGTTCTCCTTGAGTAGAGACATATAACACGTCTCTACCCAGAGCAAATTAAAAAAAAAAAAAATATGCGATTCGTTAATTCAGTTCATTCATACATGCATTCCAATTGATTATATCATATTTATTTCTTCACTAGCTAAGTTCGATATGACAGGAGCAAAAACTAGGTTACTAGTCCACCCACGTCATTAAGTTATAATTGTGATTGCACGTATGTTTCATAGCAAACGTGAATTCTTGTCCAACCCAGATGAGTGCATAGGTAGCGTTATCTGAGTATGTTAACATTAATATGTTATCTTGTGTATACATAGTACACAAAACCTCTGTTTGATACCCAGATAATCCTTGAATGAAAATACTTTCCTAATTCCCCTGACTTTCTTTCCGTCACAGTAACCGATCTGTTCCAATTTCGTCAACAACAAAAAATGCAAGTAATGCACACACACACACACACACACACACACACACACACACACACATATATATATATATATATATATATATATAATTGTCGAATGCCCCTTCTTCAGGATGACGGCTTAAATAGTGTGCTAGTTTACATTTTATTTTATTTAATTTTCATTTTTATGTAAATATTCTATCGTCATGAAGCAGGGACAGATCGTTCCGAAAATTTGACAATTTGTATTTTTGTGTCATTGGTCATTTTAGTGCTTTGTATATCCTTATTTAGACCTCGTGCATGTATCTACATTTAGATCCTTTGGATGATGAATGTTGTCGTTTTATTAGTGCTCTCTCTCTCTCTCTCTCTGTGTGTGTGTGTGTGTGTGTGTGTGTGTGTGTGTGTGTGTGTGTGTGTGTTCCTCCTAATGGACATGTTATTTAATGAAAACTACAGGTAGAATTGATCTACAATTGGAATAATTGAAGAATAAAAATCTATGTAGGTCAATTTTGTTATCTCTAATTGTAAATCCACTTTCTATATATTACACGAAATATTGATAATATAATGCTGAAACGTTAATAATTCATTGTCATAAACTGTAATTTTACTTAAAATTTATTACTTCTTTTAAGAAAAAAAAATTTACATGGAATTTTCAGTGATGTATTGTACATAAAAGCCAGAGTTGCCAGAGCAAAATAGATAATGTACAGGATACAATTTGAACTTGTCTAACATTCTTTATAAAGATATAAACAAAGAAAGAGTGAAAATGATACAAATAATCACAATATATTAATAGTGATGATTAGAAATGAAGTTAATAAATACACGAATATTTACAACGAATCATGAAATGTTAAATATGACAGAGTGAAAAATAATAAGCCGTGCGTGTGTTTTGTACATGGATGACATACAGATGACAAAATGAATAAAATGTGTCAAAATAAATGCAGGATCCCTGACAGATAATAATAATATGGAAACATTGTTTGTTAGAATTGTTAAGCAATATCATAACACCATTAAATTAATTTATATCAAAACAGGATGTACCATGAATAATTACACGAAAATAAAATATAAATATGCATTGTTCGGGCGTCAAGATCCTCCAAATTTTTATAAAACAAAAGTCGTCAAACCACAAGTCAGAAGTTCTCCATTATCACCGTTTAACCAGGCTCGGGTTTCATATTTACCCTAAAAAATAAATAAACAAATAAATTTACATGTGTCTTTACAATTATATTTTAAGATCTGCTTATCAATTGTTGCAAATCAATTTACATGCAGTGATGATTGTTATGGTTTATTTCTAATTTTATCCCTTTATAGATGGTGTCGTTTTATTTCATTAAATATTTCTTTCTCATGCCATGTGATTATATAGATATTGCAAGCAAGTGAAAGTAATTTTAGAAATTGTTCACCCGAGAAAACCGTTGTCGACCGAGGCAAAGTCGGGGTTGACAATGGTTCTAAGCGTAGTGACAATTTTTTTTATGTTACCCCCGCTTGCATGCAATAATTAATATTATACCGAATGTTATAAACTATTACGATTGGCAAACCAAAAACGAAGCGTCGTGTCTTTTGATAATGTCACCATGTGCGCATGAATTGGTGCAGTCAAAATTTTTTTGGTAAAACCACCCGTGAACAATTAACATTGACCGTTTGCTACGTTCTATCATATTGGAAGGCGTGTTATTATCATTTAAAGGGTCCTAGTATTTTATGAAATGTTTCTCAACCAATCAGAGTCAACTAATTTGAAAGTATATCATCAAATTTATAACTCCGTATACTTCCTGTACAGTAATATCTATGGTCGAACACAATTCTGTTTTATTTATACTTTTCAACGAAGAATCTTTTTTTTTAATGTCATACCTTAGGAATATATTTTGGAATTTTTTTGTCGGTTGCCCATTGGTAGAAACCCGGTTTGTATGGACAGAACACCTGTCTTTTTGTCTGGTTTTCGTCGATGGTACAGAATTCCCAGTGGTTGTCATACAGATCTTTACCATTATATTTGACATCTACGAGAAATTCCCCTTCTGTCAATGCTTTGTCTAAAGTAGAAAAAAAAATCTTTCTGGGTAAGATTCAACATGAAAAATATGAAGTGAATCGTACAAAGGAACGGGGCAAACACGTAGCCCTAAGAACATCATAGATACCTCAAATTGTACTTGACCTTTACTTCAGAACATTTAACAATGTAATATGTTGTACGTAACTAACACAATTTTAATTCAAAATTCGTAAAGGTACCGTCATCACCGAAAATAGTACAGAGGAAAGTGGACTCCAAACAGAAACTACACCATTCCCTGTGCTTTCGTACAATTTATTTCACCTATATAAATTAAAAGTGCCCTATTGTTATTCCGATCCAATTCATATGATACATGATGCACTGTCAGTATTCAATGCATCGCATATGTTTTTTGAACTACAAAATGTAGAATTTTTATAACACGCCACATCATTATATAAAATGTCCAACACCTTCTGTTGCTCGCAATGTCCGTAACAACCTTGATTTGTGGTTGACGGTTTGAGAGTATGTGTATGATTCATTACATGTAGTCGAGTGATAATTAATCCATGTGTTTACGCCACACCTGTACAAGTACGAACATATATGATAGGGATAATAGTTTAGTAGAAATGTTGTTAATTACTTGAATAATACCACGAGGAAAAGAAGCAAAATATTTGCAAATAAATACCACATTTTAGAATTCATTTTGCTATCCATTTCAAATTAACTATTTTATAAAGTTGATCTAATTTATATTACCAGAAATTCCTTAAACATGTACGAGGGCTGTTCGAAAAAGACATTTGAATATATATTGTGAGAATATTGTGGTACTATACAATATCATTAACGACGAAGATGTTGTTAGGTATCCAATGAGAAAAGTTTTGTCACTTTCTCGAATCTGTAGTTTCCGAAAACTCGATTAGAATCATAATCATCCAAATGAAAAGTTAAGGTTACTCCGTCCTTTAAAGTGAAAGTAATTGGACATTAGTATGAAGTTAAATCAATGTATAATACACTCACTTAAAGTAATATTGATGAACGTTCGCACTTTTAATCCTCCCGTTTCTTCATCAGGGAGAAGTATTGCTTTCCCTAGTGTGATTCTGTCTTTATCGTCTGCATATACAAAAAGAAAATAACATGTTCAATTACTGCATAAATGATTGATTAAAACTCGCAGTTTAGCAAGAAGACTCACCACAGGAATTGTAAACGTCCCCAATAGCGAGAAATTTGTTCTCGACCACGAACTTTTGCCATTTCTTGGCAGACTGAACACTTTCAGACTCCTTTTCCCCCTCGTGTTCTTCATCTGAATCCAGTAATAAGGATTTCTCAGACTTTTGTACTACTCGTCTGTTGGCTTCCAAAATTTCGGATGTTGGTCCGTGATTAAACATTGTCATATAAACGGTAAACATGGAACAGAAGATCGTCATTATAGTCAGAGTAATGATTAAGGGTATTTTCCTTACGTTCATCATGTTCACGGTTTTTCGTTGCCAGATACCTCTTAAATTCATATACACTATCTACTCCCTTTCCCAATTTTTGTACACCGCTTGTTGTTATGTCATAACTTTTTTCCGTACTGTTTAAATACTGTTTTTCTACACAATTTTTCTCCCCTATCCTGTCTGCTGCATCATTGAGTACCTCTGACTATTTGATCCACCTTACGCATATGTCCATCCAGTTGATAGTGGTTATTTGGCTTTTTATCAGAATCCTATATGGGATGGTGATGGACAATTCTCTCTATCAGCTTGTTTGATCAGCAACTAATGATAATGCTATCCTCCTGATTGTGTACTATCTACTGCGATGTCCCTGATCCCACAACTAAAATACTGACATGTGATTGTGAGTACAAAGGATGCAAAGTCGGCCAAGGTTTAATGATCCATTTCGATGAACTTTTAAGTATCTGTGCTTGATTTGCAAGTAACCCATTTAACATACTTTTTCCGATTAAGAGTTTATGATAAGTCGGAGAGTGTACTTTAAAACATTTCAATGTGGACACAGAAGGGGGAAAAACGCTTCCCAAAGGTCGCTGGTCAGTCAATTGCTGACCAAGTTATTTAAACTATACAATATTCTAGAAAGTCGTATTTTTTTTTAATGAACTTATGTGAAGTAAGATCCAAGATATTAGATTAGATGATGATAATTTTTCAATGTTTATTTTCATATGTAACTTTAAATTCCCTTGGGGTCCCGTTCTGATCCCGAGATCCTACATTAAATGAGAATGTTTACATATCAATATTCTGTATCATTTTTGTTCATGAGAAGATATTCAAAGAATTTTCCCGTTTCATCCTGTGTAACAATCGGAACACCTCGTGCTTTAGGAATCATGGGGAGAAGAACTTGAATCCATATTACACAAAGAAGCTTACAGATTTTTGTATTTGACATAATATACCCTTGTGATTGAGCAGAAAATCTTGGGAGAATTTCTCTATATATCCCTACATTGTAGGTACAACTTTCAACTCCAACCCCCTTCCCCTTGTGGCCCCACCTGACTAATAGCTTGAACAAATTTGTTGCTAACGTCGGGCACTAGCCATATGTATTTCTAGAGGTAGTGCACGTGGTTATGTTCCATAATGCGCCCTTAAAAGATTTTCTAAAACACGCCACCTATTTGCTCTTTTTTAAAATTATCTGCCCTTAGTAAAAATAATTCTTTAGCGGAGTATGGTTGTGACAGAATTGGCCTTGTGGTTCTTCAAAGTTGAATGAAAAGTTTAAATAGATCAGACTACATATAAACTTCGATCAGTAAAGCTCATTTAAATAGTTTTATAACAACATAGGTATGAAAATGTTTAATACTAGGCAAAATAAATAAAACATGACATTTTACATTTAAATTACGCAAAAATTCATCATACAGAAAAGATTTTAAAACAGTCTAGCAATATTTACAGTTTTAAAAATTGCAGGTACGTTGCAATGGCTTGCTTTAAATCTTAAGATGGAACAAAACAAAATGGCGCGTTACAGATTAAAATGTTGAATTACGGCCAAAAAACTCTTCATACAGGAATTCATGTAAATCAATATAGGCGTTTTCAGGTTTGGAAAATATATCAACCAAATTAATGAATGATGACATTTGAATTAGTCCCAAGGTTACTATTTGTATTATAGACTATATTACAAAATTGAAATATATGTCTAGGGGCATAAATACTTTCAAAATATTAAATAAATAGAAATTTTGAACTTTTATATAAAAATATCCCTCCCCACAAAATGCAGTTCTTTCCAAATATTCTTAAATTTGTATTTATGTTAATGATATCAACTGGATAGGGAAACAAATATATGATATATTTGGACCAGTAGAATAAATATTGAACAAGTACCTGTACTGTTATATAGCATCTTTGTGCAGTCATGCCCAAAAGCCGAAGAGCTAACGTCTGTAATACATAAAAGTTAAGCTAACAGAGTCAACCGTGGCCAACCGTAACGATTAGAAGATAGTGACACTTTCAGTTTCTTAATCTTTTCAGAAATAAATTTTATTTTTGAACATACACGACGGTATGTACTGCGACGCTTCACGCCGCATGCTTAACGAAAACGATGGGGAAAATTCTTCGTTGCACTGCCATAATTCATGAAGCGTGTTAGTGTTTTACAAAAGGTACGATAAGTATGCCGGTGTGAAGCACTGCAGTTCATGCCTTGGTCGTGGTAGCTCAGTGGCAAAGCGTTCACTTCGTAATAGGAAGGTCGTAAGTTCGAACCTCGCTCGTGCTTAAGACCTAAGACGTTAACATAGATAGTAATTGCTCCTTCGCCAAACGCTCGGCATTTATAAGTGAGAATCTCGGGTCTTTCGGATATGACCTTAAAACGGAGGTCTCGTGTTGCGGCAGGCGTTGGCATTGTCAAGGTCCTGAGCGCTAACAATAGGTCTAAATATGTGGTACTTTGCCTACAGCTGGTGGCTTCTCAATTCCCAACGGGACGACAAACAAACAAAAACGAAGTTTATGACTTATATTTACATTATACCTTCATTTTCGTCGGAATTCCCAAGACGTATTCTAATTATCTGTATTCATACGCGCACTATTTAAACTGCAACGCATTCATGAGGAAATGACTATTATAATAATTTGTAGAGATATCAAAGGCAAAAACATTGGAAATGTAAATATTAACTTATGAAGTTGAACGTTGAATTGATATCATATCTATTCCTAGCGTTTCGAGAACTTCATCCTTAATGCTTGAAACTGCTCCAAATTGCTCACGTCTTATTTCGTGATACGAACAATTTGTTATTGTCAATAATTTATCAGAATTGTATTTATGTAAATGATGCATTTGTCAAGATTTGATCTGTTGTTTATCGGTCTAATTTAGACTTGGGGTATGCTGTAGTTCACGTGATCAATGTTGTTTGCATTGTGAAATTATTTATTTTAATGATGAACACAGAGTACTTGACGTAAGTCGATGTGTATGGTTAGCGTCTAGTGTAGTATTTTGTATTTATCGGCATCCAGCAAATTCTAAATTGAAAACATGACATGTTTTGGTACAATCATTCGATAAAATACTAGGGATCGTTTACAGAAGTATTAGATTACTAAAATAGAACCGTGACTCCTAATGATAGTGTGGATAATTTATTAGACTCATCCTTTCTTTTTTCGAGAATTTTTGAGCTATAATAAATTACCCAGTTGAATTTAGACCAACCTTAGCGAAGAACATGTTTTGGATGATTTTTTATTTTAAAAAATCCACAACCATCAAATATATTTGCAGTATAATATCAACCAAATTTCATTTTGAATATTGCATAATATTAGTAATATACATTTGTAAATGTACTCTCTCTCTCTCTCTCTCTGTGTGTGTGTGTGTGTGTGTGTGTGTGCCTTTGATGATATTCAATGTATAATGCAAGGAAACTGAACAATTTTTATCGATTTAAATGAGGATAAACTTTTTTTTTTGGTTAAATAATGATAAAGGTTATATAAATCAATTTCATTTGACTGATATATGATTAGAAGTTGATCTTTCATCTTTCTGCACTCGAAACTTTTTGGAAGGGTTATCCATCTTTGATAAATATCTCTGCGGTAAATGATTAATTCTATTTCATATTTTTATAAAGAGAAAGTTTATGTAACGTTTTGCCAGGAGATTTGTATAAAATACATTATCTTTCTTTTTTAAAAAAATAATTCAACAAAACATGGTCTTTTCATGGATTTCAATGTAAATTTCAAGGTAAAATAAATGAAGCAGTAATCAAATTTTTGTAAATTCCTAAGGTAGATCATTTTTGTTTCCTAAACCCATCAAACTCATACAATGACTACAAAAATTACAAAATTCGTTTATTAGATATGAAATATGAACGTTATGCATTGAATATCTTAATCAAAGGTGGAAAGGAACGTCATAATCAATTACTGTACATACACCAGGGTAAATAGTCATATCTAACAAATGTCAAATATCGTATTACTCTCAGCTGTTGCACAAAAATGTATCTCTTCATTTAAATACACATATATGTATAGATATATATCTCGATGTCTAAATATGATTTTTAAGGCTGTTACTGAAATGTTAAAACATCATGATGCAAAAACTAATATCAGATCTACAAAATAAACTCCGCAAATCCACACATCAGTATTTCCTCATTTTCATCAGTTAGCCTCGCTGTTGCTTTGTATTTTCCCTGAAATTATTCACATAAAGTATCATAAATATATACGACGAAATAAGTTTACTGCATTTTTGTTTGTTTGTTGTTATTACTACGTGAAGTTAATGAATTGTTCTTAGCACAAGTACCTCCTGTGCCGTATATTGATCATAGGTAAAAGAATGTCTATGGAGGCCAAATTAACATAAACTAAAAGAATTAAAGATATCTTTAATTATTTTAAGATATCATCAATTCAATTCTTGTTCTCATATTCAATTCTTGTGAATTGATGATATCTTCAAATAATTAAAGATCTCTTCAGTTATTTGAGTTTATGTTAATATGGGGCTAATAAATATCATTGGACAAAACACAGAACTTCCGAATGTCTGGGTACTCTTGATCTATCAAAGGAACCCAGACTTTCGTTGAGCTTGTAGGCAAAAAGTTCAAGATAAGTGTTTAACATTAAACGTCAGATTTTCAAGACATCTCTGATCCAGTTTGCAAATTAGCAACCACGAATGACTAGACAGGACATGATCAGAAACATCAGGATCAGAGAAATGGTGGGAAAAACACCCTTCCTCCACTGCATTCAGAGGCAAACAATCAGCTGGTTTGGCACCTGACACGCGTGATACCCCACCAGCTTGCCAGTAAAGCGTACAACAAAAGGGTGTCAGGGTACAAGGCAAGAGGAAGACCTGGCTCAAGGGTGAGAAAGAAACCTTGAAGATCCACAATATCCCACCCAACCAGGCCGTCCAGCTTGCCAGAAACCGAAAGCTCTTTCTCTCCTCGACGCCCTAGATGGTTACAAGAGAACAGATAAAGTAAGATAACTTGCTGCTGAAATACTGAAACTCGTGGCAATTATGGCTGAGAACATTGTACATTAAATGTGATGTATTATCTGGTCATTCGGCGCATTTCATTTACGGAAATAATAAACTAGGTATCATTTGATGACCATCATAAAAAGGACCCCGCTTTGAAGCATTATTTGCTAACTCACGATCCATGAATACGTCAAGAGAGCTCTAACGTGGATCTGTAACCCATTGATACAATTTAAGTATAAATTAGATATAATTTTCAAATCAGTAACAGGGGCCTCCGTGGCCGAGTGGTTAGAGCATCGGGCTCAAAATCACAAAGTCTCTCACCTCTGTCGTCGCGTGTTCGAATCTCGGCCGCGGCGTTGTGAGCAAGTTTGCCAGTTTACTTGCGGAAGGTCGGTGGTCTCTTCTCAGGTACATTGTATCTGGGTTCTCTCCTCCACTAACAAAAACTGGACGCCACCAGATAACTGAAAAATTGTTGAGTGTGGCGGAAAGCAATAAATAATCAATCAATCAATCAAATCAGTAACTACAGGGATAGCCAAAAGAAGTCCGAAAAACTGTCAATCCACAGACGGACGGACAGGTTGATAACTAAAGTGTTCCCGCCTATATTCGGAATGATACGCCTAGAAGTTTACGTTTCTGTTATTTATGTAACCAAAACAAACTGGGGGATGAATATCATTATATATTTGAGTGTACACAACATGACATAGAACTTGCGAGAAAATCTTTATTGTCGGAAAAAATTAACAAAGAACTCAAACCTTATAAGGCCGCCCGCGTGGCGCAGTGGTTAGAGCGTCGGGCTCAAAGATCTGATGATCCTTGAGTCGGGGGTTCGAATCCCACTGTGGGACGTGGGTGCCGGTCTTTCGGATGAGACCGTATAAACCGAGGTCCCGTGTCGCAGTAGGTGTGGCACGATAAAGATCCCTCCCTGCTCAAAGGCCCTGAGTGCCGAGCATAGGCCTAAATTTGCAGCCCTGTCACCGGTAATGGTGACAGCCGCCGGATAGCTGAAAAATTGCTCAGGCGGCTATAAACAAACAAACAAACAAACCTTATAAAATTTAAAAAACTATCTCCAAATTTTGTACAGCTTAAAGTTTATCTAAGTTCCTATCAGTTTTACAGAGAAATGTGGAAAGTAATCAATCTAGATGATTTTAATCTGTGTTACTCTTATTTATCAAATGTTATCGTTTATCTCTTTATTATTATAAGTATTCTTTACTTTTTGTGTATCTATGAAAATATGAATAATTAATCAGGGAATATTTGCACCTGTTGCTTATACAGTAGTTTTTATCATATCCATCCGCCTCTTTTTAATGTATAATTGTACATTTATGAGAATAAAGAATTGATTGATTGATTGAATCTTAATTACGGTGTTTATTATTAAGATTGAATGTTTATCTGAATGTTTAATAACTTATCTGTCCCAGCAATACCCACTTATTCTTATATACGCATCAATTTGATCAAGCTCATTAGTCATCTTCCACGGTTCCGGTTTGAAAATTGTGCTGCAGAAATCGGAATTACTAGTTAGCTCCTACCCTACATGCAGGCAGTTAGTTATGATATGTGTATTCATAGCTCTTCCAATGCATAGTTATAGCATTTTGATGAGGTCAGTACATGGTTTTATCGATCTCATGAGAGTATATTGACTGAGAACAAAGTCCGAGTTCGATATACTATCATCAGGTTGATAATTGTTTTATTGTAATCAACTAAACAATTTAATATTATTATGATATCATATGATTTAAACGAATAGATATTGCCTATAATAGATTTTTATAAGCCTTACTATAATGAAAGTAGGTTATTTATAAACTCCATACTTCTATCTAATATATTCCTTTACTAGTATAGCACGGTGTAAGCGTTTTAAAACTGAATCATGTGACAGCGGTCGACCAATTACAGATTTATTTTTTTTAACTGATATTATAATAATGAGAGCTGTAGACTAATTTGTTGAAATTTATTGTTCAGCCTTTGGAATACAAAATGTATAATCATACCATATCACTGTCACGTCTTAGGAAGAAATATTAGAAAAGGTCTACAAATTTCTCAAACATACAAAATATGGGGTTTTTTTTCACTGTGTTGCAAACTAATGACGTTTAATTTTATCTAAATCCACATTACCTTCGGGAGGTAGTTGGGTATTTTTCTATTTATAATCCAGGAGTAACTTCCGGGTTTATAAGGACAGAAAATCCATCGATCTTCCTCCTCATCCTCTTCCATCTCGCAAAACTTCCATTGGTTTTCGTACAGATCTTTCCCGCCATAACTCACACTCAAGAAAAAATTACCATCGTCTAAAGTTTTCTCTGTGGAAATATACATACATACATACATACATACATACATATATATATATATATCGTTTTTATTGCTTGTCGTATTACTCTAGATTTTGTCTTAATTATCAGACTTCCAATTCTCAAATTATATACACAAATGGCAACAAAACAATTTTCTGTATGCAAAAGCACACGTCAGTGGTGGAAATGATATTATTCATCATCGTTTCATTCAAATATACATTCACATTTAAAATCAATATTTAGCACCGTTGGTTATACTCAATACTTTGTTTACTACTTAAGAATAAGAAGCTCGACGTGTACTAATTTCATGGAGGTAGTTCGGTGTTCCTACTTGACTTGTATGATACACTTACCAAATGTTACGTTTAAAAAAGTTTTAGACGTTACACCACCTCTTTCTTTATCTGGTAAAATGACAGTTTTTCCTAGCCATTTTCTTCCATCCTCATCTAGAAAACAAAAATCCAAACGGCTAACTACACACGCTTACATGGTACTACTAGTTTACATAATAGTGTTTGATGTCACGTACTTAAAAATGTGCTTGTGATGAACTAGTATTTCAGCCATTCCCATCATGTACTGGTAGTTATAAGTCATATCGTTCAAGGCCATACCCTTATCCTGTTCAAATACTTCAAGGTTTCATACAAAATAATAAATTTTGATAACAGTAAGCTATTTAAAGAGGCTTACCGCATTGATCGTAAATGTCTCCTATGGAAACAAAATGATTGTCCTTGATGAACGAATTCCACACACGAGCAGATCTTAGAACTTCTTCATCACCATTTCCAGTTAACACTCGGTCTAAATACTCATTAGTCTTCGTGTTCGCGGACAGTATCTCTTCTGGAGGGCCATGATTAAAATATGTCATATAAACGAAAATGAACAAGACAGCGGTGAAAAATAAACACATACAAGATGCTTTTCGACAGTTCATGACGAGATGTCACACGAGTACATATTTAATGAGTATGCTTTATCCAGTATTGAGAGAGCAATAGTGAACCTTGAACCTTAAACAATGTCTTCGTCATGATACACACACTGAATCTCTGCGCTGGATATTTTACAGTACTTGCTGCGCACGTGATTTGTATACTAGTATGCAAAGTAATACATGTATTCATCTATCAACGTTATCCATCCATTTACTTCAGTTTTTATACAAACACGTGAAAGTCATGGTCGATAGCAAGCCAACTCGCTTTTCTTCACTGTTGAAATTGCTTTAAGTACTATACACATGTACATGAGAGACAATCCTGAACGTATCAATTAAGAACAACGAATACCCAAACAATTTTTTAAAAAATTGGATACATGAGTTGATATATAATTTCTGATTTTGTTTTGTTGTAATAAGAACAAATATAGAATTCCTAAGAAAAAAATAAAGTACTTGTAAATTTTGTATGATGTTCAAAGTTGAAATCTATTTACTTGTAAATTTTGTATGATGTTCTAAGTTGAAATCTATTTACTTGTAAATTTTGTATGATGTTCAAATTTGAAATCTATTGCCCTTCCTTATAAAAAACTTTATACACCCCCGTTTTTTTTACTTAAATGAGAAATCATGAAAATAAATCACATTCCATACTGTAAATTGTATTCAGTGTACTCATAGAAACTTACACATAGTTTCCATTTTTATCATTTTTCAAAACAGTTTGTAAGAAACGTCATTAAAGTTTTGGAGAGAAAGGTCTAAAGCATTCTAGGGACTAATAAATTCATTGTCTAGCGCTTGACGATTGGAGAATTAGCTAACTGTTAACAAACCATTGTCTTGGTGGTTATATATTGTTTAATAAGATTTTTTTCACTCATATGGAGATGTCACATTACCGGGGAAGGGCTGCAAAATTTAGATCTATGCTCGGCTCTTACGGCCTTGGAATAGTGAGGGATCTTTATCGTGCCATACCTGTTGTGACATGAAACCTCAGGTTTTGCGGTCTCATCTGAAGGACCACCCCAATTTAGTCGCCTCTTTCGACAAGCAAGTGGTACTGTGGACCGATTATAACCCGGATCCCTACGGACTTCGGGCTATACAGTAAATAATTTTCCACAGAAAACCTAGTTCACATACAAATACGGACAGTTAAAAAGATTAATTTCGTCCTGCCGTTTTTTTTATTTTTATTTTTTTTTTACGTTTGAGGGTGAACTCTTCAATCATTTATCAATGGAGAACTACTTTACGCTGATTATCTTTTTATAGTAGGATGGTATATATTGGATTCCACCAAACTCCAGTCATGGTGATTGTATTTGAAATGTGTGCAGTCAGAAAACTCATCATAGCCATATCATTACCTAGCGGATTATATCTTATCAGAATGAATTAATGTCGATATGTATTCAATTCAACTTATCCACAATTGAATTAATGATCTCTTCAGTTGAAGTAATGCACTTATTAAAAGAACTGATGCGCGCATTAATTCCCGACACAAAATCGGTGTAGATAATTAAAGATATCATCAACTGAATTAGAGAGATCGTCAAATCATTTATACCGAGCTCCAAAATAAATTTTGCGAGCAATAACTCCACCACATTGATGTGCGCATCAATTCAATTGATGTGAGCAATAAAACCCGCAACAATTCAACTGTTGCACTCACTGCAACAATTCAATTGATGCGCTCATCAAATCAATTATTGAGTTCAATAATTCAAGTGATGCCTGCATCAAGTCAATTATTGCCCGCAACAATTCAATTGATGTGCTCATCAAATCAATTATTGCACGCAATAATTTAATTATTGCGCTGTACATAATTCATCTGATGCGCTCATCAATCAATTGATGAGAGCAATAATAGATTTGATACGCACATCAGCTGAATTATTGCGAGCAGTAATTGAATTAATGATACAAACTTTATCTTCAATGGCCTAAATTTTTGCAGTTACTCCCCTTAGACCGGAAGTAGGGGGCGCGCTTACCATTGCGGTCCTAAGCTTCACATAAATAGTATTAACAAACAGTGTATAGTAAAGTTTACGTAACCAAACTCTTTATAGTGCTGAATTTTAATAGGCTGTATTACATCTATGGCGAAAACAAGGATTGGTTTCTTCGATTACATGGAGAAAACTTTTGAAAATGTGTACTTTGTAGGGTTGGAGAAAGGGGGGGGGGGGGGGGGGGGGGCAATGTTATAGTCGTATTTGTCGTTTATTTCTGTCCAAGTCATAATGCAATTAATACCAAGAATTTCAGAAGTAATCTGTTTAAAAAAATAGACACATGGAATTAAAAGCACAATGAAAGCCTGTGATATAATCAGGTACGTAACATCGTTAAAGGGGGGGGGGGGGGGGGGGGGGGGGCAGAAGAATTGATTTCACAGTATTGCTTAAAATCGTTGACAAGCGAAATAATAATTATGGATAAAATTCCAAAGTTCTGAATCCTAAATTGTAGGTAATGAGGGGGCAAGGGTTGATTTTTCAGTTCAGTCCATCGGTTAAAATTTACATTTCTACTACAATTATTCACGACAATGTTACTTTAAAACGTGGGGGAGGGGGGCGCCACCCTATCTTCTGTATGTAAATATAACCAACTTTGCATTTTATGATAAAAGGGGGTAGACTCATTGTTGCTACGTGCCTGATAATTAATTTTGTGCATAATTCGGTAATTTCAGTGCAAGAGGAGCGTACAATAAATTTAATTTTCAAAAGATTGAATCATACGCGAAAAAACATATTTCAACAGAAAAATTTCACTAGAAATATCAATGTTTGAGATAATTAACATGTTCTGTTTCTCGGCATCCGATGTGCATTTAGCAACAAGTAGTTTGTCCAGTGTGAAATGATGTTTTAAAATAATGTACATGCGTTGGTTTGCTCTTGTAATCTCGGGCATAACTAATTGTGTTTTGGTTGTCGAAAATATTGATAAAAATCAATGATGACGAATTGTTGATATACTAAAAACATCCTGATCTGAAGATGTCGAGGACGAATTAATATTAATACTTTGTTCAGTATATCGTGACCCTACATTGCATGCGAAAAAATCGCACAAGGGACACATTGAATGTAATGATTGACTAAGTTATTATTATTCAGTCATGCTATGTTTTAGTCTTTACTCTTAATTCTTAGAAAGATTCATTAACTGGCAAATAATTACAATCAGAAATTGTAAATTTTCTATATATTCCTTACATGACGCCATCAGTTTAGGACCGCAATGAGCTGCGCGCCCTCTGTATTCAGGGGGAAATAACTCGCGCAGCATTGTGAACAATGTATCCCATTAATGAATGATATCTTCAATTATTTGCGTGTATGTTAATTTGACGCTCCATGGGAACGAGCTACATCTGCCTTGTATAGAGTATACCTTTTTAAAAGATCAGCTATTATAATATAAAAGTGATTGACCCTGGGAAAATACATATAATACTAAATATAAAACTTACTATTACTATCTACATTATCTTGATAAGGAATTTGTAAGAAGAAAACTTACACTAAAAATCTACATTTAAAAATGTAAACAATACCTAAAAAATATTTTGCATACCTGTTGTTAACCTTAAAGTATAGATTTGTCGTTCTCTGGGGAAGTATTGGACAGACCCGAGAGCTACCGATCATTCCTAATAAAAACCTTCGATTTACGGCGAAGAAAAACATGCGCACAGTTGTGGCCTTACATCGGTGTAATCTTCCATCGTCGTCTCAAAACTTTAATAAAAAAAAATCCTTTACATATTTTCCCACTATACGTTTGTACAAACATACCTTCAAACATTGATTAAAGTCCGATGCGACCCGAAAACTCGCAGTTACAAATGATTTCCTTTGTTGACGAAACAATACCATGAATATATTTATAATTATTTTCATGTCATTTCTTGTGACATTGTATCAAAATTTAAACGTATTTATCGACAATTTCTTCTTATTTTTTAAAATGAAATTTAAGAGTTGTTGCTTTTATCATAAGTATAAAGCTAGTTGCCCAATACTGCATGTAGTATTCGCGGAAAGGAGTGTGCACTTTTCATCAGAATTTTAAAATCTGGTAAAAATCTAACATTCTTGACGTGATATTTTATAGATGTAATTACCATTAATTTTCTAAAACATGAGTGTGAGTATAAAAGGAAAACCTTTTAAGAAACATGATATTCATATTAGGTCAAATTAAGCCGAATTAATCACACAGAGGCCGTTAAAAAATTACAGCCTAAAACAGGGCATTTCTATCTAGTTGTGTGTATTGTGGGGGTACATATAGATAATGAACTAGCTATAGGGAGATACTTGAATAATGTACTAACAAAGGATCATTGTTGACAAAACATTGCTGGACGTAAATAGTTGTATTATCAGCCAGTACAGTGGATCGAACGGAGGCCTTAGTAAATTACATAAATTCGACCTATTCGTGCGTTCAACAGAGATAAGCTTGATCTCTGACATATTCTATAATTCTTTAAGGCCAAAGTAAGTTAACGCTCGGATTTGTTCTACAGAAGTATATGTATGTATATCTGTGTACGCCTTACTCAGCTACGAATGTTAATTTTACATCGTACTAAAGAAAATCTACAGCAATAGATTTTCTAGTCAAAGTTATTTCTATTTTTATTTCTTTGGCCTACAGAAGGTTCACGGCCGGTAGTATTCCTCACTGATAGTTCTTGTAAATCTCAGGGAACACAGAGGACTAAGATGAAAGGGGCTGTGGTGTTATTAATTTTTGCATCTGGTATGGTATCTAATTCATATTACTAAAAGTAGTGTTTATTTAAAATGAATGATAGAGCTTTAATAATTATATTATGGGTTACATCACCTAATTTCATATTGTAAATACCAATGAAATATTGACACTTCGATAACTATTTCGTAATTAAGAACAGAGCAAAAAATAGTCGTTTTATTTCCAAAGCAACAAAACCGTTTTTATTTTTAATATTTTTACCAACAGCTGCTTTTGTTTTTGGGGTAAGGAAGAGACTCGCTCATTGCTCACTGTTAATGGAACAGATATGTTATACTCACGGATACGACCCCCAGTGTGGAACCAATAACTTTACCTATTATAACAAGTAATGTAAACAGTCTCACTTTCTTACAATAGGGGAATTTAAAAATGATAAATGAAGTTGATTTTATTTTGCTGCAGCTGCACATACATGTGTGTATCTGTCACACACACACACACAGATATATATATATATATATATATATATATATATATATATATATGTGTGTGTGTATGTATGTGTGTGTGTGTGTGTGTGTGTGTGTGTGTGTGTGTGTGGTATTATACATTCTATTGTAACAACCAAATTTGAGGAGCGACTAAGTTTAAGGAACATTAGTACATGCGTATCAGGAAGGTAATTAACGACAAGAAGGACCTAGTTGTTCCACAAATGTGGTTATAATATACCGTATAATATTACTTACAAGTGTTACATTTATTTACATGTACATACTTTCAATACTGGTGTTGTTTAATAACCACCCCCCCCCCCCCATTTGGGGGGTCTGGCTAGTTATATAGTAGTTCCCTATCCGTGGGGAGCGGCTACTTTATACAACATAACCCCCATAACAGGGTTTTCTTCTAACGTATTTGGTTTAAATTCATGTTTTGTGCAATGAATGCCATTAGCTACATATACGAGCACCTTGCATACATTTGTGTATGAAAGTACTTTACCTTGCCGATGATGTATCAAATTTTACGTAGACATTGGTTTATTTGTGTCATCAGATTACTTAGAAATTAAAATTACTTATTCATATTATAAATAGTTTCATGATATGAGGACCCGGTAAGTACGATCCGGTACCTCGATACGAGGTTCGTTACATCTACACCTTATGATGCATGATCATGCCGTAATTTTAGCTCGATTCCGATTAGATAATTTTCAAATGACAACGACTTTCAACTAAATAATTGTAAATTTAAACTTAACTGACATGATTTATATGATAATTGAATATATAATTTATGTACTCGTGCGTTTGACCTGTATCAGCCCGTTTCAGATGTTGACTATGTTCCACTATGTAAGAAATATCACCGTCGGAGTTCTACATCCACTATACAAGTAACCTCTAGCAACACTTCTGCGAGACTTCACTTCAAGTTATCTTGTTTATGTCAAGCGATGAATAATGTACATGTATTCTATTTCCATTTGATGAGTCAACACGTACTCTCAGTTTTTACAGAAAGTACAGATTCACATGGAAACAACATCAGGTTGAATCCTGAAACTTTCTGGTATGATAGACCTTTGGCTAAGTTGACACTTTCTGTCAATCAAATAAAAATTTTCGCTTCGGTTTACAAGTGTCTGTGGCGTCCAAAACTATATCCTACAGAACTCTAAAAATCCTGGAAATTTCACATTTTTATCTTGAATAATTTTTGAGAAATATTCTGCAACTATTATACCTTATTAACATATTTCTATGCGAATGTTCAATAATCACAAGTTTCATATTTTTTTTCAACTCAAGATGCGAGTTCTCACAAGCCCATTGTAAAAATCGGTACATCCACCTTGCCCACAACGGCACGTGTCATGGTGATAGCTATTCTCATAACATGACCCATGGACAGGAACTTGTATTTGAAATCTTCTGCAAGACCGTGACGTCAAATGCGTGTCCGGATGAATTTGCTGAAGTGTGTGGATCGGACGGTCACACTTATATGAATCAGTGAGTTGGTTTCTTTTTGTCGAAAGTGAAATATTCCAATATCATCCATCATCAAACTAGTATAGATGCTAATTTGACTTCATAGGTATGGCAGTAGTAGTAGTAGTTGTTGTTGTTGTTATTTGGTTGTTTAGTTGTACATTGTTTAACGTCCAACTTGAGAATTTTTTACTCATATGGAGACGTCACCATTGCTGGTGTAACATTAGATAGTGACCCCGTTGAAAAACGACCACAGGGGTAATAGCTAGGTACGTTAAGCTGCAAAATCGGCCCCTTGAAAAGTTAACTCTGGAAACAGTCGTTGAAAAAGGACCAGCTTTAAAGTTTGGTCAGTAATGAGGGTGGTTTTTTAACGGACAGTTAAATTTTACATACATAATGTAAATGTTTCTAACGGACTGGAGAGAGAGAGAGAGAGAGAGAGAGAGAGAGAGAGAGAGAGAGAGAGAGAGAGAGAGAACTATTACTTCCCAGGCAAACGAAATCTAAATTCTGAAATAAATTTACTTTGTCTTTTACTTCGTCTTTTTTCCATTGAAGTTGAATCTTCTTTGGTCTATAAGTTTATCAAACATTACACTGTTTTTATGTAAAGAAATTTTCAACTCAATATTTAAATTCATATATACTGGTACATATATGAAATTGTAAAAATCCTTTGCTCGAAGGAAAAACAGGAACATACAAAAATGGTACCGGTGGTGATATTGCGATTTAGGTAAATGAAAGTGAGAAAATAATGATAAACCTCATAGCTCCTAAAAGGAATACGAAATTAAGAGTTGGACAAACACGGAGTTCTGGATATAACACAGGTGGGATCAGGTGCCTAGGAAGAGTAAGCATCCTCTGTCGACCGGTCACACCAGTGAGCTCTATATCTTGATCAGGTAAACGGAAAAATCCGTAGTCAAAATCAGTATGTAAAGAACGGCCTAACAATTGGTATGATACACGCCAGACATCATTCGACCCAATGAAAGATTGTATTGGAAAACTATACCTTTATAATGACCACAGAATTAATGAAATGTTGACTTTAAACGAGACTTGAAACCCCTGTAACATCAACTTCTTTGTCAGTAGCCTACCTCGATTTAAATACTGATCATACGCAGAACTAGCTCTTACGTATCGTATCAGTTGAAGGATATAAACATTTTCAATGGTGTTCTCGAATATTTTCCACATGATTATGCAAAAACCCTATGGGCCGACTTCCTTTAAGTAAGCCAAACGGGCGTACGCCGAATGCGCCGGCTGCCCCAACTTCGTTTGCTTGAGACGTCTCCATATGAGTGAAAATTTCTCCAGCGGGATGTTAAACAATACATAATCACATATAAGCGTTTGCTTGTTTTTTTGCCCGTCGGCGTACGCCGAATGCACTGGTCTTAAAAGACCAGCGAGTTTTCCAACATGGCGGATTGATTGATTGTTTTCCGCCACACTCAACATTTTTTCAGTTATCTGGTGGCATTCAATTTTTATTAGTGAAGGAGAGAACCCAAATACAATGTTCCCGAGAAGAGAACACACACCGACCTTCCGAAAGAACCAGCATGGCGGATAATACTATACAGTTATTGATTGGGTCCGAGGACAACAGCTTTTTTTTGCTTTTTTTTTCTTTTTCTTTTCTTTTTTCTTTTCTTTTTTTTTTTTGTTTTTTTTGTTTTGGGTTGTTTAAATTTTCTCTGTTATCCCAAGCTGTAAGCTGTTGTCCGAAGATACAGTCCATAACTGTTTTGTTACACACCCTCATTTTGGGGGATTTTTACAAGTAGCTCATGGTTTGTTGATTTTGAACTTTTGAACAAGGCAGTGAGATTGCGTGCATTTACGAACGTATCCTCTAGTTTAAAAGAAAACATATCCAACATCCTAATTAATAATCAATATTTGCATTTTTCGTGTTTCTGCTCTGCGTTTCTTCAAATAAATTCTATATTTCATCATCAGTCAAATTAGTGAACCTCACCATTACGTAAACAAAGCAGCAGACCGAGAATCACGTGACTTGCGCAACCAATAGAAATAGTGCAGACTGTTGCCCAGTGAACAGTTCGTAAACTGTTGATCGTCAATAGAACACAAGTGCGAGTTAAAATGTTGGTTCTAAATCATATTAGTTTTTAAAGAAAAAAAGTAAGGTGTAAAACAGAAGTAAATGTTACAATCCCTGAAACGTTTACCGTTCGCTCTCCGTTCAGTTTTGTGTTCACAAATCGTTCAGCGTGCGTTCACCGTTCACAATGCGTTCATCCATCAATGTGAAAGAAGCGATATTCATTGCAAGGAGAAAATGAAAAGGGAACGTGTACATAAGGGTGACAGAAACTTTCTTATCAGAAATTCAATTCTGAAGTACAAAATGTCAACGTGAAAATTACGTGAAAATACGTGAAAATGTACAGATTGTCACCGTGAAAATTCAACGAAAACTGAAGACCACTGCATTAATGTAAAAACAATAATTTCATGATTGATTGATTGATTATTTGTTGCTTTCCGCCACACTCAACAATTTTTCAGTTATCTGGTGGCGTCCAGTTTTTGTTGGTGGAGGAGAGAACCCAGATACAATGTACCTGGGAAGAGACCACCAACCTTCCGCAAGTGAACTGGCAAACTTGCTCACATAACGCCGCGGCCGAGATTCGAACACGGCGCGACAGAGGTGAGAGGCTTTGTGATTTTGAGTCCGATGCTCTAACCACTTGGCCACGGAGGCCCCCTAATTTCATGAGAAATATACATTCAGTACTTGTACAAAAATGTAGCACGCTTTGTTTAGACTGAATATATTCAGAACTGTAGAACATGCAGATTCCCGATGTCGTATTATTCTAATATTTGTTCATTGAATAAATATACATATCATTTTACTTACCCGATTATGAAATAAGTATATTTCAAGGGGAAAATCTGATACATTCCGAATAAATAAATCATCTTCCGTTCACCGCTCGCTCACCATTCAGCGTTCGCTCGTTCTTTGAGATATAGAGATGCAAATGTCACTACTATGTAAATAGTGCAAATTATCGGAATTTGTTTTATTGTGCCAATAGAATCTATGTTCATTTTGTATGTATCTATCGCTTTCATACATGTACCTTTATGGAATTTTCGTAAGTTATGTCAAGGATAGGGACAATTTCAATACATACTCAACAAAAAAAAGTTAAGGGCCACTCATTTTTCATGGTATGTTTTTCTTGCCAATACTGGGCTTCCATAAATATTAATGTTCATGCATTGTAATTCAAACACACTCTTGATTTGTACTTATTCCTTAGCAGTGTCGGTTATTGAAAGTTTGGCATTACAAAATGTTGTACCTGTTGAGTATACCGTAAAAGAAGCAAGAAAGATAGCAAAGTTTTCCTCCATATTTTTTTTTCGCCGATATATAGTCAATGCGCTACTTCACGACCGGAGCAATGCGACGTACGCCTATTTTGGACAAATGAAGTCTGCCCCATAAGCTTGTGGGATACCGTAAGATAAAGTCAAACATAGATATCCACATATCGGACCTTGTAATATTGAAATCATGAAAACGATTCTATATATAAATTATTGTATCATTTTCAGCTGTTTCTTTGAAACCCACCGTTGCCTCCATCCGGATCTGTACATTGTGTCAGAGTCTCCATGTGTAGTGAATCCAGTGGGATAAAAGCAATGTTTTTTATCATCTATACCAGATAAACAATGAAAAGATATGTTTGTGTTGTCGTATCCAATATCCACATAACAGAGTTTCAGTATTTCCGTACAAACTAAAAACAAGAACTCTGCAATGCGGGAAATCCCCTTGCAATGAAGGTAACCATTAAATATAAATAGTTTTAAAAATAATAGCTAAAATAAAGATTTATTGAAATATGTGCCTCCAGAGTGTCTACAAGCGTTATCTATTAAGTATCCAAGTGAACCAAAAATCAATAGGGTTCTCCCCCTCTTGATAAAAACTCAAATGTGAAGTATCAGATCAATCGTGCAAGATAATATACAAGTTCAGAGTCACACACACACACACACACACACGGCAGTGTCAGATCCAGAAATTTCTGAATGGGGGACACAAACGGCTGTCTTGAGGGTCCAGGACAAAGTCCTAAAAGGGGCTCAAGAGGACAAAGCCTAATGAAACTACTGAGTTCTCAGAAAATAAGACATACATATGTTAGTGTTTTTGGGCATATTTCTATGAAAAAAAGGATCATATTTGTGAAGTAGAGGGGAAGGGGGCGTTCACCAGCCTGGCGCTAGATCCACCACTGAACACAGTTACGTTTCTATATCCTCTATCGCAATGGATATTGCAAGGGGATGATTTACCCCTTTAGTTGACCTTAAATAGTAGTGGTATTCAACGATGTACTGACGATGTAAACTGAGACACAAAACGAGGTAATTCAGATTTAATAATACTACACATATGTAATGTATAAGTCGAGATACACGTGCATAACAGGCCTAGGTTAATCTTTTCAAGAGTTTCCGAAGTGCATGAGAAACATAGAAAAGATATAATTTGTGTTTTCTTCTAGATAAATATGAGCATGAAATATTAGATTACGACATGTTACAAAACCTTCACAAAATATCATTATAATAACATTATATTTTACATTTCAGGAAAATGAATAATTACATTACATACATACTGACACATTTTGTATTGTAAAATATATACAATATATGCATACCTTAAATAATACAGCATGTTTGTGTGTTTATATTTATCATGTACTAAATTACATGTATCTACAAAAAACTTCCAGACATTTGAACGCTATAATGCAATGATACAAACGTAATATCAAAGAATATAAGTAAAAGAAATGTAACTGTCAACACTTTACAAATTTACAAGAAAAAAAATTCTGGGATTTATAAAAGGTCCTTGTGTATTTAAGAATTTTTTTCGATTCGAATTTAGCTGGGTTTTTTTTTTTCAATTGGTTGTGTTTGGTATCTCGTTAAATCTCCGACTATCAATGTATAAATTTACACATATTTCGTGACCAAATGTTGCATCTGACGAAACGTGCCAGGAAATTGATATCGCTAACTCTGCTGTCACGTGATAGGTTTCACCTCTATCGAGGTGTATTGTTTACCATCCATTTTCGAACATTTTAATACTGCTCCATTTTGATTAAAGTCACACACCAGTTCCATGAAACTTTCTGCAGTTTCTTCTTTGCTGTTGAAAAAAAAAATTCCCTTACTTTTCAAACCTTTCTCAATTCACATTCACATTCGAAGTCGACAACGATCTCCGCCAGCCATGTGGATCAAGTATCTATGACAGCTAGGCAATTTGTTTACTTTTCAAAGAGAAATATTCGTTTAGCTATCATAAACATTTCATTGTATGATATGCATGTGCTAGGTCTTAATGATAATTTGCTTCTCTGTATAAACAGTTTATCTTATTAAATGGTACCGCCTTTGACAAGCCACAGTAAAGCCCATTTTGAATAAAATCTCATTATATTCTTTTTACACTGAACAGTGACCCTTCCCTCTCGAAATTTTCTTAACTGAGATTTATTTCAGTATCTGAAGAGTTTGAAAGATATGCTTATTTTTTTTATTTCTTCAACTACTCTAAATTCCATTCCGAAGGTAATATATTTACTTGTGTTGTAAGACTGGCTACGAGCAAAGCAAAGCATTCAGTCGGAATTTTAGTTTAAGAATCGCTTTTCAATGCACATTTCATTCACTGCAGTACACACTATTTCTAGTAGTGTAAGAGATAATGATGAAGGGAGGTGAACAGAAAATCTAACATATTTTTGACATGGAAGACACTGTGTTCTTTAAACGGACATTGAACACTTGGCTAACATGTAGTACTGTGTACAATTTTTTTTAAAACTATATTTCTACGATTACCAGGGCCTCGGTCATCTTTTAAACAAGAGGCCCATGGGCAACATCACTCACCTTAGTCACCTTGGCCTTGCTGTTGTTTATTTGTTGTGATTATTTGAAAGATTTTTTTTTTCAGTGTTTATCCCCATGAAAAATTTCAATAGGTTCTGACATACCTGAATATGAATTCGCACAATTTGGTAATGTCTCGACACCAATATGACTCACATGACCTTACTGTACTGGGATAAGGCAAGGTTGCACATAGATCATGGTATAAAATTAAAGTTCTTACCATGAGCAATGTATATGCAAAATATAAAAATTCAACCTTAAATAGTTCGGGAGATATTGAATAGGTAAGATACTTTAAAAGCAGGTCATACATCTATGTCAAAGTCACAAGATCAAATACCGTGGTATCACAGGGATTTGCCATAAAGAATCTATATACAAAATACAAAAGCCCCTTCTTAAATAGTTCAGGAGATATTAGATAGGTTACATGTTCCTAAAAGTAGGTCAAACTTCAAGGTCACAAGGCTAAAGATCATGGTATGAAGTGAAATGATTTGCGATACGAAATCTATATACAAGATATGAAAGTTCTACCTTAAATAGTTCAGGAAATATTGAAAAGGTCAGGTTTTTTAAAGTAAGTCAAACTTCAAGGTCAAGGTCACAAAATCAAACACCTTGGCATCACTTGAAAGTTCTTGCTATAAAGAATCATGGTATAAAATGATTGATTAATGATTGATTAAATATTGTTTAACGTTCCGCTCGAGAATCTTTCACTCATATGGAGACGTCACCATTGCCGGTGAAGGGCTGCAAATTTAGGCCTATGCTTGGCGCTTATGGCCTTTGAGCCACACCTGCTGTGACACGGGACCTTGGTTTTTGCAGTCTCATCCGAAGGACTGCCCCATTTAATCGCCTCTTACGACAAGCAAGGGGTACCGAGGATCTATTCTAACAACCCGGATCCCCACGGGGTGGTATAAAATGAAAGGATTTTTAATAAGAAACTTATATACATGTGACAGCCCTATCTTAAATAGTTTAGGAGATATTTGATACATGACGTTTTCTTAAAAGTAGGTTAAACTCCAAGGTCAAAATTTGGATCAAATTCCAAGGCCAAGATTACTAGGTCATAAGTCAGGTATGGTATGTAAGGCCTTATCATAAGAAAACATTATTCAATTTATGAGAGCCCTACCTTAAATAGTTCAGAAAATATTAAATAGGTTTTCTTTAAAGTAGGTCAAACTCTAAGGTCAAAGTCATAAGGTTAAATCTTTGGTACCAAAGAAAAGATAATGTCACAAGGAATGCGCATATGAAATATAAAAGGTCATGTACACTGTAATACTCCTGTCTTGAAATATTAGTGATATTTGTTCTGGGTCAAAAACATGAAGATGGATTAGCGACCTTTGCCCTCTATCTATAATATCTATATCTATAACTTGCCCAATCATCATGGCGGATACAACATATAGTATGTGTGTTACCTATATGTTTATGTTACCAGTTACCTGGCTACGATGTAGAGGTCATATTGATAAATACAATTTTCTGTCTTCTCATAAGTGATGCCTATATATATCCGTAACAAGACGGTAAAAGGAAGCATTTGGTTTATAATATATAATTTTAATTAAGATATCTTAAAATTTTCCGCAGCCTAAAAAAGTGCACACATGTCCCTATAAGGGTATACTGAAGTCTTAGTATATGATAATTGAGTTTAATCTGGGATACTTACGTCATCACTCCAATGACGTCTATGAAACGATGAGCTTTTTTGACGTCTAAGCAGTTATCGTCATTCATTTCTTTAACAAGGTCTGTATCAACGAACGCTGGACACAGCACATTTAATCTCACACCAGCTGATTTGATATCGGTATTCATCTGAAAATAGAATCCTGTAGATATTATCTCAGTTCCGTACAGATGGGTCACATATGGAACGCCAGATAATCATAAAATTAAATAATTGAAAATATCTTTAACTATTTCAAGATAATTCATTTGATTCACGCAATAATTCAATTAAAGATCTCTTCAAATAATTAATGATATCTTCAATTCCGAATTATTGCGTGCATCAGTTGAATTGATGATAACATGATTTATTCTACTGAATTGATGCGCGCTATAATTAAATTGTCAATGAATTGATGACATCAACAATTTAATTGATGTGCGCTACAATTCATTTGAAGAGAACAATAATTCAATTAATGTGCGCAATAATTGAATTATTGCTCTCTTCAATTGAATTAATGATATCAATAATTCATTTGATGAGCTCAATGATTATTTTAGAGAGAGCAACTATATAATTAAAGATATCTTCAATTCAACAAACCACAATTGAATTAATGATCTCTTTAATTGAAATGTTGCTCTTTTTAAAAGAATTGATGCGCGCATTAATTCCTTATACAAAAGCATTGTAAATTAATTAAAGATATCTTCAATTGAATTAAAAATAATTAAATCATTTATACCGAGCTCTAAATCAATTTTTGCGAGCAATATTTCTCCCACATTGATGCTCTCATCAAATGAATCGATGAGAGTAATAACTAATTGAAGCGCGCATCAAATAAATTATTGGTCTCATCAAATTGAATTAATGCGCGCATCAATTAAATTCATGAGAACATTAACTGAATTGATTAATTCGTTGCGAATTAAAATGAATCCATTTCCACAGGAATGAATGTGAACAGTGTGCGTATAAATCTTGATAAACATTGTACGACCATTTTAACGGCTGTGAATATTCCAACAGAAATGGAAGAAATATAAGTACAAAATATGATCAACTTTGAAAAAAAAAATATGTAAAGATATGAACATGCCAGCATACCTTTCACACAGCACTAACGCGCTTAATGACGTTTGCTGGCAAAATGCGGCACAGTTCATAATGAATGAAATTCATTTCATTTCTACCTGTGTGTGTGTGTGTGTGTGTGTGCGTGCGTGTGTGTGTGTGTGTGTGTGAGAGAGAGAGAGAGAGAGAGAGAGAGAGAGAGAGAGAGAGAGAGAAATTATCGGCAAAAAGACTTGACTGTTAAAACATCATATCATTAGAATTATACGTGGTCTTGCTTCTGAAGCAGATGGAATCCTTTATCGACATGCAATTCGTTTTCGCTTTATCCCGTCAAGCAATGTACACACAAAACACTGGATAACAGGGAATTTTGCAATGTCGTTCCATGCCAAAAACGAAACCTAAGATCTCTGTCTTATCATGTTTTTGAGTTGTTTTTTTTTTTTTTTAATTCGCTGTTACGGAGCCCCTCTCTGCGTTTAAACGCCAACATGTACAGATATAAAATGTGTGAAATGTGCGGCGAAATCGGTGCACTTGTTAAGTCAATTCAAACATGATTAATGATTTCTTTATCACACTACCTCGTGTGTCTATTTCAAAATTTTAACGTTTAAGTGCAAAGTGAGGATTCTAACATCAATGTGATAAGTTGTGACGAAATGTAAATAGCCATTATCTATTCCTTACCGCCAAACTACGTGTTAGTGCTATAATGGCTGCCTTCGTTGCACTGTAGACAGGACAGAGAGGATTCACGTTCAAGCCTGCAACGATAACACAATCTCGATAAAATAGCAGTGTTTAATTTCAAAGAACTACACAGGTTTGTTTTTACAGCTTGAGATATACCGTCATCAAAAGTAACTTATATTCCATTCGGTACATTTTACTCAGACGGAAGAACGAAAAAAGCATATTTTCAATTCTTAATCCTAAATAAATAAATAAATAATAATAAAAACAGAATACACTTTTGATTTAAAAAGTCGATCGCGCTATTAAACTATCTTTATGATTGGAGCCAAATTCAGTGTGCACAATATCACCTAAATTTAAACGACAATTTGTAATCATTATATTAATGATTATATATACATATGTACATACATCACGTAGATAAGGTAAATTAGAAAGCAAATTACATGCGAAAATTTATAGTCAATTTCGGGGTACACATAACAACCTCCGTGGCCGAGTGGTTAGAGCATTGTGCTCAAAATCACAAGGTCTCTCGGGTTCGACTCTCGCTCGCGCCGATATATGTGAGAAAGTTTGCCAGTTTACTTTCGGAAGGTCGGTGGTCTCTTCCCGGGTACATTGTATTTGGGTTCTCTCCTCCACCTACAAAAACTGGACACCACCAGAAAACTGAAAAAATGTTGAGTGTGGCGGAAAATAACAAACAATCAAAAAACATTGCAAGAGTAGAGACACGCGTGTTTTGTTTATTTCATGAATGACTACAAGTAAATATCACATTCACTGCGTGTTTCCGTTATTCTATTAAAATATTCATAACTAATAGGTTGCAACGATGTAAACAGTGCATGGTGATGTGTGACGTCATATTAAATAGCTGCAATGATTTTTCTTCTAAAGCAATCATCAACCAAAAAAAAAAAATGTACGAAGGTATGAGAAATGAATTTAAAAACGTTTGTAGTACTTTCCAGACAATATATCTATTTTATCTACGGGGTTGGCAAAGGAGTACACCACAATGGCGGCGACATTTTTCCAGAGCACTATGGGTAATCCTCATCATTTTTTTATTTTTAGCTGATGAAGAGCAAATCACGTGACTTAAATGTGTACTCATCGCGACGCGAGCTTCGCTCGCTGTGAAGGCACGGATTGTTTAAATTTAGTTAGATCCGGTAAATAGTGCCGTCTATCCATGTGACTATACACACCACGAACTCCCCGAATTCTCGAAAAAAAAACCAAAAAAACAAAAAAAAACTATAGATATGCTTTCTGATTTTTTTTTTTTACCCTCTATTTGAATAAATACACTAATTAACGCTGACTTGTATAATGGTTTATTTTATGCGTTTTGAGTTTGTCCTTCTTTCCCTATTTCCCTCCATCATCGTTAAAATTTGGAAATCATTACCATGGAAACAAGTCACGGTCAAGTGATTTTCAGCTGTTCCGTTTAAATAACTTACTAGACAATAATATCTATATTTTACGCACTTGATGGTATATATATATATATTTTTAAAAAAAATTTCAAATGATAATAAAATTTCTTTATTTGGTTTGTTAAACGGGATATGAAGGAAGCATTCATTTTTTCTACAAACAAATTCTCGATATAAATGATCGATTTGCTTAACAAATGCACATACGAATAAGTTACAGCCTTTAGTGTACTTCTACATACATGTATTTATGTACATTACAGTATCCGTTTTATTTTGGAGCTGATAACGTTACCACATTTGAACATGTTATAAATATGTTTTACATTTTCGATACCTATTACTAACCAAATTTAAAGTTAGTTGGTGCAACGTGAATACTCCAAAACTACAATGTGTACCAAAAAGTATATTTTGATTTTTTTTCAAATGTTTTCGAACATCACCATTTCCATATCTAGAGAGACTAGACAAAATGACAATTTTCTGAGATTATCTATCATCTGAAAGGCATCGCAATTACGATTTTTCCTCTTAAAACACTTGATTCCTATCATTTGATCACACAACAATGTAAATCAACTAAAAAATACATGCAAATGGCTTAAGGAATGCTTTGGGCAGGTTTCATTTTTTTCCCCATTATTTCAATGAATTCAAATATAGATATCACGGTATAAATTTTGGTGAAAATGCAAGTATAAGAAAATTTTGTGATAGTATACATGAGTTTCAGAATGGTAAAACCTGTACAAAATGCTTTTCCAATTTCTATTTTATATCCTATTCCTTTGAATGAGTGTAGAAATCTTTACTAGGGGGGCATGTAGTACCATTACTTTCAATGACTGCATATGTATGCCATAGATGTTTGTAATATATGACATAAACATGTCCTGTAAATGAATATATAGTGGTGCATAAAGTCTTAAACGAAATTACGATGTAAAACTCCATAATTTGTGTTATCGAATGACGCCTTAACTGCGCTAAAATAGGTAAAATCTTGAAACAAGAGGGAGGTAATATTCTCTCTCTCTCTCTCTCTCTCTCTCTCTCTCTCTCTCTCTCTCTCTTCCCAGGGGAAATTCTATACCGACTTTGTTCAATGGATAAAATAATATACTGACCACTCCCCTCCCCCAGGTCTGATCCGGATCCATTTTTCCGGGGGGGGGGGGGGGATTCTATACATTAGGAAAGTTTATGCTACACACCGGTATACGTAAAATTTTAAAACTTTGTGTAAATCAATAAAATTAACTGAGGTTCGAATGTATCATGACCAAAAAAGATAATGATATTAACACATTTGTTATCAATAGAGATGTAAAACAATAAAATAAGTAAATAAATAAATAAACAAACAATAATGAATTTACCCCCCCCCCCAAAAAAAAAACAAAAAACAAAAAAAACAAAAAAAAACTTCTTATGGAATTTCGAGGAATAAACAACCGAAAACTCCCCAGTTATGACCTATCACATTGTTGATTATACCTGCAGCAGATGATACGTTCACGATGACACCGCCATTTCCTCCTCTGTCCGTCCTCATGTGATCGAGAGCTAATAACGTTCCTCGAGTTACCCCTTTCTAAAATACACATATTATATATCAGAAGAGAGAAAAAAAATTTCTTTCAAACTCAAATGTGATTTGATGAATATACCAGGGCTGTTCGATATGTAACGTGTATTGTACCACAGCGCGATAACGCTTTTGAACGATTTCGTGGATGATGATACTCTTGAATTGCTTCTAACCGTATAAACACGAGCCTTCAACTCCACATAGTTTTAATCTTAAAATCATTTCAATAAAGCCAGTCGTTGACCACTGTTGTAAAAATGGTTCTGAAACAGGCTGAGAATATTGAAGAAATTAGAGATTATACAAAAGTTCGCACAAAACTCGGCTATTCGGTAATGCAGATTTTTACTGAATTGGGGCAAGTTTATGGGTCTGATACGGTATCTTATGAGACAGTTAATAGGTGGAGAAAGGAATTTCTGACTGGCACAGAGTCCGTCAAAGATGCAGCAAAATCTGGTCGATCTGTGACTGTAACAGGCAAGGCAAATGTCTCAAAAGTCAAGGAATAATTGAAAGTGATGGCAGATACACGATACGTGATATTGCCAAATCTGTTGCCATATCGCTATCGCGGGTGCATTTCATTTTAAAGCGTATTTTAAAAGTACGAAAGATTTCTGTCGGATGGATACCGCATATATTGTCAAAATGTTTCCCAAATTCAATCAAAGACAATTTGCAAACATTATTACTGGTGACGAAATATGGTTTCTCTACTTCGAACTAGCATGAAAAATTGGAAACAAAATATGGTTAAATAAACACGGTAGAAGGCCTGTAGTTGCCAAAAGAACCATAAGCACAAAGAAAGTTCTTTATTGCATATTCTTCTCATGTGATGGTATAGCCGTACAAATTCCGGTGCCGAAGGGCAAAAGTGTTACAGGTCAGTATTACCAAGATGTTATACTAAAAAAGATCAAGAAATATTATCATAAATGATGCCCTGTGTCAGGATTTAGGCATGATAATGCTCCATCACATATATCTGAGTTGTAAAACAATTTCTGAAGTCGGAGAAGGTTACCCTCTTGCCACACTCACAATACCCTCCAGATCTAGCCCCATGCGACTTTTTCCAAAACTTAAAAAGTTCTTATCTGGTCGTCGTTACAAGTCCCGACAAGCCCTTGGCTTAGCCATCAGTCAGTGCCTCAGAGGTCTATCAAAATCAGCGTACAGTGTCACGCATTTCAGATTGAAATTATGTATTTCAAACCGAGGAGAATACTTTGAAGGGATGTAATGTTAGTTTCACTATTTGAGTCGAATGCTTTTGAGATATCGTACAATGCACATTACATATCGAACAACCGTAGTACATCAGGTGATTCTTTTTTTTCTCTATCATCTCTACATTTTGTTTTGATTTTGAAATAATTCCAAGCAGATGTAGGGAGCGACCCTTGGGAACGCCAGTCACATGGCATAACTTAGTAGATAATGTTTCGCTTCAGATTTACAATACCGACCATCATTAAAAAAAATTTGGGCAGTTCCCCATACAGAGGTGTGTGTGTGTGTGTGTGTGTGTGTGTGTGTGTGTGTGTGTGCAATTAACGATATTATGTAAAGCACTAATGTAAGCAAAAGCCAACAAGAACAATACTATTATACCAACGTAAACCCACTGCAAATGTTTGGCTTGCTAATCAATATCTTTTCTTGAGAGCGGATATATGCAGATAGGACATGTCCTGTTTGTGCATGGTGATGGGGGTGACGTATATATGAAGAACAAAATTCATTATAGAGCTCCAGTCAGACCACCAATTATATACTAAAGTACAACAGAGTGACAATGCTATATCCATTCAAAAGTTGAAATAAAATTGTCATTTGAACAATTTACTGGTAATTCACGTTAAATTGCATGGGTGATGACCTCGTTAGCACTGCTGAACAAGATTCTGAATGAAACCTAACCCAAATTTTGGTATGGTGATCCGTCACTTTCGCCTAACTCTGTCGTGTCATATTCTACCTCATCATTAGTTGACTTTTACATAGGTACACACGCTCATCAAAATACGTCATACTAGAAAAATATTGGTGCTGTGAAAAAATCCCCAAGATATCAACTTCAAATTCCCTGAATTAGTACATGATCATGAATGTTGAACTTTATAATAATTACGGCATTATCAACCGTCTTCGTTCCCGTGAATACTTAATCAAGTATCTACAAACCTTAATCCAACTTTGAATCCCAGTTTTGGATATATCCAAAACAATAGCCACGTTGGCTAAACAATAGATAATGAAGTCTTCATATCGGATTAGAACAACGGGATGTTAAAACTTACAAAAAAATAATTATTAATATGATATGGGCAATGTTGATTGTTCCTATGAATGACTTACAATCTTCTAATTTAATTAATGTATTGTATAAAATGTATTGCAGAAGATTAATAAGTTGTTAGAACTTGTATCCAATCCATTTGTATGTATTATGCAATAAAATATGTTCAAATCAATGACTTACTCTTTTACAATGGAGTTTCATAGTCGTCATGGTGTGAGTTGAATTGGAAAAGTACGTTAAGATAGATTGAATTGTTTACATGTCAAAGTACGTCCACACGATACTTTAAGTAACTATTCAGTGCTACGTCAAGATCGTTTACATTTTACAGCCTCAATCTCTTCTCTCTGCGCACCTGATGTAACATAATGAAACAAATACACTTGTGTCAATGTTGTTTTTCCTCCTTACTATAGCTCTATCTAATTTGAATGAGAATGTAATGAGTGCACTATAATCTTGTTTTGCTTTCTAGATTGCAAAATACCAATGGTTTTTGAGGAAAAGAGATACGATTCATTACCAAGGAGTTTCATGCAACTTTACCAAATTAACATCTACGGCTTTCTCCCACAAAGGATGTGTCTCTCCTCCAATCCCGGCATTATTGCAGACGATATCCAGACACCCCAACTTTTCTTTGACACTTTGAAATAAATCTAGAAAATGGTTTGATAAAAAATAGCAAAACACGTTCACTCTGTAACCAATGCTCCATATGCAGGAGATCAGAACAAAAAATGAATGTGTAATTGATAATCCACCTGTTATCCAGATTTTCACGCAAGGGCAAGTCTCGGGGAACATTCTTTTAAATCAATTATACCGTAAAGCAGGCTACAGACGTATCAAATTTTGCATCTAATTTCTCTCGTTACTTTCAGGAAAACCACTTCAAAATGTCGCAATATATCAAAATTGAACGATGAAATGTATTGCACGGTATGAATTTATAAAAAATAGTTTAGAACTGGAAAAGATCTTGTGAAGGTCTGAGTCTGTCTTTCATTGGTATGTTGCTTAGCGGCGAAACGATAGATGTGTACATAAAGCATGTAGTACAGCTGTCAAAAACGTCATATATATGCTGAAATGTTTCGCGTGCTGTTTCCTTGGTCATTTCGCCTTAGGTCATACAGTGAAATAGAAATGTAGAAATATACTAGATTGTGCAATGACCAACGTCGCGTACTGTAGGACACTAAACATGAATTTGGAAAAATCCAACACTTTATTGAAGAATCCATTCTCTTAACGTTCCCCAGAGATTCAGTTATGACGTAAATTGGAGAAGAGGTCCCTTTGAGCATGAATATCATTATTAAGCATATACTAATTACTTAGCTCGTTTTTCTCTCCCTTTCGATTAATTGAATCTTACCATCCATATCCATTACAATACAGAACTTACTTTCCATTTGTTGATGCTTTGTGACGTCACATACTTTGAACATTACGTTTCTTTCTCCATACTTAGATTGGAGTTCTTGAAGCGTCTCTGATCCCAGAGCCTCATTTACATCACAAAAACACACCTACAATGGTAAGTATGAAATATGTTCACGGACGTCCTGTCTTACTATATAAGTTTCCACAAATTTTATTTTGAACATGTTAGTATGCAGCTATTGAATTTACAAACTCTGGTAAACTGTACTTCTTTAGTCAAATTAGGAAAGACTTTGAACTGCAAAAGTATCAATAAAGTTATGCGATCAACAAAGCAGAACTTGGGATATCTTCAAACTCATCAGAAATGGAAAATAGTAGATATTAAAAACCTTGTACACCAAAAGATTCTCGATATTGTTATTTTTGCTGTAGCAGAAGACAAATTACATTTTTATTTATGGTTGTTCTCTATATAAAGATATAAGAGAAAAATATTACCCAAACATTTGCTTCACGTCTACCAATTTTTACTTTGTGAAAGACAATCATTGCAAAGAGTTGTGTGACCCTAAAATATGTCCACGTCAGGAAACTATTTGAATATTTACATGAATGCTTTGAAAAACGTTCTAGAAGTAAAGTACAAACTGTACAATATTATCAATCACAGCCCCCCACCCCCACCCACACTATATATATATATATATATATATATATATATATATATATATATATATATATATATACATATGCCTGAGTATGCATTTTTTCCCGTGTAAAATTGTGCTTTATGTAATTGTTTGCTAATATGTTTGATGAAATAAAACAAATAAAAAAATATATGAAATCAATAAAGTCGATTTCTCGTGTTATGTTGACGATTGGCTATGACAATGTAGATTACAGGATTGGCTATGAGCCTATACTTATTCTCATAGACTAGTCTCTCTTTACGTTTCATTTCGATGTGAATGACTAATCAATCAAAAATATTAACAAACGATCCAATATGATCGTTAATAGTGTTAATCGTATCAAAAGCAATCTGGTTTGAAAAAATTTCGACCAAGATCTTTTTGATCGCGGTCGTCATTGAAGATTTTTGATTGATAAAATCGTTTTGGAATGTGGCCTTCGAAATGTTTCAGTGCCGTATCGGATGATATTCGTTTCATTACGTAGTATGTGTCAGTTTCAGTTTGATCGTTAACACGATAACGTCTACTTAGAACACTCTTACACTATAAAATATCTGGTGGTCAATTAAAACAGGCCACCTCTCTAGTAGGAAGGTGATGGAGTTCACAGATGTCTTTTGCATGACGGTTTCTACTTTCATCTGAATCTCGCATTACGTTATCCTTGTATTGGTAGACAGAGAGCAATGTCAAGACCCCTTTTACAAAAGCTCCCACACAAGACTATAGAATATTATTTCCATGACTGAGCAATTATACAACTGATATTTTAACTTAATCACTTGGTCTGACTTACGAAAAAAATGGTAGTTTGAGGCAGATACCCCGTCATACCAGAGTATATTTATAAAGTTATAGATTGTGGATGATAAATCATTTACAATTAAATATGAGATCTGAAAATTTCTAGAGTATCTCGAGTTTTCGTGTACTAATCACGAAGGTTTGATGTGACGAATGATAAGCGTTATATTAAATTACAAATGACTTCGTACCAGCTACTCAATGACTCTCAGACTCGTCTTGCGGAATTAAATTCCCTCATAGTGTCGAAGCTTGAAAATAGCATATATATATTCTTTTAAAAAAGCATTTTTTAATACATAGGGCGTATTTGACATTTTGAGTTTCCTTAATTTGCACATTAAATCCGAACAACTAAATTCAACATATGTAACCGAAGTACATTACGTTTGCTTTTGCTCAGACCAAAAATAAATAAATAAAAAAACATTGGTATTTATAAAGCGTTTAAATTTCCATATCATTATTTAATATAACAAATTCAATTTTAGTACGAATACATACATACATGCAAAAGATTGAAATATGTATGTAAAAAAAAATCTAATTTCAACAGAAAATACTAGTACTATAAAAATATGCAGTTCAGAGGGAAATTAGACTGACCTTTGATCTCTGTGCAAGCAGAGCTTCGGTGAATGTTCGTCCCAACCCCCGGGCGCCACCCGTCACTAAGGCCACCTTTCCCACTAGATCCATAGTACAGAACTGGGGTTCTCCTACTCCAATGATTTTGATACAGATACTGTGAGAATCATTCCTAGATACGAGAGCTCCCTCTCTTCCGCCGCTGAGTAAATGGACTTTATATTTACGCAGAAGCACAGAGCTAGCAGCAGATGATGTAGATCGTTTAGAATGGATTTGTGTTTCTATTGTAATGGTTGGCTGACAAATGCCGCAGGTCAAATATCACTGCCTGGGCATATGAGTGGCGGATCAAAAGAAATTCTTGTTGACCTTAAATCAGCATCGTGAGTTCGACATTTTTAGTGTGGTAAACTGGAGAAAAGCAGTGAAATTTTAAATTTCTGTTTTGAAAATCTTTTATGCATTATTACACTTCGAACGCACGATATTTTAAATCGATATATACAGTGTGTGTGTGTGTGTGAATACGAAGTTTTTACATCACAAAGTACGTTTTTATTTTATTTTTTTAAATTTACTGATTCAATATGTTTACTCGTGTGCGAATTAAAACACGTCCTGTTCGTCCAATGACCTGATCCACTCAGCACGGTGTGATAATCACCGACTTGATTGATTTAATTTTAGTGGGGGTCGCATGTTTCAGTTTCAGTTTCTTTATTTCCGTGAGTCATACAGCTCATTGGCTTCACGTAAAAATACAATACAGTGTATGCATACAGTATATGGAGAGTGCATAAACTTATATAATATACTGCGGAATTATTAAACAACACGAGTATGTAGTACATATATTCATGCACTACTACACCGATTAACAACGAGGCAATAAAAATATGCAGAACTAATTAATAACAGGCCCATTACGGAGTTTCGCGGCACATTTAAGATAATTACCTAAGTTACTCAATTCTTTAACATTATTTACATCCAGGAGCGTTAAAAATTTATATACACTTGGTTTTGCATAATAGAATTTTTTAATATAGTTTTTTCTTATATTCCAGAATAGAGTCAAAATGGCAAAAGAATTAAAATGAACAAGGTGGCCAACTGGACAAACACACATGCGTGCGCACGCACATATCGTACTGTTAGCATTACAATAACCATATTTTACTTAGAAAATCTGAGTTATTGAGTAATATAGACATTACCGGCGACATGTTAGACTTAAATCGTGAAATAATGCAAGATGTTGCGATTTAAAATTAATTTAAACTACCCGTACTAGATTTTATCACCGAAAATACAAATTCAAAATAATATTCTAAATTATACAACAAGTCTTACATGTTTCCGTGTTAATATCTTTTTTCACCAAATACGAATAATGCTAAAAATTCCTTCTCCCCTTTTCCCCGAGAAACGACATTTCTATGTTTTACGTGATGGTCCAGCTGGACAAAAAAGCCTTGTGTGTGTGTGTGTGTGTGTGTGTGTGTGTATATATGCCAGTAATAAACATGTTTCATCGAGAAAAAAAACCCACTGAAACTATTGCAAGCCGTTTTATTATTTGATATCTCTCAAGCATAAAAAGAATTCTCTTAAAGCTAAAGAGATATCTCTTTAACTCTGATATCGCTTTACCATAAAGAACTATCTCTATCGATGTAAACGATATCTCTCAAAGTTTAACAGATACATGTATATCTCTTACAGATTTCAGCAAGACGATATTTGTCAAACTTTGAGCGATATCTCTAAAACTACAGAGATGATTTTTGATTGGACTACAATGATTCCCCCCATGCATGACCTTCAACATTTAAGCTATAATTCAAAAGTGACGAAAAAGTTCAAAAGGTCGTTGGGACGGCAGGCTGGGTCCAGCGAGTTACTTCAGAATTTTGATTCCTTTGATTTTTTAGAAACTGGCAGTTTATTGTTATCCCCCATATCCCATGACATAAAAGGGACAATAAGCATATATTCAAATATATGAAACCTGCAGGGGATTCGAGTATGTCTGTAGATACACCAATATTACTACGTCAAGTTGTATAGCAGCGTCATTATTTTCAAAACACTATAAGTGATTGCTTCCTTCCTTGTAGTTACAAGTATGACATGGGTTTATATAATGTTTGTACATTCATATAGATTCACCTGACTCTGACATTTAGGACGATTCGCTTTTGCTTTTGGGGGTATTCCGTGTGTATTCGACCAGATTTAATTAAAATGAAAAAGAGAAAGGGAGAGCACTCGGCTAACCTCGACAGATTCCGGTAAACTAAATCCAACGATGTAATAAGCCAAGTTGTGCCGTGTGAGAGAGATTTAATTTAGAGAAATAACTCTATGTTAAAGAGATATCTCCTTTGGACGCTTAACTTAGATACATCTCTCTAAGTGAAAGAGACATCTCAATGTAAAAGAGATATAAATGACAGCGATATATCTCAATTTCAAAGAGACACCTCTTTCTTTGGGAGATATCTGCAAGTTGAAAGTATCTCTTTAACCTCAAGATCTCTCTCTCTCTCTCTCTCTCTCTCTCTCTCTCTCTCTCTCTCTCTCTCTCTCTCTCTCTCTCTCTCTGCAGAGATATTACTTTAAAATGAGAGACATTTCTTTAAATTAGAAAGATATATTATTTACTGAAATAAAAAAAAAAGTAAAACAGCTTGCCGTATGAAAGCTTCGCCAGTTCATAGACCCCAATATAATACAACGTTTATAATGATATCTTACATATGAAAAACAATACTAATTAAATTCAGTGATGGGTATTCAAGATATAGTTCGTATCCATGTGAGTTATATAAGCAACGGAAGCCCCGCAAACAAAATTGATTAAACTGATTATACAATTTAACCGTGTATTTCAGCCCCTCAGTGGAATTAGAATTTCCTGAGCACCGTATACTACATAAACCACGGTCATTAATATAATTAGGCCATTTTGATAACACATTATCATTTGTAGATTTAAGTAAACAGAAATTATACAAAATATTTGAAAGTTTGTTGCAATAATTCACATCTTTCTATCAATAAGTTCACGCCAAAAACTTTTATATAGTATGACAGGATATACGCAATTCACCATATATCATATAATTAGTGATAGATTTCTTTAGATTCAAAATCAACTTACAGAATTTTTAATGCAATCTTTCTATGATATCAATATAACTAATTTAAATACCCAAATTTCACATGCATACAATAATATTGGTTTCACCATTTTATCAAATGGGTTGTACTGGTATTTTACAAACAAATTCAATGAACGACCTTTTTTATAATACATATATTGCTTTAGTCGCTGTATTTCTTTTTCTTTTCTTTTTTTTTTTTTTTTTTTTTATTTGGCAAACGTCCACTATAGTAAAAATCAAAACTTTCGCTTTATCAATATTAACATGATTTTCATATTCTACAATACTCACTAAAATAATTTAACAATACTTAAAGATCAGATGCTGTATCTGCAAATACCACTGTATCGTCATATAATGATACGAGTAGTTTTAGAAAAGTTTCAAAGTTTTCTCAAAATCTTCGTATATTAATCCGTTTATGTTTCTGCTTTCAATGAAGAGTTGTAAATCATTCATATCGATAGAAAATTAAAAAAAAAAAAAAATAGGTGATAAAAATTCACCTTGTCTTAAACCAATCTTGCGAGAGAAATAATCAGAAATATTTCCATTATGAACAACACACGACTTAATATTTTGATACATATTGAAAATTATATTGAAGATTTCCCCCTCTGTTCCATTAATGATTATAGTTTATTCCATTGACCGTTTCTCCATGTCTTACCGAATACTTTTTCAAATTCTATGAATGTACAAAGCAGTTACTTCCTCTTTAATTTGTTTAGTATATCAATACATACAATTTCTTATTTTATCCTTTTTTTTTTTTCTTTTTTTTTTCTTTTTTTTTTTTCTTTTTTTTTTTTTTTGTGGCTGAGATTGCCCATACTTCAAATGTTTTTATAACCTTCATATCACAAACAAAGTACCTGGATATTTCTTTAAATCCTTAAATGAAACCCATACAGTACAACATAATTTAACATTATAGATACACCTATATGTTTGTATTTCAAATCATTTTCAATTTTCGGTGTGTTTTGAGTTCTCATGCATGCATGTTGATTATTTAGGTTACGAGCAGCTTGTTTTGACACTGGTGTGAATTTAAACTAATACTAGTCCTACTGTAGACCAAATTTTCAACATTTATCTTTTGTTAAGGTGGAATGTAATCTGATTATATATCTTTAACCTTAGGTCACATGTAGTATTTCTCAAGTGATTACTTTCTCACCCGTATACATGGGAACAGGTTGTATCCACCCTGACCTAGTTTTAATATCAATGCACTACCTATAAAAAGTTAAAAGTATCGAATTTGGAAAATTTAATAAAGAACGTAGTTTCCTTTCCATTATTTGCTTGTGAATTTTGATTGATTGATCAAATTAAAATTTATATAATATGTTTCTGGAACTATTCTAAACCCCCCTCCCCAATTGAATTCCCATCAGGGACAAGATTTGCATATTCCATCGCTGCTTGATAATTTACTACGGTTTGGAGGATTGTGTATGATGCGCTGATTTTGTGTATTTTCATGACATTTTCTGATATCAAAAACTCTTTTTCAGATTTAAAATTGTAGAGTATACACATAATTTCTGATATAAGAAAATCTGTTTGTTGATTCAACAAATGAACTGATATCAGAAAATTTGATATCATGAAAACTTAAAATCTCTCTCTCTCTCTCTCTCTCTCTCTCTCTCTCTCTCTCTCTCTATATATATATATATATATATATATATATATATATATAATCCAGAAATAAGTATAGAAAATCTACAAAAGTAGTAGTATAATTTGAGGGCTGTTCGATATGTAATGTGTATTGTACCACAGCGCAATAACGCTTTACACGATTTCGTGGATGATGATAGTCTTGAATAGCTCTATTCAATACCTTTCCAACTGTATAAACACGAGCCTTCAGATCCACATACTTTTAAACTCATTTCAATAGAGCCAGTCGTTGGCCACTGTTGTAAAAATGATTGGGAAACGGGTTGAGAGCATTGAAGAAGTTAGTCCTTATATAAATGTTCGCACAAAATTCGGTCAATCGGTAATGCAGATTTTTACTGAATTGGGGAAAAGTTTATGGGTCTGATAAGGTATCTTATGAGACAGTTCGCAGGTGTAGAAAGAAATTTCTTACTGGCACAGAGTCCGTCAAAGATGCAGCAAATTCTGGCCGACCTGTGACCGTAACAGGCAAAGCAAATGTCTCAAAAGTTAAGGAAATAATTGAAAGTGGCAGGTACATGCGTGATATTGCCAAATCTATGGCATATTGCTATCGCGGGTGCATTTCAATTTGAAGCGTATTTTGAAAGTATGAAAGGTTTCTGCCAGATGAATGCCGCATATGTTAACAGATGACCAAAAAACGGGTACAAGTACTGACCACTAAGCAATTGCTCAAAGTGCTTCCCAAATCATATCAAAGACAATTTGCAAACATTGTTACTGGTGATGAAACATGGTTTCACTATTTCGAACCAGTAAGAAAAATTGGAAACAAAATATGGCTAATTAAACACGGTAGAAGGCCTGTTGTTGCCAAAAGAACCATAAGCACAAAAAGGTTCTTTATTGCATATTCTTCTCATGTGATGGTATAGCCGTACAAATTCCGATGCCGAAGGGCAAAAATGTTACAGGTTAGTATTACCAAGATGTTATACTAAAAAAGATCAAGAAATATTATCATAAACGACGGCTTGTGTCAGGATTTAGGCATGTTCGTCTAATTCATGATAATGCTCAATTACATGCTTATGAAGCAATTCTTTTAAGTCGGAGAAGGTTACCATCTTGCCACACCCACAATACCCTCCAGATCTAGCCCCATGCGACTTTTTCCATTTTCCAAAACTTAAAAAGTTCTTATCTGGTCGTCGTTACAAGTCCTGACAAGCCCTTGGTTCAGCCATCAATTAGTGCCTCAGAGGTCTACCTAAATCAACGTACCGTGACACATTTCAGAAATGGATTCAGAGTTCAAACAGCGGAGGATACTCTGAAGGGATGTAATGTTCATTTCACTATTTGAGTCGAATGCTTTTGAGATATGGTACAATATTCATTACATATAGATCAACCCTCGTAAAAATCACAGACAATTATATCGCTTGAGTTCGAATTTACTGTTAAAGAGTCTTTATTACTAAATTCGAATCCATGCGATATAATTGCCTGTGGTAAAATAGTACAAAGCCGATTGAGTATATACTCGACTAGTTTCTTCAATTCTGTTTTGAATTGCAGAAACTAGTCGAGTATATACTCAGTCGGCTTTGTGATATATATATATATATATATATATATATATATATATGTGTGTGTGTGTGTGTGTGTGTGTGTGTGTGTGTGTGTGCACCACTAATATGACCACGAGGGACGACCCATCCCTTTCTCAGGACAAACGAATCAGTTTTACTAATGAAAATAAAGGACCGGGTGAATACGGACCCCTGGTGGACGCACCAGAGGTGGAATCAGATGCCCAGGAGGAGTGAGCATCCCCTGTTGACAGGTCGTACCTAGAATTTATGTTCGTGTCGTTGGCCATATTAATGCTTTATGAATTTGTTTTATCTGACCTTGCATCTAATATGTAGATCAGGCACTTTTAAGGGGGGTGTTGTGTTGTTGGTTTTTAGTGCTGAAATTCTTAATCATTGAATGTTAAAGATCAAGATTTTGTAAAATATGATACTGTATACTAATTTTCTCTTTTAAAATACGCCATTGCTACATTGGGGGGGGGGGGGGGGGGTCATTATATAAATTTTCAGAATAATCACCGTCTAGCAATTATAAGCAGAGTTTTTAGGATTTTCATTATCCTGTTGTGGATTTTCATTTTACATAATATATTTCTCTTCTGTTTTTTTTTTAAATCGGGCGAGTATTAAAGGGGGTGGGGGGTGGGGGTTCGGACAGGTTGATGTTACAGGGGTTTTAACAATCTCGTTTGAAATCAGCATTTTACAAATTCTATGGTCGTTATAACGATCTAGCTTGCCAATTCTGTCATTGGGTCAAATGCTGCCTGACATGTGTCATACCAATTATTAGACCGTCCTTTACACATTGACTTTAACTACGAATTTCTCCGTTTTCCTGATCAAGATAAAGGGTTCACAGCGGGTGTGACCGGTCGACATGGAATGCTTACTCCTGCTAGGCACCTGATCCCACCTCTGGTATGTCCAGGGTTCCGTGTTTGTCCTACTTTTAATTTTGTATTCTTTATAGGAGTTATGAGATTGGTCACTGTTTTTTATTTTAAATAATGAATAGAACATATATGAAATAAGTTCATTTTGTAAACATTTATATTTTTACATGAAGATTTTTAACAGTTACAATTGTATGCAAGCATTGACAATCTTTTTCTTTTTTTCTACATGCAATCTAAAATTCTTGAAATTAGCTCCAGTAATCAATGGCTAGTTTCGAGGAAATTCAAATATAAATCACCGATTGTGAGGGCACTAGCTGATGTCCTGTGATAAGCTTCTATAATAAAATATATTTTTTTATTCTATGCAACAAAATAGTGTCCATGCTTGACTAAATTTCCTTGTGTAAACGACATTCGCAATTTTTCGCCGCAGTACGACCCACAAAGTGGAGGATATGTACAATGATATTTAAAACTGGAAAATTTAAAATTTACCTCATTTAGTGAAACGATGCAGTTTTATTAGAAAGTAATTTGGAAAAAAAAAATAGATCCCTGCTAGACTACAAACTATAGATCAGGAGTCGACACCTAAACCTACTAAGCTAAACAGCCAAACGATAAGATTATAACCATTTTCCTTTGAAGCGCCGACGTGTTAATAAGTTCATGTAAAATGAAAGGTCAGTGGGCGGAGACTATGTAAATGCGATGTGTATTTCAATTTCTAATAAGCAGTATAATTTGATGCGTCAATCTTTTACTTTCATTTCAAATATAAATATAAGAAATCACTATTTAATTTGTTGGGATGATTAACTACAATGGAAAACGTGATAATTTATGCATAACGGCGAGGTCGTCTATTGTAGTTTCACTTCGCATTCCCGACAAACTAAACAGCGATTCCTTATTAAATAAAATGTATGTGTATTGCTGATATTTATACTCTCATTCATGCTTCAAAACAAAGTCAATCATTATGAAGATGAAGTATTCCCTTTTTTGAAAATATTCATCGAATTCCATACGTACATTGTTTACAACTGCAGCGCGTTAATTAAGAAATGACGCATTTCACTTTGTAAATATAACAAGGGCAAAAAGTCAGGAAATATAAATATTGAATAATTGATGCGTAACAACTTTTAAACTACATTTTCATAACGGAGTGATAATTTTCCTATGTATATTGATATCCAATGTATTTTTTGTTTGCATATTTTGATAATAAGACTACATTTCAAAAGTTAATCATTAAAATATAATACTACAAAGAAATATGTATGATATATGTACGTCTCGTAAAGCATCGTAATTACGCTTATTTGACACGGTAACAGAAACGACTAGAAATTGGATTCACTTGATTTGCTTTACAACAATTTAATAGCAGATGAATGCCCTTGAATCGTATTATATGTTGTCCATTCTTCGACTTATCCAAAGCTTAACTTGGCGCACTCCAAGGAGTATTTCTTATTAGAAGCAAAACCAACTGAAGCAGAAATTCACATAAGGGCACTAACATTCCTTGGAAATATTATCAGATCAAATAATACGTCTCTCAACGACATTCTAGATCGCGAAGCTCAGATAAAAGGATCTACTTCGAACAGTTTGTTTATCCTACATTAAGCAACTCTTGCTATATAACCTATCAGATATCTTCAACCTTAAAAAAAAACCAAAAAACAATGGCGGAATGAGTTTCTCAGTAACGTGCATGACACGAAACGTGCAATTACAAAAGCAAGATTCTTCAAAGGAACTTATATTGTACAATCCAAACTCATTCGCTTCAACCAAACTCGAGTTTATCATACAGACGATTATTTTCATTCTTGATTGGAATGTGGTGCGTCATTATCCTATAGAAAAACCATATATAATACGGCTTTAAACAACTTCTTACAATCAACGTGAACCAGATTAAGTAGTCTGACGTTACACGAGAGGGTATTCTTCAAAATATTTTGGATGTAACGGATTCAGAAACAGTTTATGCACAATTACGAGGGCGGGTCAATAAGTAACCAGCGTATCCCATTTTCGATTGACCGAGACGGTCACGATTTTCATGCCTTGTTTCAATACATGTTTTATAGCTGGATACAAAATTGCACGCGTATCGAGTCGTTCTGTAAGAAGATATTGAATGTTAAACATGGCTAGTGATGCAAAGGCATGCTTTTCATGTAAAGCTGAGTACCGTGCTGTAATTCGGTACTTGTATTTAAAAGGTAAAATAGGCAAGGAAATACACGGCGAGTTAACTACTGATTATGGATTTTCTGCACCATTTTATACCCAGGTTAAATTCTGGGTAGGGGAATTCAAATGTGGTAGAACGTCTTTAGAATATGAAGACAGGTCTGGATGCCACCGACGAAGAAATGTGTAACAAAGGTCGAGATCTGGTATACTCTGATTGGCGAATTTAGGTGGAAGAAATAGCGCAGGCATTAGGAATTTCATATGGTAGCGTTTCAACAATCTTTCATGATCGTTTAGGTATGCGGAAGCTAACAGCACGTTGGGTCCCAAAATCGATGAGCAAATGGCAAACAGAGCATCAGTATGCAGCGCCTTGCTGAAGCGTATTAGGTCAAAAGATGAAACTTGCTAGACCAGCTGAGAACCGCCATCCGTGAAAAACGCCGAGATAAACTCTCTAAAGGTGTTTTACTGCAACAGGACAACGCGAGAATCCACATTTGCAAAGTTGCAATGGAAATGGGTGTGAATTAATACCACATCCTGCCTGTTCGCCAGACCTAGCTCCTAGCGACTTCTTCCTATTCCCAAACTTGAAAAAGGATATCCGTTATCCGGTCTGACGAAGAAGTCGTTACGGCAATTGAGGAGTGGGTCAATGGAATGGATCCTGACTTTTTCAGTTGTGGGCTGATGGCACTTGAACACCGCTGGTGTAAGTGTGCATTACACTAGAGGGCAATTACGTCAAAAAAGAAGAGGTGCATCTCAACCGGAAATATGTTAGGCTGGTTACTTATTGACTCGCCCTCGTAAAATGTGCCTTCAGACATCTCTGTCATAATAATCACTGGGAGAACAGTTGTACTTGAACAAGTCCAAAGAAGACGAAAGTGAAGCAGAAAATGGGCAGATTTTCATTGCGGTTCAAGAATTCATTAACCTTAGTAAAAGATTCAGTTAATGCAACTTGTTACATGTACCAGAGTCTTATCAATCTACCACACAGTCACATGTATATAAATATCTGTAAGACATGCGCAACAGGTCTTTAAAATTTAATATTTGATATCTTGGCTCTACCCCCGTGGGGATCCGAGAATAGATCCTCGGTACCCCTTGCTTGTCGTAAGAGGCGACTAAATGGGGCGGTCCTTCGGATGAGACCGCAAAAACCGAGGTCCCGTGTCACAGCAGATAAAGATCTCTCCCTGCTCAAAGGCCACAAGTACCAAGCATAGGCCTAAATCTGCAGCCCTTCACCGGCAATGGTGACGTCTCCATATGAGCGAAAGATTCTCGAGCGGGACGTTAAACAATATATCATCAATCAATCAATTTTGGTTCTATTGTGTATGTCTTGACTTAGTTATAAATATCTGATACATCTAATCCCTCTTCTTTCTCTTTCTGTCTTCGTAATTCCTACATAAGGTTTATAAATGTTAACTGTAAGCTGTCCACTTAAAATTATATATATATATATATATATATATATATATATATATCTGTGTGTGTGTGTCCTGACGGACTTTAAAAACGCAAAACTTGATAATTTTATATAGTATAAATTTGTTCATCTATCTAATAAACAAATTCATAGTGGTATATTATAAACCATGTTAAATGAACACTATTCTTTGATTTTGAACTTCATTTTATACACAAAGAGGCTACAGTTGAAACGAATGTCAATGAGGGGTGCGTCAAAAATATGGTTTTGTTCACTAGTACCGGGTATGACCTCCATTAGCAGTGATGACGGAGTATTCTGCCCTTTCTCCAACAACGCTTTCCCTAATTCTTGTGGATTCTGAGGCTGAGGCTGGCGGCTGCGCACACGTCTTTCCAGCTCGTCCCACAAATGCTCGATTGGATTCAAGTCTGGGGACATAGCGGGCCAATCAAGGACGTCAATGACGTTCGTTTGGAAAAAAAGTTTAGTGTCAATCTTTCCGTATGTGCGCGCGTATTTTCCTGTTGGAAAATTAACCCATGTCCTTGCCTATGCTGCTGCATTAATGGTGCTAAAAGAGGCTGTAGAATTTCGTCCACATACCTCCTAGCAGTGAGGGTTCCATTTAAAACGACCAGTTGTGACCGAAAATTGTGGTTAATCGCACCCCAGACCATGACGCCTCCCCCTCCAAACCTGTCGCACTTGAGGACACAATTATTTGCAAAACGTTCGTGTAAACGGCGATAAAATCGACATCTGCCATTTGTGTTGCTAACGATAAATCTGGACTCATCTGAGAACACAAAATGTGACCATTTTTGACGTTGAGTCAGATGCTGCCTTGTCCATTGCAATCTATACCATCGGTGATGCGGTTTAAGCTATAGCCCCTTATAAGGTCTTCCGCAGGGGATCCCATGGCGCCTCAAAATTCTGGAAACGGTTCTAGGATGAATAGGCCTTCCATGACGTCCAATGATTTCTCTCGCAGCGGCCGTAAACCTACTGCGCAGATGACGTTGCCGTATGAACGCTTGTTGCCGTAGCGTTGTCACAAACGGTTGACCAGGTCTTGGGCGATTATTTAGGGATCCTGTCTGATGGAATCGTGACAATAACCGGCTAACTGTACAAGGATGGACATTGAAACGGCTTGCAACCTCACGCTGACTAACGTCTGCTTGCAGCATACCAAGTGCCTGAATGCGTATTTCATTGTTTAAGCGCGGCATAGTCTAGGTTTTGATTTTTTTTTTCTGTTAGTGGTGTCTATGCTTTCACCAACAAAGTTGTTTTATCGCGAAAAACTCCTCTATTACCTTTCCACGTGTTTGAAAAAAAAAAGCCCTGAAAATTTCGCGCGATGCTACTCACAACGTGCAAATAATGAACACATGTAAATCGAGAGATGGGTTTTAAAAATCAATACGATGTATGTTGGATATATTTTGCAATAAAAGTTTTATAGTGTAATAATGAATAAATTTAAAAAACGTGTGTTGCGTTTTTAAAGTACGTCAGTATATATATATATATATATATATATATATATATATATATATATAGATAGATAGATAGATAGATAGATAGATAGATAGATTTATCTAATATTAGAGGAGTGTTGTTTTAATAACATACTTTCTTGTTACTCAATCCTCATCTTCTGTATACGTCTACATTCGACACATTTGTGAATTTGAAATAAATACTGATTAAACCAAAACCTCGAAAGCAATTCCTGACTATCAGTAATTACTGCGGCTTTTTCTTATAAAATAGTTGATAGTCTTTTACAGTCTTTTAATACTTTAGATACCGAGCAGAAGAATAAGGCCCTCGCCATATTTTTATAGAGGGTTATCAATATGGAGCTCCGAATTAAGTAACGGAAACTCAATAACTGAATATATTTTTAATTATTTGAGGATATCATCAATTCATTTGGTGCGCGCAACAATTCATTTAAAATTAACGATATCTTTAATTTTGAATGATCGCACACATTTATTGAATCGTTGCTATTTTCAAAACAAAACAAAACTTGGACTGTGGACTATGGCGAGCTCCAACCGCATAGAGCGAATGACAGTAAGGAACGGAGTATTTTTCTATGGTACATATTTTATTGGGTGAAAAGGGAGGGAGGGATCAATATCTTTTAAAATCAGGTCGAGTGGTCGAGTGCCTGTGGATGTAATGTATCAGATAACAGGAGTGTGATATAAATGTTTGAGAGTATATGAATCTATATACATTCGTATCACGGTTGCACAGTCAACATATTAATATTTATGTGTCAATGTCAAAACATCTTATCACTTAACCGGAAAACTAAATGCTTATCATTACACTGTTGGGTTTTAGGTTTGTCACGTGATTTTGTCATTAGTCTTTAGAGTGTTTAAATATACGAAGTAAAAGGGGTCTACGAATATTTTTGGAATCCACATGGATTTATTCAAATGAAAGCGGTAAAAAGGAAAACTTTTTCAGTAAGTTACAGAATGCAAACAATATCACAATTACATTCAATGACTGTGTTTTTGTGTTTATTGAATTCAAAAAGCTATTTTAATGGTTAAAGTTAACAATTTGTAAGTAATGCTGGATTAATTAGTATTTGCCACTTGGAATCTTGAAATATTATATACAACTACTTTTTCAGTCAGTCATCGTATTTCGTGTTTGAAAGAGCAGAGTGTAATAGTTGATAGCGATGTAATGTGTACCAAACGTATGATTTTGTTAACACAGGGACAATTATCATACAAATCATAAGATGAGATACTTACAGAAATGAGAATTAATTGAGATATACTGTACATCAGACTCGTGACGTCTTGTCTCTTTGTTATAATGTGTTTTGACAGCTGTCTCCCAAACTCTCGATCGCTCGGAGTTTTATCAAGGTGGTCCCATAAATCGAGTTATCAAGAGTCTCACGTATGAAATTACTTGGAAAAGTGGTTCTAAGAAAAACTTTTTGTCTCTTGAAGATGGTTGTAGGGTTCTTCAGGTTTCCCGAGGAAAATTGGAAACATGGTGGGAACATCGGAGATAGAATCAACCTTTTTGTATCTATATATTACTGCCACTTGGGGATTGATCATAAATGTGTTGTCAGTGAAATGTTTTGAACACAACAGAAAACATTTGTGACTTTCAAACCATCACTGAAAAGTCGTTACCCATGCTGACTCTTAGGGCCATATGAAGAACATCTTAAAGCCTTTTCACAAAAATTATCATTAATGAGATTCATTTTGTAACCTATCCCCATCTTACCAAATTTCTGTGTAGCAGAAATCAAACTGAGAGTCAAAATCAATTTTGATTTGGTACCTCTATATTTTGTTAAACCAGTGATGCAAAAGCAGATGATGGTTGGAGGGTGGGTGAGGGTGTTCCAAGACAATTGTAATGCACATCCCCACCACCACTGAAGACAAACTATATTTATGTAAAAGTTCTGAAAACTTGATAACATGAATGGTTTGCTATAGTTAGAAGTTAAAAAAAAAAAACCCTGAGTTTTGTCTGTTATAAGACATTTGAATAGAACTAGGTATTGCTGGTTCCAATCTCTCATATTTAATGCATGTTAGTGATAAATGACAGATGCCTTCAGAACTCAAAAAAATAGAGGGGAGATTCAGTGCCAGGAAAGGCACTAAAATCAAACCCAAAATTGACCACTCAAAGACGAGAAGCATAAAAATATTTTGACCAAATTGTTTGCAGTTGTAAATTCCCAACATCCTGACAAGATGAATCTTGGTTGAAATTTGATGTTTCCATTAAATTAGATTGAAACGTGATGTACTGAAAATATGGGGCTTCCTAATTTACCAGGGGGCCTGTAGTTTTTATTGACTAGCTGGTCCTTTGGATCAGTGATGTAAAAGAGTTTTGATTAAAGACTGAATTATTCGACATCAAGCACTGGTTCCTAACATAATTTTTAATTTCTAGTAAAATAATTTCTATGAAGAAAATGGAAGTTTAATTTTGATACATTTTGCAACAGAAATGCCAAGAAGAAAGTTGACACGAGCTACAAAAACCAGGAAAACATCTAGGGCTTCTGATGGCAACGAGATTGAGATCACCAACAAAGCGGAACGAGAAAAATTAGAAACATATCTCAGAGACTTTGATGCCAGGGGTGAGGATATTAAAGGGCTCAAATTTTACTGTATGGTACTGTAAAATGGGAGTTGAAACTTCGTGTTTGCATGTTAATTAAAGTAATTTCAATCATGTCCTAACTCATTTGCCAGCCAAGAGTTAGGATATGATTTACGAGAAGCAGATTGCAACTCTGAGAGCAGATTGTAATCCTTGACTAGAAAAGATGATCATGACTTATTTGGATCACATCTACAGATTTCTCATTACCATTTACTGAATACATAATATTACTTACTATTTTTGCTAATAAGTTTAAATTCAGAGTTAGGTTTAATTGTGTTTATGCAATCTTCACAAAAAATTGTGTTATGTGCGTAATTGTATACTGTCTAGCCCTGTATTATCTGAATAAAATATATTCTTTTTAGATCAGAAATGTCATGTTAAAAACAATTTATTAAAACAAGAGTATATCAGAAAATGAATGTATATGCAGGGGCAAGTCTTCACATCGATTTTAATGAAAATTGATAAATATGTATAGGTAAAGAGGGATTTTTCCATTGACTTGAATAAAGAATTTATTTTGAGGAAGGAATATAAGAAATTAATAATTTTAAAGTTATTGTAGTATTTCAAAGAAAAACATTTTCATTTCTTTTTTTCTTTTTTTTATTATAAAATATGCCATTGTATATGTAGTTTGTATCTAAAATATAATAACCGTGAATATCTGCTTATGATATCTACTTCCAAGTTTCAATTGGATTTAGTTATTTCATTGTAGTTAAAGAACTTTTCAAGTAAGAAATGCAAAAGATGAATTTAAAAAGATAATTATATAACACTACAAAAATACACAGTTTTAAAGATTGCATGATGTACTGTCTATTTCCCTCTCTCTACATCAACAATCGCATGAAGCTTTGTTGGAAGCACATTTAATGATGAAATTTTTGTGCCTCTTTATATATGCAACTGCCACTGAAATTGTTTCATTTCAATTCACTTTGAATTGTATTTTCTATATTTTCCATGTTAATGATAAAGTGTAAAATATTTAATATTTTATTGTTTTCTTGATTAAATTAAAATGCACTTTGAAAATTTTTTAATAATCTAGTTTGTATCACTAAAACATTTCATAATATTGGGATGGGGTGGATGGGTGTTGTATTTATAATTGGCTGTGAATTTGTCCATTTTCATTTGAAGAATACACTAAATACCCAAACTGTCATAACAATTACCATGACAAGGAAACCATGCATAAAATGGGCATTACTTAGCAATCACCAGGTTATAACTGCTTTGCATAGCCATAGGTAAAAAAGTGTGAAGAGTCCAGGTATGTAAAGCAGATTGGGAAATTGATTGCATTTAGAGATACACCAGGTGGAATTAGGGCTTTGGACCACTTCGACATAAGTGGGGTTTTCAAGATTACCATGTTCGAGATATCAGAAGTTGTTTAAATTATTTTTATTGGGAATACAGACAAGATCAGCAATGAAGTTCGTCATAAGCGGCATATTTGAGATACAGATATTTTACTGTATATGACTACATACAAGAGTATCATAATAACTTCATATTCCTATTATTTATATAATGACAATGCATGAACTATCATGTTTTTAATGTAGTTGAAAGAAAATTACAGTTCTTTGAGGAGACAAGGTCCAGTTTGTTCAAACTGTTCAGATCCCATCATCATGCTGAAAAAATTGAACTTGGAAAGACAGTAAGTGCAAAATTTCCTATATTTATTTAACGTGGGCCTCTTGTTTCAAATATGTGTGTTGGCTCTATTACATTTTGATCTTACTACATGGAGCTCTTTCACTGCTTTGTTTATTTTTCAATTGTTCATATTTTTAGGTTCTTGATATGACCTTAGCAGAATATGCAGGTACTGATTTAAAGTATACAGTAGTAATAATGATTCTATGAATTAGTTATATTTATAGTATAAAGTACTGAGTAGTAATATTTTATAATGATTTTGTGAATTAGTGTAATTAAACATGAATTTTCTCATTTACATGTTTTAAACTACATGCATCTTTACTAGCCAAGTATTCAATTTGCTTACTCTCAGTAAGTGAATTGGACATATGGCTAGCAAAGATGAGCTGCATGTGTTTCTCAGTCTGACTGGTCCAATGTCAAATCTAACTGGACTAAAAAATGTTAATTCAGTAATATTATATCTAATTGTACGCTACCAGCATTCTAAACAAAGTTTTTGAGGTGTGTGGAAGAAGAACTCTGTCAATCTGTCTGTCAGTGTTAAGAAGCTTTGAAAGCTCATATTTCACAGGGTATTGCTGGGGTGATAAAACTTACTGAGAGATAATGGAAAGATGAAATTATGAGGGGGTGGGAACTTGTCTTTTGAATTTGGGTCAAAGCTGTAGTAAAAATTACTCTCAAGACTTTAGTTTAAATGTTTTTATGGATTTAAACGAATTTCCTAGCCATCTAGCAGCAACATGGAATTATAGTTATTATGTTCCCCAAACGAAGTTTGGAAACATTGATTTTACTTGGTTTCTTCTTCTTCTTATTTTTTCTTTCTTCTTGGGACTTTTTTGTCCACCAGTGTTCACAGAAACTACACATGGGATCAATATGAAACTAATATAGGATGAAAGTGTAGCATATGTAGATGTGTTGAACGAAACATCATTTTGTCTGAAAATGTCTGCATGTGCATGCACGTGCATTGGATGTTTTGTTTACAAATTTTTGAAACAGTCTAACTTTTATGTTTTTCAATGAAATCGTTTGATATTGATATTGTAGGTATACCTTGAGCCCGTTATTGATTTCTATGGTCAAAGTTATGATTCTGCACATGCATGCATGTGTGCTTCATTTTGATTGGATAATACAAAAGTGTTTTTATCTCTGTTGTTGATGGGAATGAGATCATATTCATAGTATATGTACACATCCCAAATATCTACAGATGGATAATTCAAAATTTGCAAATGCATCGTCTTTTGAAGTTTCAATTCTTTGAATGACCACAACTTTTGTCTTTTTTGTTAAAATCTTTTGAAACTTAAGTTGTGAATGTATGTTGGTATTCTGAACAAAAATGTGTAGTAAAATGACTTAGGCGTACGTGCATGCACATGGGGTAAATTGTGATTGGTCGACTTTCAAATCACCATAACTTTCTTACAAATGATGCAAACGACATTAAATTTATACTGTAAGTGCACTATCAAATGCCTATCGAGCGACATCAACATCAATGTGGTGTTTTACTCATATGCATGTGTGTTGGTTTTCTTTATTTTGGGGTACTAAAATGGCCATAACCTTTGAATTAAAAGTTATAATGAAGTGAAATCTTGGTTGTGGGTTTATGATTCAAATGCCTATTGAATGGTGTGAACAAAAATTCCATTGTTGAATTGGCGTGTGCGTGAGCGCGCGTGCAATTTCATTTTTGATGTCTAAATTCAAGTATCAGTCTATAACACTTTTATATTTGAATGAATGGTTTTGAAATTAATGTTGCAGATAAGTATTGGGACTCTCTATTCAATGGTGTTGTCTTAATCACTTCCCTGCACTCGCATGCATGTGGGATGAATTCTGATTAGATAATTTTGAAATAGGCATAACTTCTTTTTGTATATAATTGAAGCAATCAATATAAAATTATATAGTAGGTATATCGTTGAAATGTCTATTAAATGACATCAATAATAATAATGCTGTGTCTTACTCAAGGGCGTGTATGCACATTGTTTTCGGTCTTTGTAATTTCAACTCACTGTAAGATCTTCGTGTTTTATTCAAATATTTGAAATTTATCTTGCCGTAATATATTTGGATTTGTAATGTATTGACATGGTCAAATTACTTACCAGCTCACGCATGCACTTTCATTAATTTGATTGGTTAATGCATATATGTCTGTAACTGATTTCTTTGGGGATGAACTGGACAGAATGCTATAAAATAGTTATGCATTAGTTAGGGTTGGGTAGTGTGTGGAAATTTCATATTGCGATATATTGTATTAGTTTGTACTGTATTGCGATCTGTATTGCAATATCTTCAATGAAATGATTATTTTTACATTAAGTTAGAAAATATATGAGCCCACCATGTACCTCAACTATCACCTGATTCGACACTAATTTTTAGGCAATATGAAACAAGGTTACAATAATGTACTTGATATATTATAATGAAATAATAATTGATCAATAAATAGAATTTTAGCTGCATCCAAGTTCGCCTGATTAGGATTGTATTTGAAATTTTACATTTATCATGCAATTTGATTTGACTGTACGTTTCTAAATCCAGAATGCGAGTTTCCTCAAATCACTATCATTTATACAACGTAGTGTCCAAGTAAGTAATAATTTTTTGAAGGCAGGAATAAAGCATTTAGTGAGTAGAATCATATATAGTAAATAAAATCACTCTTTTTTTCTCTCTCTCCATGACAGATATTTTAAAAAAAAATAGCCATCATCACCATGATGCCCATCAGAGGCGCATCCAGGATTTACGGGAAAAGGGGGGGGGGGGACATGTGAACATCAAGTATTAACCAAACTATTCAATCATTTGGGGTGCCACATCTGGAGTTTTACTCGTATCCTTTTGTAAACTTGTGGTGAAAAAAGGGGGAGTGGGAAGGGGAAGTGGCACCCTCTAAATCTTCCACTGTTCCTGGTGGGAAAAGAGTGCTAATTCATTTCACTAACCTTTGGCTCTCTTATTAATTCACTATATTAATATCAGATCGCAAACATTTGAAAGCTCATTTTCATGTACTAATAAATAAGACAAGACATTTAGGGTCCCGTTGCTTTCAAAGGTCATGTTTGCACTTGTGTACAACACCTAACAGTCTGTAATAAATGACATCATTTATTTCAAACAAACTCCTACCAAGGCAATTTCCGTAGTCATTTCTCGATTTTGTGCGAGTTTTTCATCCTGACAATTTATTCAAACTTCTATAATATTCCTTATTTCGCTCTCAGTGTTAGCCAATCACGCAACACCTAGACGTTTATATCTCGGCTCAATCTTGGGTAAATTAAATCCAGGTTACGCATCACATGTTAGATACTTTCATTCCTGTGGTACGTTTTGCGATTTGGATTTTAGGAATCATGAGCTCGAGCATTTTTATGGTCAACAACATTTTTATAAACGAAATACTGATATTAAAACGAAATTAACGAAATATTGATATTACTGCGTAGCCCTAATATTCAGACGCTTTACGGATTGATATGTTCAAAACCACTTGTACCAAATTAATTAACACCACTTCTTACTTGGGAGAACGTTTGGGGAACATCTAGTTACTAATGTGCCAAATTTGGAATTTGCAGCAGGAGGCTTATCATTGTCCCAATAAGAATTGCTCTTGTAGCATTTGTACATGCTTGTATTATTGGGAATATCTGTAATAAGTCCCTTGCTAGTTGACCACTAGGGAACTGAAATCTACATTGCAAGAAAGCAGATATTAGCATTTATTTCTACATTACAACACCGTCACAAAATTGGGGGGTTTTTTTTGGTTTTTTTTTTATTAATTTATTTACTTTTTTCTTTGTATGAGAAAGTACTGATATTCATATCAATACAAAGGAATGCTTGGTGACTGAGTTCTCAGAACATCAAGTGTTTTGCTAGACCCTTGGACCCAAATATTGCTTTGGTCTCAGGCTGCATTTCTTTTTTCCTAGAGTCCAACAATACACATGCAAGCTAACAAATGCCTCCTTATTCACAAACCTTTGAAATATGATTTGTTTTCATATCTGTAAATTCATATGTTTGCAAAACTTTGTTTGAGAACAGAATTATCGGATCGTAAAACAGAACCAGAAAAAGAAAACATTAAGGCAGATGATGCAGAAGTGGAAGAAGAGTATGAGAGCTTCCCAGATGTTCCAGCACACTTGAGGAGACATTTGTAAGTTATGAAAGTTATTTTAATAGGATCTGTGTTTAATTAAATGTCACAATTTACTGAATGCCAAAATAAATAACAACAATCCTATTTTTCGTGTGTAAATCGGTAATAACTGTCTAGTTATACCCGTACTTTTTAAAGGAAGTTTGGGTGTATCATTGTTACCCTGGTCCATTTGTACAGCCATCTGTCAGGCTTTCTTCTCCCTCGAACACCTTTTATTTTAAGCAGTAACCAAATAATTTTTTTAAGTATGATTGATTGATTGTTTATTGTTTTCCGCCACACTCAACAATTTTTTAGTTATCTGGTGGCGTCTAGTTTTTTGTAGGTGGAGGAGAGAACCCAGATATAATGTACCTGGGAAGAGACCACTGACCTTCTGAAAGTAAAGTGGCTGAGTGGTTAGAGCATCGCTCTCAAAATCACAAGGCCTCTCACCTCTAGTCGGCGCATGTTCGAATCTCGCTCGCATGTGAAAAAGTTTGCCAGTTTACTTTCGGAAGTTCGGTGGTCTCTTCCCAGGTACATTGTATCTAGGTTCTCTCCTCCACCAATAAAAAAAAATGGATGTCACCAGATAACTGAAAAATTGTTTTATTGAAACAATGAAAGTTGTAATTCCTGTTAACATGTAAATAAAGAGAGAGAGTAGTGAATAGAGGAAGAGGCTTAAAAGTCCAGAAGTTCTTTGTTTTTCTGAGAAAAAGGTGCTATATTTCTGAGGTATGTCCTATGTTTTTTGGACCAAAATTCACTTGACAAGCTGTTTATGTTTAACAAGATATTTACAATAACTATCAGGAAAAGACTCCAACAAAATGTATGTTCCAATCATGCATAATCTAAATAAATCATGGATGTTGTAAAATCTTATTACATCAAATGAGGGTGAAAATACTTGGTTGGGATTGCAGATAAATAACATTTATACTTTGAATGCATAATATGTCATTTTTAAGTGATCATGAGCAAAGAAAATTAATCCACACAAAATCATGTTTGCTACAAAAATATTGAAATTTTTTCCCAATGAAATTAAATACATCTACAGTATGCTGGCATGAAACATGTCAGTTCATACCCTCATGTATTTTCAAAACTGAAGTATATTTCTTACAATGAATATTTACTTTCAACTTTTATTTCTGTTGGAATTTCCAGTCGTTAGAATAGGCATACTATATTTATCAGGATTCATACATTGTTCACAACTACAACACATTCATGAGGAAATGGCTATCATTACAATTGGTAAAGATATCAAAGGCAATATCACTGGGAATGTAAATATTTAACATTGTTATAGTTTGTGTTTACCAAAACAGAGAATGTTGGATCAACAAGTTTTTCACTTGCATTATGACATAGTAATGCATTTGTTGTGTTGGGTATTTTGTAGTCAAAGGGCTAAAGAAACAAATCTGAATATCCAGGACACTATAATGGAAGATGATGTGTTCACGGCAAATGGTAACAAAGCAAACAAGGTTAGTTTTGAAATTGTTTCATTAAGATAATGACATTATCATGGAACATAGATGTACACCGTACAAAGATGTCATTCACCACAATTTTGGGGAGATTTTCTCTCTGATTTTTATCCACAAATTCTCTTCTCCTTTTTATTTGCTGGTTTTTCAAAATTTTTATTTATTCCAGTAGGAATATGAAATTCTAATTACATCAAGATCGAAATTCCTCATTTTTGTTTGCTTCCTACAAGACAAGATGACAACCAAAAGACATTCAAGAAATAAATTTGATATTGATTTGTAGTCTTGTGTTAAGATGTTCCTCTTGTTGATAAACATGCAATTTTTGGTGGTAATTAACAATAATTGATGGATTAGAGGAAGGGGTTGGTTGGTTTGGGGGGGGGGGGGGAGGGTATGTCACCAGAACTTACTCTGATTAACAAACCTGAAATGTTGGCATCTGTAACTGTAGGATGAATTTTCATGCAGTAACAGTTTTCGTTAACTGAGAAAAATGATATGTTCATTGTGACTTGATGTTTTAGGTGATGCATTGTATTTCTTTATTGTGGTCAATTCCTTATATTTATGGAGGATTTGTCCATACCAGGAAAACAACATAAAGAAATAATGATTTTACTGTATCAGTTGAGAAAACTCTTTATTCTATATTAAAAACTTCGTACCTGTTAGTTTTAATTCTGCATATTTGCACATTTGATGTGGGAATTAGAAATGTCATAATAAAATACATGTTTCATCTCTTACTTTTCAGAGACTTATACCAGATTCAGGGCTAAAGAGAATTGTTTCTGTTAAAAAGTGTATGCCACCACCATCCCCAGGAATGGCATTTAAAAGGTTAGAAATTATGGCTGGTTATGACCTGCTAATTCTAGACAGGGATATAATATCTTGCCTGTTTATTTGCAGTATGAGTCATGTTTGAATGGCAAGATTTTTGTCACTTATCCTCTTTAATTTTTCACTCCCCTGAGTGAGCTGAAAACTCAAAATTGGTTTTTCTGATCAAAATTTGTCCATTTTCTGTATGTTTGTCAACACTTTTGACTTCATCTTAAGAACCTCATGGCCAATTTCAGCAAACTTGGCATTGTGTATCGTTGGGTGAAGGGGATTTGAATTTGTTAAATTGATGGATCAAAATTCCTCCCAATGAAGGGTAATTAAGAAATAGTGAAAATTAGGTTGGATGTTTTGAAAATAATCTTCCATGTACAATGATATTCAATTTTTTTCAAATAATCATATTCCCAGAACTAGGATGGGGGTACAATGAGCTTATAAAATTTATTGCTATTGGTCTGCATCCATCATCATGTGTTATAAAAATTAAACATGTTTAACTTCTTGATAACTACCATTTCAGTTCTGATGCATTTTTGGGAGAAGGGTGTGACATAAGTCATATATTTCAGGACTCCTACACCCCCAGGGTTTAGGGGCAAAAACTCAAAAATTGAACAATTTTTAAAATTTTTCTTCTGTAGAACTGCATATCTTTAAGAAAAAGTGAATGCATAGTAATGCAGAACAGGAAGGTCTGTACCAAAACCGTAAATTTCATGATCGCCAGGGTAGAGGTTCTGACTCCAGGACAAGGCCAAACTTATATATAGTGTTTATGTGTAAAACATTTAAAACATCTTTTTTAATGCTATTGACACTGAATAGATATTTCAAAGAAATAGGTAGTCCTTAGCCAATATTGTAAATTTCATGATCCCCGGGGGTAAAGGTTTGGTTCCAGAGTGGGCCAAAATTATTATGGTGATTAATGTGTTTATCATTTGAAAGATTTCTTAATTTTGCTGATACGGTATAAAAACTAAATGCCTATTTAGGAATAGTAGGAAAGGTCCAAAAGGATGTACCAAAATTGTGAATTTCACAACCCCATGGTCCAAATTAGATATATCATGTCAATATTACATATATATGTTAAGTCTTTCATCAGAACAGGCACTTCTGGGGGCATTTAAGTTTTAAGAACACATGCTGTTTTATGCTGTTGCTGAATATTAGAATTTAGCTGAGGTGTGCAGAACAAGAAATCTTTTCTGATTTCGTAGCCCTTGGGGCTAGTGATACTTTTGACTAATACTCAGGTGAACGATAAAGCAGGTGGGCCTCTTGTTTTATGATTTATTTTTAGCAATAATGATATAAATATGCAATATTGTGCTACAAAAATGCCAAAACTTAACAAGTACATCAAACAACAGATATAGTGATTCCATTTGTCCTATGGGAGTAATGATCTAAGTCATGGTGTTTCAAGGAGTTCAGTTGGACATACAATAATCATTTCAATAAGAGCCAAATTGCATTTGTTAAGTTAAAGATTAATTAATGAGTATAATGTAAGAAGGCTGTAGAAATGACTTGTCACTCCTTTAGTTATTAGGGTATTTCCATATGAAAGAAATTATCTTATTACATGCACAATCATCTGTTTATGATAGATAAACATCTGACAAGCATATCATGTGTCAGGGTAGTGATTTTTATTTTTGTATGAAAGCATCTATAAAAATCCACTTATTTCTGCGGAGTTAACTGAACCAGGAAAATTTAGTTTAAATCATTGTTCTTGCAGTCGCTTGTTAGGATCATCACAGAAAAAATTTCAGACACCAAGCAACCGAAATTTAGCAGATGCAATATGGTCAAATACACCTCTCGTTACCCCAAAGTTTGATCCGAGGTAAGATCATCCTAATATTTGTACAAATAAAGTTTATATCTAAACTGGATTATTTTATTGTTAAAAACATGTTAATGAATATGTATTAAGAATGTTGGTGGGTATTTAGTATATATATACACAAGTACAAAAAAATTCCTTTATCTTTGAGAATGTAAACTCACATGTATTTCTTGGATATCTTATTACCTGGGATGTCACATAAATACTCAAGAAAAATGTCAAATTACTTTATTGAACATGTGATCCTTAATAGTGAATAATACATTTTTGCTCTCCACAAGATTAGAAGAGGAATGCCCAATCATTATCAAAATTATATCTAATTAGAAAATATCATCTCATCATTATTGTTGGAGAGTAACCCTTGCAATGTAAGTGTTGAGATTTTATGAGAAAATCTGATCCTGAAGATGCAAGGTCATTACCATCACAAAATCTTTAAATGGAATAGACAGTTATCCTTTCAACTGTACAGCAATTATTCATATTCTGTTCAGCTATTCTATATACATTAGGAGAGTGATGACCATGATGATAAAGGGTGTATGGTAAATTTTACACTAGCAGTTTCCCTTAATGATATTGATAACCTATGTATAGTTTCCTTTTCATCTTATGTAGAGTTCCACTGACCCCAGCAGAGACAAGACGAGCCAAGCCAGGAGAAATTCTTATGTCCTTACATGGAAGTCCAGTTCACAGCAATAACCATACCAATACTTTAAACTTTAAAGTCAAACAAAAGCGAAATGTAAGAAGTTACGATGTTTGCTATGTTTCCTATTTTAAGCCAATTTTTGTCTCACAGGTGATGATGGTAGATCGTAGAAGCATGAAAATATAAAGATATGCAAGTAGTGTTGTAGGGGATATTATGCATTTATTGTATGAACATTTGGGAGATATGAGGATCTTCTCACGCAAGTAATATTGATTTTTCTTACGTGAATGGATCTTCATACTGCCCAAATATTCATGCAATAAATTGTGTTTTAAATCAAAACAAAGCAAGACTACAAAAAAGCATGTGGATTTGCAAACAAATCCTGGATCCATGCTTGTATATGTAGCTGAGCTGTCCTAATAGTAGCACAGTGAATGTATTAGAACATACGAGTAATGATATGATGTAAAATTGTGTTTCTGTTCTTCCCAAATGCAATATTTTAAAATAGCCTGGTCCCATCTTCTCAAGAGCCACTGGACCAGAAAAGAAAAAACTCGTGTGAAAGCTTTCGTAACATCTGCAGATTCAAAGTTATTTAAATCATGGCCACCAGGTGTGGGATGGGGCCATAATAGAGATCAGAGTTTTACATGGGTAGATAAGAAAACATTTTTTAAATCTTCTAAAGAACAGGGGGGTCTTGATTAGTCATGTTGTTATGCAAGCATCCTTAGGTAATGTAGCTTCAAGTTTACTCAAATCATGGCTGCAGGGTGGGATAAAAGTTTGTTCAATTTGTAGCTCTTGGAGTTAGGATAGGCTGCTATAAGGAATCAAAGATTTACATGGGTCAAGGAATTTAAAGTAAAAGGTCGTAAGACTCTTTTTCATATGAACAGCTAGGCAGTGATTAGTCATGTTAGTCGACAAGCATCCTTATGTAGTGCAAAAATCAGTGCCCTCGTGGGTATAGTGCAACAACAATAGAGGTTCAAAGTTTTACATGGGAATATAAGAACAACAGGGCTGTGATTAGTATGCAATCATCCTTAGATAGTTTGGGCCACAGTAGAGATTCAAAGTTTTACATGGAAATGCATGAGGACAAACTTTGAGAATCTTTGCAAGAACAGCAAAGCAATGATTTAGAATCCGGTCATCCTAGGGTAGTGCAGATTTAAATTTCTTTGAATCATGGTCCAGGGAGGTAGGGTGGGCAATAATAGGGAATAAAAATTTTACATGGAAATATGTATTTAAATTTAAAAAAAAAAAAGAAAAAACTTCTGTAAAACCACTGGCCATGACTAGTAATATTAGCATGCAAGCAATCTTATTATGTGTTGCAGATTCATATTTGATCAAATCATGGCCCTTAGGGTACAGGTAAAATGATAAATTGCGATGTCATTGAATCGTGATTCAGGTTTTTCAATTCAATGTTCAATTCCTTCCAGATCAAATTCTATTCGGTTAAAAAAATATAATGTATATTTCCTTTCAGTGTGACTGGTCAATTCAGGTTCAATCAACTTGTTTACAAAATGGACACTCAACAGTCCGTAGATTGTGGCATATTGTTAAAAAAAAAAAAAAAAAATGACCCCTTAACTTCAGGTTTGACAATAAGTCACATCTGGTCAACTAAATTATAGGTCCAGTTGTTTAAATTATCTCTGTACTAGTCTGACTGCTTATGTGGGGACAAAATGAAAGTTAACCCATATTTCAATCCTTAGATAAAAATTTGTAATACTAGAACACTTCTTGTTGACTTTAAAATACAAAGTAATCAATATTTCCAATAACAGTTGTTATTAAAAAAAATTTCCCACATGAGACAATTGCTATTTTAACAACTTCTGTAACAATGTATGGTTGAAATAGCTCACACTTACTTTGTAGAATATAGATGGGTATTAATATTGATCAGTGTGTACTGATGATTTCAAATATTAAAAATGATGTAATTTATTGGAAAGATCATGGAAATGTTATTCTAAGAAATTACTTCATTTGTATTTTCTCAAAGCGAATTGGTCAGTTTAGACTTATCGAACAGTCCGGGGGGGAAGCCACAGCATTATAACCTTGACATATCAATTGAAACTACTCAACTATTTTGTGGAAATGGTCAAGTAATTACAATAGATTGTGGGAGACATGTTTAATTATGGTTTCTCATCTTCCTCTGTGGCTAATAAAACTAGAGAGAGAAAAGGGAGGAATCTATTTAAAAAGGTATACTACATAGTCATGATGTCTGATTTGAGTGACACCCTTTTAAAGCTTGAATGAAAATATAAATATCAGCAATATTTGTTAATTTCTTTAAGAGTTAATTGCTTCTAAGCTGAGTAGCTCAGTAGGTGTATAATGTGGACTGCTGAACTGTGGATCATGGGTTCAAATCCAGCAGGGGTTTTAAATTTTTATCAGATTACTTTCTAATTAAACTACATTTTTGATGAAGTAAAGTAATTCTGAAAGTTTTCAGTTTCAAGTTAAATGTTATTTTACATATCCTGCACTTTTCACACATTTCAAATTTCTTTGGTGTAGTATTCTTCTTTAAGAAAAGGTACATGTATGAGAGAGAGAGAGAGAGAGAGAGAGTAGAACATTTCATTCTAGATGGCATGATGGAGAATGTACTTGAAGACCACACTTCGAATAATGATCACTTAAGGACATTCACAGTGTCTCTGACATTTATTCTAAAATTATTTTTTCATCTCAATATGAAGAATTCTTGTATGATTTCCAAAATGGGTTAAAATTTAATAGGAATATTACCATACTTTGAACATTGGCATGGGTAGCTCATTGGTTAGATCACCTAACTAGTAATTCAAGGGTCTCAGGTTCAATATCGGATCATTACAAAGAATTTTCCCTCTTTTGCAACATTAAAGTCCATTTATAAAGCATACTGCAATACATAAGAGCTGACTTTACATTTTTACTTGCAACTATTAAATTTTGCTGACTCTAAAACACATGGTAATACAGCCTAAGATTTTTTGCAGAAATGAGAAAGAAGGCAAGTGATTTGTTGGTGGAATGTCATGAAAAGTAATATATTTTTGAGAAATGTTGCCTATGTCTCTAATTTAGAGACAATCAACACAATTTTTTTTAGTTCTTTCAATTTTATTCAACAAATAAGGCATCAAAGATCCATCTCATTAAAATTTATGGGTTATGAATTGTATTGTTTTAATTTGTTTGGTCAGAGTTAGTCACCTGATTGGACCAGTGCTCACAAAAGTTAAAGCTCTACATGCATGTGCCATATTGGATATTATAGGAAAAAAAATATGTGGGTTTTATTTTCAAGCTACACACACACACACACACACATATATATATATATATAGGTTATATACTTTATGCAAATTACACAGTTTGAATTGATAAGATTAAAAAATTATCAAGCTAATCTCCTATTAAATATTTATTTTGTCTCCTTAAGTCTACTGTAATAACATTGTCACAAGCCATGGCTGAAATGTATGCTCCTATCCCTTTTCACCCGTGGCTCTCTGCATGAAAATTTTCTCTTTTCTCATAAATATGCATGACTAGAATGATGTAATTCGTTGAACAATGGAATTCATGCTTAGCTTAAAATTGAAGATCTGGTTTAGCATAACCGCTTTTTACTTAATAATGCCTGTGGTCATGAAGACTTGTGCCTTTATGCAACAAAACTACCTTTGACAAGAAATCATATACCCCAACACGTCTGTTTGTTTCTGTTCAATATTGAAATCTCCATAACTGTATACATACAGGTTCAAGTTAGTTTAGCAAAGAAGTAGAAAAGTAAGCATTTTGATTGGTCAAGAGTAATTTGCTCGCATTCTCTAAACAGTTTGAATTTCTGACTAACCTGTGCTTGGAAGCTCAGTGATTGGCCGAATTGTGTCATGGATATTTTCATGTAGAGAGCCACGGGTGAAAAGGTGGAGGAGCATATATTTCAACCATGGCTTGCTATGATGTTGTAATATTAAATGCCCCATTAATGGTCATGTGATGTTGCAAGCTGAATTTAGAAAGTAAAAAATATGATATGGTGAGATAAAAGTGTGGACAAGCTGTTGGCAGGATATGTATAAGGGAGAACCACTTTGAGCAATGGATGTTTTAAGGGGGAGTTGAATTTCATGTTTAGGGTGGGGTTAAAATAGGGATTCAGAGTTTTACATGAGAGTGTATGTAGAAAATTTTTAAAAAATCTTTTCAAAAGTTGCAGGGCCACACTAAATCATTATTATACAAACATTACCAAGTTGTATGCATTTCTTTATTTTTTTTTTAATTATAGACCCAAGTGATAAGAGTGGGGTTTGAATCAGATATCAGATTTCTACATGATACATGACTATAGGGGGAAAAAATCTTCTCCAGAACAGCAAGGCCAAGTTAATGATGTTGATATTGATGCATTCCTGTGTTGTGTATTCACGTTCAGTCAAGTCATAACCTTGTGGGGTTATAGTAGGGTCATAATATGGTTCAAAATGTTTTTGTGGGATTGAAGGGGGTAAATGTTTAAAAATCTTATGAAGAACAGCAGGACCAGGGCAACTCAAGGGAGTGTTGTGACCCATGTATAAAATTGTACTCTTTTGTGTTGCAAGGGGCTGTCTGCCTTCTGATGCCTTTGTATACAGTACATTGAGTTTTCACTTAAACTCTTTAAATTCATTTTCAGACTGTTAGACTGGACATTGACCTTCCAGGGGAGACCGAAAAGGCAGAAATTGATTCTCTTCCTCATGAGGAAAAATTAACTGCAATTATGAATGTACTATCACAAGCTTTGAAAGAAGGAAAGGCAGGACATTGATTACTGAAGAGAAAAACCCAGACAACCAAGGAATTTATGTAAAGTCATGAAATCACACTGTGATGTTTAAGCAATATTATACAATGTACTCTATAAGTTGTAGTTTTATACTGTGTGTCATTTGATTTTTAAACTGCCTTCAATTGAGGTACAATTGTTGATTTTTTTTATTGCTTCACATTTTTCACTCCAGCTTTTGAAATTGAGAATGCAAGAAATAAGAAGTGAAATGGCATGTAACTGCAGATTTTTATCTCAGTTTTAAATTTATATATAGTATGTCTTTGGATGTACCAAAATGTACATTTAGTTTTTTTTAATAAATTGTACTCTTTTCAGCACTGACTGATTGTCATTTATTTTTCAAGCTGTCAGCACACAAAAAATTAAATATATTAAATTGCTGCATTATTACAAGTGTGTGAGAATTATTATTGATGAATTTGACATACATATTTTTAAATGTTGTTGTGAAAAAGTGAGTTTCAGTGATTGTACATGGAAATCTACATTGAAAATTCCAGAATCTTCTATATAACTGCATGTACATCTGCCAGACTAGCTTGATAATAACATGTAATATACACAACAAACTGTACAAGGTTCAAATTACACATGTTCAAAAAGTTACATGAAATTCAATTCTATATATGAGTATGTTTTACTTTTATGTAATCTTTTCTTTCATCTATTAAATTTTGTGCAGAATGTACCGTTTTTAGACTGTGATTTAAGGATAAAAGATGTTATATTGTTCATACAAAACTGATATTTAGAAATGAACTTTACTTCCCTTTTACTCAGTTTGAATACGAATTACATTTAGTTAAACCACTGTCATGAAAAAATGTACATGTAAATATTTTCTTGCTTTGAGATGCTACAAAAATAACCAAACCTAGAGCATGAGGTAAAATTGAATAATCTGAAAAGCCAAATATTGGTATTTTAATAGGATTATGTGTATAAATTATGAAAAGAAATATATTGTATCTCAACTAGCTATATTTTTAAAATCTTCATCTTGATTAGTATTAAAAGAGAAATGCATTTTGCCCATTTTATTCTTAGTTACACAAAAAATATTAATGTATGTACAATTTAAAAGTATAGAAAAGAATGTTCAAAAATTCATTGTGAAGCTCATACATGTACAGTATTTTTTAAAAACCAAAACATAAATCATAGCCTGGGCTTATATTTATATTTGTTTCTGTCATATTAATACAAGTAGTGCACTGCAAATGTTTCTTTGAAATGTATTTCAAACAAAATAGGATGGTACTGGGTTCACAGCAGTTCTAAGACTAGTGATGTGGACTTCAATGACTTGTCAAGACATGCTGATTACTAATGGACTTTATAGTTGTAAATGTATATTATTTACGATTAGTAAATTTCAAAGTAATGTTGTTTTTCATTCAAGGTATATACTTTAAATCATAATTTCAAAAGAAAGTACAGGATTTAAGGGGGGGGGGGGGGGGGGGGGGGGGAGAGAGAGAGAGAAAAACAACGAACATGTTATGTAAGGATGATTTACATTGTGTTCTAAGAAAATAAATTTAATTACTAAAGTAAATTGAAGTTGTGTTATATGGAGCACCAAATTAACATAAACTCAGATAATTAAAGATATCTCTAATTATCAATTCAGTTATTGCTCTCATCAGTTGAATAAATATAAGCATCAAATCAATTATTACTTTCACCAACTGAATCAATACATACTTCAATTCAATTATTGTTCTTATTAATGAATGCATCAATTGAATTGATAAGAGCAATAATTGATTTGATGTGCACATCAATTCAATTAATGCTCTCATCAATTGATTTAATGTGGGCATTCAATCAATGAGAGCAATAATTGGTTTGATGTTCACTTCAATTCAGTTATTGTTCTCATCAATTCAGTTGATAAGAGCATTAATATAGTGAAAGTATTGCTTGCAAAAATTAATTTATAGAGCTTTGTATAAATGATTTGATGATCTCTTTAATTCAGTTGAAGGTATCTTCAATTAATTAACATTGCTTTTGTATAAGGAATTAATTGCACACACCAATTCTTTTAAAGAAAGCAGCAATTCAATAAAGAGATAATTGATTCACTTGTGGATATAGTGAATTGAAGATTTCTATAATTATATAGTTGCTCTTTCTAAAGGAGTTACTGTGCACATCAATTGAATTAATGATATTAATTGGATTGAAGAGAGCAATAATTCAATTATTGCTTGCATTAATCGAATTATAGCTCTCTTCATTTGAAATGTAGATGCATCAATTCAGATGTTGATTATCAATTTATTTGAAGTGCACATTAATTCAGCAGTAATTAATGCTATCATTGATTCAGTTAATGCATGCAGTAATTCAGAATTCAAGATAGCATTATTTATTTGAAGAAATCTATAATTGAATATTGCGTGCATCAAATGAATTGGTATCTTCAAATAATTTAAGATCTGAATCATTTGAGGTTCTGTTAATTTTGTGCTCCACAGTGTTGCATTCGATATTTATTCAATGAGATGTAAATGGTGCCTTTAGACACACCATTTGCTTCCTAGCCTTGGCTATGGGATTGTTTCTTAGGAAATGTCTACATTGTATGGTAGACATGTCTATCATGGCACAGACAGTCAAGAAAAAATGTTGAACCCTCAACCATTTATTGATATAGAAGCACATCATGATGAATCATTCTATAACTATTGTCATTTATCATTCTATAACTGTCACGAAAGCTTGATGACTTGCTTATTTGTACAATTTCTCTGTAATTTTAAGAGAGTCACATTGCAAAACGTGCCTTACAGGGCAAAATAAATATATGAACCAATATGGTCAAGATTTTATCAGTAGAGGCACCCAGTCAAAATTGACTATTATGTGCCTTGTGCTGTTCAGGATTACTTGGATTTATTTACACCAGTTTGTTTCCGTAAAAGCTTTACAGCTTTCTTTTTATCTCAAATCATCAAGAGGTGCCATAGGCATAAAACAAACTGACAAATGTCTGAAATACCAAGACATGTATGTAATGGTCACTCAGGTTATGAAAATTATTAGGCCCAATATCATAAAATTATACCAGACATAAATGCTTTAATCAAAGTGTTGTTTTTCTGTATTAAAGATACAATTTTTATTATCATAATATTAATTATTTAAAAATAACTTCAAATGTTACACATTTTAGCAAGTTAAAATTATGAATATTCATAAACATCAAAAGTATTCACCTCTAGAATAATGATGAATACCAAGGTATTCCGAAGATTTGCGCGCATTCGAGTTACTGCCCTTTGTTCGTGAGACTAAGTTTCCCGGAAGATCGCTGTTCGTCGACATGGTCGAAGCAAGAAAAGGGTAGAAGTGACAATTATGGTGGATTAATCAACTTCCTCCTTGTTTTTTGTGACATTTATACAATCAGTTTACATTGTAGATTAGAAAACAAATGTGTTGAATTTTTAATTTGACATATTTATCATGTTGCCAGACTGACTACGAATTCTACAGAAAATAACAAAAGTGAAAGATGGCTACATCAGGGAAAGAAGTCGAGATATTCCGCTGCCTCGAGAGAGGACTCGTCGTCACTATCTTTTTTTATAAAAAGAGACCAGAAAAGAAAACGTTACAAGTGAAACTGGAAACAAGACAGCTCGTTTGGATACGAGCTATGGGGAGCAAACCTGATGGGACATGTGAGTACTATTCACTTTTGGAAGTATCATGCTGTGTCACAGAATTTGTGATTCATGATCTTTTAATAAGAAGCATTAAAATGAAATCTGCAAGAGAGCAATGATATAAAAACACTCAAACACGATTTTTATTTTTTTTTTGGTACATACAATATAAATTCCATATTTTGAGTCATCACTTAACAATGTAAACCATTTGACTAATATAAGTTGTTGGCCATAAGCTCCTTAACAAAAATATTGAAGATCAACTTAACTTTAGTTGCACTCATCTCGGAGACATTCAGCAACTGTTCTAAGTACTGTACATGAAGACACATGTGGATGAAAAACTTGCAGTTATTCCATCCCCATTAATGATTGACCCATCCCACCATGTTCCAAATTGCATACTATGAACTATATTGTCTATTGTGTTTAACAGTTGGCATTGTGGTAGCCTTAAAGTGCTCCAAACTAATTGTAATTGTGGAAATAATTAGGCAAAAAAAAAAATAAAAAAATAATAATAATAAAAATAAAATAAATAAATAAAAACTGATTATGGGATGGACAAATCTTTAAATCCAATGGATGTTTGATGATTTATGAAAAACATTTATGATATTAAAGTGTTTTGTAAATGTTGCTCAAAACTATGATACTACATTTTTATGTTTTAATGTCAAAATACAAATGATGAAGAGGTGGATCTAATTGAAAAAACTTTTGAGATACAGAAAGTACAAACCTCCCTCATGCACCTAATGTTTGGACCCTTGATCCTCCCTTTTTAATATGCAGAACAAAACAAATGAGAAATATTTCCTTAAGATTTGTGGATATTGTGTTGATAGTACATCTATTTATCAATTCCAGTGCCATTTTGCATTTCATTAAACTCATTAAATTGCACAGTTTCATAAATGTCAGGTACCTGTGGTTTTTTCCACATCTAAAAGTAGCAACTGCTCACATTTCAAGTTTCCAGTTTCAACTTTTTGGTATGCCTGATGATGCATTTAGCATGGTGACAGTCTCATTCCCACCTAATTATTAGATATCTCACATCTGCATTCTCAACAACAACCAAAAAAAACTTTTTTGAGCACTGACCATTTGAGCTCTAAACACTAACAAAAGATGACATTGACATGCCAATTTTATGCACAAAAATTGCATTGTATCATTCAGGTTAGTGTTCAGGAAATTTTCAGGGCACTTATGTCCCATCCCAATTGATAGGCAGTTTTCCTTTAATTCAGTGTAATAAAATTAATCAGATATTCCAAGTTTTACAAAATTGTTTTGGCGTAGTATTTTTGAATGCATTTATATGGAATGTACATTGTAACTTGAAATGCATATTGCATAAATTGCATTACATAGGATATTAACATGAACTTGCATGCATGTACTTTGCACTTAAATTTCCTTTCTGTATTGCTGGAAAATCATAACAGTGCCCTTATTTTGTTAGGCCTAATTGATAGATTACATATTCAAGCAGGCAGTTGTAACAATTTTGCACAAAACCTGCAAACGTGCCAGGACCTAATTGTTAAAAATGTTGTCTCTTCTTTCCAGTTGTTTTTTTTTAAATAAAAAATTTAACTCTTCTTTATTCAGAAAATTTTCCGGATATTGTTTACTTTAAAAATATTATGCTTGTTAACTACAGGCGGGTTTCTGTCTCTGATGGGAGAGAATGTATTGTTGTCAAACTGTCAGATGTGCGGAATTGAGTTGTGTGTACAATGTACTTGATGAAAATAATATCTAAATACTAGAATAATTGTATGTCAAAGTGTTCTCTTGTCTTTTATATGATACTGAATATGATGATGCACTTTTGTTAATTAATACAAGTGTTCAAAGTCCACAGCATTCATTTTTAAATCTTCACTGGCTTTAGCTGGTGCTATACCATTGCAGAGTTGAGCCCTTATAACACAGAGAGAGTCATGCAAGGTTCAGGATACAGAGTGAATCTATGGATCTCATTCTTGGTTCAGGATGGCCTTGCATGAATTCATACAGTGGCTAAAACTACTATCACACATTCAAAATCAAAATGTGAAATACTGGTACATGTGTACAAGGGTTATCCAAAATTAGAGAAGTGAGTTTTTGGAGATGATGTGATGAAACTTTAATCAACATGGAAATAAAAATACACATAATTTCAAGGTTTTAATGGTGATAATCTTTCATTACAGAATATTGGTATATGAGGACAGTACGACTAACTCAAAAAAATCTTTTCAATATATGCATTGGGTAAAAATAATTTGTGAAGGTACCAAGAAACTCTAAACAGGTAGATTATTTTGCACACTTTCATAAGTTTGATTTCAGTATGAACTCTGTGTCTTCATAGTGATTGATAACGACCTTATAGGTTGTTAGATATGCTTTTGAACTGATCAATCTATCATCGTACTGTAACCATAAAATATGTTCCAAAATCAAATGCACTGTCATACTTCAGTGTTCACTTTTGTAGGGTAAAATCTTTGTTCATTTATATACATTGCAATTAACAAAGTCATCTTGTAGCTAATGCTTTATTATTACTCTCAGATATTGAAAAGAGTGTTGAAATTATATAGTTAGAGCCATTTTTGCACTAAAGTAAGGTTTATTTAAGAAGTAAAGGTCATTTTTAAAAATACTTGAGGTTTGAACTGCAATATTTAATGCAGGCATACTTCTTGAAGTGTGCATTAGTGCTTTATGAAATGTATGTCAGAGTGAAGTGTTGCAGTTCATACCCTCATGTATTTTCAAAAATGAAATTTATTTCTAATATATACATTCTACTTTCATTTCTGTTGGAATTTCCAGCAGTGAAATAGATGTACTATATTTATCAAGATTCATACACACATTATTTATAACTGCAGTGCATTCATGAGGAAATGGCTATCATAATCAAAAGCACTACCATATAGCTGAATAAGTTGGATGGTGTATTTTCAGTAGCATTAACATTGCTCTTCATACTTGCATGGTATATCCATTAACTTATAGCTGAACAGTAAATGTTGACTTGAACATCTTGGAATTTTTACATTACAATACATTGTCAACATGACTTGTTCGTACTGTAAACTGAGTTTGGTCATTTTCTCATACAGCAATGTACATATTAATAATATTACAAAAAGAATTGCTATTAGAATAATGAAATAAAATCTTTTGAAATAAAACACTATTCCTTGGACCCTATCTATAGCATATTTTAAATCAGATATTTTGCCCAAATATCAATAAAGGTACATTATGCTTAGACTGATAAATTTGACTAAGGCATTACCCAAGTTTTTCTCTATGCTAACATGTTAAACTTTAAATACCCATGGTTGTATGTAACCTATGTGGAAATCAAAACACTGCAGGCAAGTGTTCAATTGTCATCGATCTCCTTGCCAGAGTTAGAAGGGATTTGTAGCAATTGTACATGAGTAATGCTGATATAAAATGTGTAAACTTTTTGATTCTAAAAAATGTACAGTCCATCAAATATATTTTTGTAACGCCCTTCCGTAAAAACTTGGGTCAAAGTGTGAGTTGAAATCTACTTTGGACAATGTAGATGTACAGGATCATGGGGTGAAGTTTGTGTCAGTTTCATTAACTATAAAGTGTAGACCTTTTTTTGATTTCAAAGTACAGGATCACTGATATATTATTAATTCTAAATATATATGTAAATATATCAAAGCAATGTCGTCTTCATTTCAGTGAATCTGAGAGAAGTTCGGGAAGTTCGAGATGGTCGGAACAGCAGAGATTTTGACCGCTGGCCTGAAGAAGCCAGACGATATGACCCATCACTATGTTTTGTCATTTTCTACGGAAATGACTTCAAACTCAAGACTTTATCTGTTGTTGGTAAGTTTTGTCCAAGGAAAGAAAACTAAGTAAGAAATATAAAGTAGATATTTCTTATGCGATGGATTTTCATGTACTATATAACCACTGGGTATAAAGGAAGGTACCATAGTAACCCCCCCCTTCCAATGATCATATCTGTTTTGATATTTCTTTGAAATTTTTTAAATATTTGAACTTCTCTACCACTACAGGACTTTACAAAAAGCTTGAGGGAAGGGAATTTAAATATGTTAATATGAGAGGGAAGTGTCTTCCTTTCAAGGGGAAATCAGTAAGAGATGTCAAAATTTGAAATAGACCATTATATGATCATTGTAATGATTAATGGAATGGAGAAGATTGTGTAATGTAGACTTAAGTTTGTTCCACCATGGCCTATGGATGCAAAGTGTTAGGAATTAGGACATAGGAAAAATGTTTTAAAGATATTTCTACTCAAGAATGAAACATTCAAAACATGCATTTCACTTTTATTGATAAAGTCTTCAGTATCAAAAGGTGAAATTTGTCCAGTTTATAATCGAACATCTTAACATAGTGAAAATGGTATTCTACTGTTTCTAATCATTGTCCTATGCTTATTGATCAATGTAAATAAAGTACAAGAGACTGTAGGATTGGAATGGCGAACTTTGATTCAGCAGAGGGGATTAGAATAGTGATATTCATTGTTGTAAACTCAGGTCAGACACATTTTAGTCAAATGCCCCTTGAGAGCTATTATGATAAGTTGCTTGGACGTCATATTAAACATTTTTTGAATACATTTCTAAGAAACTTGTTGAAACTTGCATGGATGATATATCTATGGATGCACTCAACCAATCATGATTTGTATGCTGCATCTGAACTTTATTTCTGGATGAGATTGTTGTCTGTTTAGTATTGAATTGGTCTGTCTATCATCCGTAAACTCTACACACTTTTTCTCAAAAAACCAATTGGCAAACTTCAACCCAAGCTGACACAAAGTATTCTTGAGTGAAGGTAATCTCAAGAATTACTAGGGTGAAATTTGTTAATTAATATATGCAAGCATCCTCATGTAATGTACATTTAAGCATGATCCATGGGTTCAGGAGGAGGTCAAAGAAGGGGTTCGGTATTTTATATAGGGTGTTTCACAATATATGTCACAAATCCAAAGGCAGAAAGAATGATAACTACACAAGCTACATATACATTTTATGTATCATTTTAATCAACAGGTATCCAAAATTAATATTTTAAGTCACGGATATCAAACACACCCCATTTCCATTTCCATGGCAACGATTACCTCAAATGATATGCTCCAGATGTTTACCCTTTTCCTGAATAACTTAAGAGACAAGTGTGTGGAAATTTCTGATCACTGCTCTGCATGTTTCACTGGATATCTGGCAGATTTCTCGTTTAATATTGTTTTTCAGTTCCTTTATCCCATCAAGATTGTCAGTATAAACTCTGTATTTCAAATATCCCCAGAGGAAAAAATCCAAAGGATTTAAATTGGGTGAATGTGGTGGCCATGGTTTTTCAGTTCTGTGTGAAAGATATCGTCCTGAAAATGTGTCGTCTAACCACTCAAGCACTCTTGTAGCTGTGTGTGGAGTAGCTCCATCTTGTTGATACCAAACGCTTGAGAAGTTGGTTGTTTTCTGTTGAAGGGCTGGTAAAAATTTCCTTTTCAGTAAATTTAGGTATCGTTCTCCGTTTACACTAACACATTCTCCATCAGAATCTTCAAAAAAATAAGGACCAATGATTCCTGTTGACAAAAGTGCAACCCAAACAGTGATTTTGTCCGCATGCAAAGGTTTTCCTCATAAAAATTTGGTTTTTCAGAACCCCAAAAGCACATGTTTTGTTTATTTACAGACGCGTTTAAATAAAAGTGTGCCTCGTCTGAAAACCATATGCTGTCCGCCAATTCCAGGCTCTGCCTTTCAATCCACATTGCAAAATCTAATTGACTCTTAATGTCAGTTGGTTTTAGATGCTGCATAACTGAAATCTTGTATGCAGTGAGACACAAATCGAATCGCAGAATTCTAAATACACTTGAGACACTGACATTGTGACACTCCATCTCCCTAAACACTGATCTGACTGACTTTCTTGGTGTTTCCTCAATGATAGACCTCACTCTGTCAATGTTTTCACCACTCCTTGATTTTTTAGGAGGGCCAGGATTTAAGTGTCTTTCGTCCTTTACAATGCCTTTTCGTTCAAACTTCTTAACTATCCTTAATATCTGGAATCTAGACATCACTTTGTTGTCTGGATACTGTTTCTTCAACACATTCTGCACAATTGTAGGATATTTATGTTTGTAATACAGTTTTACAATTTCAGCTTTTTGTTGCAAGTTATAATCCATTTTGAAAACACCTGAATTTATGACATCAATTATGACATCATCAGTGACTTCATAGTATGATTATTTTCCCGATATTTTGCAATGTCATAATTTCAGGTAAGTATGCTTATCTAAGGTATTAAAGTTTCTTTGATACTCTAAAAAAGTCAAGTTTTTATATGAAACTTTTATATAGCAATGCAATATTCTACTGCAGAGGGAACTAAGGTCATTTGTTTCATTACTTAAAGGTCAATGATCCAAGATTTTTGAAACTGTTAATCCAAAGGTCTTGTCCATCAAAATTCCTATTGACTAGATTTGTACACTTATTGAAATAGTCAGATTTCAAAACTGCTGGTTTATCACAAACACATCCCAATGAATAAATAAATTCTGTGTATGTAGTTTGATGGTGATAATATACTAGCTAGTAATTTATTGTCTTTTTAACTTGTAGTGATGATTCTTCTGTTTTAGAAACTTTAGATACAGTGGAACCCTGCTTTTTTCACAATAAAATAAGTAATACTGGGGGTAACGTAATAAACATTACAAGTGAAATCCTATAAAAACATCACTTCAGAATAGTATTGTCTGTAATGGAGGGTGGGTGAGTGAATATATATCTGTTCTGTTTTCTTGTTTGAAGACTTTTGACACTTGAATTTATTTATAAATTTATACTTTAGTTTTATACTTCATGACTTTACATCTTCTCTTTTCTTTATTGCTATTTTAGGGTAAACACATCTTGCAATAGGCTTGGTTATCAATGCAATCTGCATCTGTCTTCACCATTTTCTTTTCTTCCACTTCCTTATATAAAGCATCTGTCTTCACCATTTTCTTTTCTTCCGCTTCCTTATATAAAGCAGTCCCATAAATCTAACTCAAGAACTTGTTGGTACACAACATTTGTGCATCAAATTGATTTGACTATTTATTGTTTAACAAGATTTTTCTCTCATATGGAGATGTCACCATTGCCGGTGAAGCGCTGCAAAATTTAGGCCTATGCTCGGCGCTTATGGCCTTTGAGCAGGGAGGGATCTTTGTTGTGCCACATCTGCTGTGACACGGGACCTCAGTTTCTGCGATCTCATCCGAAGGACCGCCCCCATTTAGTCACCTCATACGACAAGTAAAGGGTACTGAGAACTATTCTAACAACCTGGATCCTCACGGGGATGCATCAAATTGTAAACAACAAATATTGTTTTTATGGATAGCTTTTCATTTAGCTCTGTTTTAATATTCAAAATAACACTGTTCAATACGCATTTGTAGTGTTCATTAAATAATAGCATCCACACCTCACATGCTTTATCATGGATCCATGTGATGACTGATCACACAGGTTGACCAGAAATACGATGTTCATTTCTGGTATCAACGAAGAGTTTATCCAAGTTGTGATAATGTGACTGAAGTTTGAATTTTGTCTAAATTATTTTTGACGCCAAATTTCTCTGTTAAAGTAAATTTGGCAGAGATTAATCAAGTACAATTCATACATAAATACTATTTACACTTTATTCCAGATACAATGAAATTCAGGGGACTGACCTGAATTGCTCATTCTATCCAAAGTTCAATATAATCAATGTTAAACTCTATAAATACTTTTACTGGGGATTTATTTTTCTTTTCAGTATAATAGATTGACTTCAATATAAGTGGAGTATATTGTATTTGTGTATCAAAGACTTTGATATGAGGGACCCTGCCAAATCTGTCGAGGAGTGCATCATTGTGTTGTTCAAGACTATATAAACGTCGGATTGTGTAGTCATCATTAAACAGAAATTTGATTTAAATTTAATTTTATCACGAAGTTCTTTCTTTATTTCAAATAGGAATAGGGAAAAATGGGCATGGAGATTGCCATTGTTCTTGTGTTGGCGAATAAACGAAGAGAGATAACTTGTTACGGAAATATCGGCATAATGTTACAATGTCAGATACGTTGTAACAGCAAAATGCTTGGAAACAAACTTGGTCATTGTAATGAGCACTGACCGTATGTGTTTAATTTTCATCACTGTCGATTGATTTTTACAAGATCTGTGGGACTTTGTCCTGAATGTTGTTTTCTGTACTTTTCTACACAGTAATATATTGATATTTGGTTATCTAATGAGTAGATCTATTCAAATTATGTTTCACCTCTTACAAAAAAAATGTACAACTTAGTTTCATGTGAACTTCTTTAGTTCTTGTATTTGATCTTGTTCTCTGTGTTCTTTTTATTTATACGAGTTCCATATAATTCTGATTAATTTTCACTTTTGTCTGTGACCTGTACGGGTTTGGGGCCGGTAAGGGACATGTATTGCAGTACTTCCAGAATTCTTAATATAGGTAGATATATGGTATTTATGCAGGCATCCAATACACAAATTTCAGTTACAGTACCAGATTAAAAGATTTTACAGTTGAAAACCACACGCTAGATGCAGAGCCCTCAGGAAAGATAGACAAAGCAAATATTAATGTTTTAATTATCTGTGACCTATTTTTCTTTTCTTGCCACAGGGAAGAAAAAAGTTCTCATTAAGGGGATAATAATTAGAATATTATTTTGATGTCCTGCAGATTTATTAACAGGAATGGGAAAAATTTCAGTATGAGACTGGCATCTCTTGTGCTCAAATCTTAACAACAGTGTGCCCTAATCAGGTGACACACATTTTATACATTTGTAATATCATCATAAATAAATGATTAAAACAAGAATTCAGGATTAGCATTTAGTGTACAGGTAAAGATTCCCCACACCCTTTTATTGTACATATGAATCCACAAGACTCCAACAAAACCACTGAATAGCAAAGGAAAAATATTTAAGAACAAGCACTACATGATACCTGAAGTTTTGATAAATAGCAATTTATTTTGCTTAGCATTTAAACAACTGTTTATCTATAAGGAGTGCAAAGAGGCATGACTTTTTGCTAAAGTATAGACAAAATTAGTTTATTGTTTTCCAACTATGCTTTGAGGGAACTATATTGTCAAATTTATTATGACACCTGCAAATACCACTTCAGATTTAACCTAGACATGTTGATTATTTTATTTGGTCTATAAATACAACATGTAGACTGCACAGAGGGTATGGATCAAGGCCAACAGAACAATGTTGATCAATTTATGTCAAGAAACAGAAATGCAAAAAATTAAAATATATGCTGAAAAAACTAAGCCATGTAAAAATGGTTACAGCAGATTTGGAGTTCTAGGCCATCTACTCACATTCATCTGTTGTTTGTAAAATAAATGTTTTGACATAATATTTAGTATGGCTACAAGACATATTTACAATGTTTGGAACCAAGTAGCCAGGGAATGCATTGCTTAATGCAAGATATTGATAACACAATATTGAGGAAATTATTGATCTCTGGTGGATTCTGAGTTGACAGTATGGATTAGTTGTCAGATAAAAAGACTGCACCTTATGACCTAGATAGAAAATTCAGGAAGCAGTTTGCAGATTCTTGTGTATACGGCTTGGGACATGAGTGCTGGTCCTACTGGGCAACTTAGACAACATAGATGTTTTTTCTTTCATTTTCTTATGATGCTTTAATTAAAGCTGATAGGAAGTGATTTTACAGCTGCTTTACTGAATTATTGATTGATTAAGAGATGGGGAAAATAAAAGGCTGGGGAATACCTGTCTTTTTTATAACCCTGTTTGTTAGAAATTGTTACAGGGAAGTTAGGAATGTAATTATGATCTGTCAAGTTATCGAAAATGAGACAGACTTGAAATATGTCAGGTTTTTGAATAGTGAAATAGTGTTTTAACTCTTTCCTGATACATTTTAGATCATACAATGCCCCTTGTAAGTTTTCCATAATCACTTAAGAGATGATTTGAATTTTACTGTCAGCTTGACAGTCCTCTGTATGTCTATCACTATTTATTGTCTGCTCCAAGTGCTCACTTTCTGGTTACACTCATCATGAGGGGGTTGCCATTCCTTCCTCCAACTTCTACCCATGACCACAACATCCTCCAGATGGCGGATCAGCAATGGTGGCCAATCCTCTACTTGATGAATGTAGGCTTCTAGTACAGGTTGTCTTGGTGATGCCATAACCAGCATGGTGTTTTCTCTGCTGCTTCTCCTAGTTTTTTCATCACTTTTGTGTTTGTTCTTCCACATATCCCTTCAGATGAGACCACAAAAACTGAGGCCTCATGTCACAGGTGGTGTGGCACAATAAATATCCCTCCCTGCTCGAAGGCTGTAAACGGTGAGCATGTACCTAAATTTTGCAGCCCTTCACCAGCAATGGTGATGTCTCCATATGAGTGAAAAATTCTCGAGTGGGACCTTAAACAATATACAACCAACCAACATATCCATAGTTATCTGAGCAGCTTCCATATTAATTGTGCTGGCAACCTTCTTCACCCAATCTCAACAGGAAACCACCAAATCTCCATCCTCAATCCCTGCAGTCTGCCACCAGGTCTGCATACTTAAGATTCTTTCTCTTATGTGCCTCTTCACAGTGCTCTTCCCATGACATGGAAAGTTCTAATGCGACCAGTGTCTAAAAAGATAAACTCTTGTCTGCGTTGTACCTAAAATGTTCTACTGAGTTCCACTCGAATAATGAGTGAACAGCAAGTGAACTCTGAAACAAAAGTGAGTTCAGGGTGTGTTAACAATGAATGCAACTTGGTGAAAGGTTAGTGAATGTTGAGCAATGCATAGTGCAAATGAAGCAATTGGGAATACACGGTGAACACTAGATGAGCAATTTAGTTACAATGTCTTGGGTGTTTTCCTTGCATTATACTTAAATTTGTACATGTAATTATTTAATTGTCATCATGATTATTTATTACACTGTAAGAAAAAATATAATAAACTTAATGAATAAATTTTGTAATACCAATATCACCAGACTACATTAAAAGCAAATATTTTTTGTTGTTGCATTTTTATCTGATAAAAGTTTCAAATGTGTATTTATTTTAATTCATTAGCATTATCAAATAAAATGTATAGGTCATATCACCTTTTTTAGATGCGAAACATACATAAACAAACTTGTATATCACCATAAAAAAATTGCTATTTCCTTCAACAGCATTATCAAAATTTCACAAGAACTGGTTAAAACAATATGATAGTATTCATAATTAATTTCTTTACATAACTATTCAAAATTTCTCTATAAACTTGATAAAGGATTCAGTGAAAACAGTTATTGCCCTTGGATTCAATATTTTGAAACATATTATTGATTATTTATATATACCTTAACACTTTTTAAATGTTTTATTTTAACTAGATTTTTTTTTACAATAACCATTGGAAAAGACTCCAACAAAATTTATAGTAATATCATGCATAAATCTAAATAAATCAGTGATTTTTTAAAATCTTATACTGTCATAGGAGGGAGAAGCTACTTTAAATTATATCAAGTGCTGAGCTTGGCGCATAGTCATTCTCTGTTGATTTTTCTACTAGTTAACAAATTGTAGATGAACTGTATATTTCAAAATCTATTTCCATGATCAGTTTAAAATACTTGAACACTTTTATGTATTTTCCTTTTTTAATTCAAGAAAACAGTGTGCTGATGAGTATTGTTTTGTTTCTATCGTACTTTTGCTCAAAAACAGGTATATTGATTGCAGAGATTTAAATTTTTACCCTAAGCTTTGAAAATTCGTTGACTGTTGACTCAAAAATAAAATCATAGGCCAAAATAAAATATATGTGTGTTTCCTGTAAATTTCACTCCTCAAAAAATTAGGTAGGGTAAGAAGTAAAACATTTTATTTTATGAAAACATTTTATTCAAAATCTTCGTTTTTGATAGTTTTTGATATTGCTTTGAATATAGGTTTATATACATTACAAATACTTTTAAAACATTTTGAAGATCAATATTAGTCGAAATACTTGAAATTGAAAAGAAAAGTGTGGATTTTTAATTTCTTTAAACAAGGTATTATTTTATCTCGGAATAATTATATGTTTCGGAATTTAACTAATTGAAAAAGAAAAGAAAGAAATTTATTGTTTATTTCTTCATAGTTTAGAAAGGGGGTTTCTACAATATTTCTCAACATGAAAACAGTTTTCTACGATCTACGGATGCCTTTTGCATTTATACACATCAATTAGTTAAATTCCGAAACATATAATTATTCCGAGATAAAATAATACCTTGTTTTTATATAAATCATCAATAAAATCTTTAGAGTTGGCAGCAAAAATGTAGGTAGGGTTGGAAAACCAGAAACACACATATATTTTATTTTGGCCTAAACCAAATAAGGAAACTTCAATCAAACCAAAGTAAAGTGCTTGTATGAAATATACATTACTTATGAACTGATCCATCAATACAGGAAGCAGCAAGTGAAACTAGTCACATGTACAATGTTTATACAGTGTTACATATACAGATACATGGAAAAGTAGAAATAGATACATGGTAATATCATAATTTTATGATTAATAATTAGAATTATTTGCATTTTCATGATAAATTAAGAATATTGGGCATTATCATGGTATTGGATTTTGACTAGTGGTACATCTAAACTTTCATATAAGTTATTTGATTTATGCAGAGTATATATGCAGAAATGAAAAGATTGTTGTCTCATAATTTATAGCTTTGCAGTACATGACATCAGAATTTAAAAGCATGGCTTCAGTATTTTAGGCCATTTCAATAGAGGATTTGGGTAAATGATAATAATAAAATTAGTCTGATGTTATGAAAATATAAAGTCATTTGTACTATATTTCAAACTTTACCACCATTAACACCCTCACTGAAGGTATCACACCGGTAATTATTTTCACTATATATTACTATAGAGGGGAAAAAATCATTAAAAATCAGTTTACAAAATTGATGCCAAATAACGCACTTGGACATGTTCTACGTTACCTCTCTCGTCTGCTGACACCAGAAAAAAGACACCCTACACGGCAATTTCGAAATAATTTTACCCGCAAAGAAGATTACCCTCAAATCCACGTGTTTTTCACATGTGTGTAAACAGACCGAGTGCTCCTCGGGAAGAAGCCTCGGCTACCAACATCAAATAGTTCCACTGTAAACAACTGATTATTTGTACAAATTACACAAAATTTCCTAATCAGGGGTACAAAAAATAAGAGAAAAGAAGAAGGGGAAATGAGAAAAATCACGCATTAAAAAAAATTATTCTTTTAAATATACGGAACTACAATTGACTAAGTTCATTTTGATTGGACAATTACCGGTGTGATACCTTGAAGGGAACTAAATAATCATCAAAAAATCTCCAATTTGCACAGCAGGTGCCCGAGACATTCATCAATAAGATGTCCCGTGCAGAAACTGATCAGAGCGAGAATACTGACGTAACTGGTGATTTACTTCCCCTTGGGAGTACTGTGATTTCTGCCTGTTTTATCAGTGAAATATGAACCACGTGTAGAACTTTTTACATTGAAATAACTTTGTCAAAAATCCAGATATTTCCATAAATACGGTTTCATTAGAAAGAAGAAAGATGAGATTTGTTATTTCAATCATTTATTAATCCTTAAGTAATTTACAAAAAATTTTAAATTGCTAATTATATCAAAGTTTATGTGAATGAGAGCTTTGATTTTATGAAAAGTTTCAATTTTCAGTACTATAATGGAATCTGCATCTGGTCAATTTGGTATCCTAGCAGAGCCCGTTTATTACACTTAACAGAATAAACCGAGTTAATACTCACGGGTGATTAGTGTTGACGATAATGGTCACCTAATCTACCAGGGGTGGTGCGTATTTCTCCGTTCATCAAAGCAGGGGTAACGCATAGAAGAAGACTATATACTGGTTAAAACAAATAAATACGGCTCAAGTCTGGCTGGGCAGTATGACCTTTTAAAACATATACACAAATCATATAGAAATTATCTATCTAAGTGTTCATTACAAGAAACCTAAACTAAAATATTTCCTAAACTTTGGTTCTCAAGAAGATGTTGACCAAAGAACAAGAGCGTTAAGAATAGTGACGTTGAATTACAATGCTCAAAATGCTCAATACGGTAAGAATAGCTAGTAACAAAATTAATATGCAGGACAGAACACCAAAGTTTTGTCAACGCTTTAGAAGCCATCAACAGAATCATGTACTACGCCGTCAGAGCTGTGATATCCTGCTACAGAGGGGACTGTCGTAAATCGTGTCAGAGATAATAACTTCGCATTCCAGGCCCTAACAACGAATTATTTAAAATCTTCTGTGTCAGGGAGACATTTTGGTCTTCATACGAGTGACCTTGACGAGCATTTACAATAAAATTATCTGATTTCCTCTCTAAGACATAAAATTGAATATATAATAAAATTTCTAACCTCAACGCAGAAATACAAAATCGCTGAATTGTGTCAATTTACCATAGGGATTTTGAACCAAGAAGTCATAGAGTTCCGTATAATACTAATGAAGGTCAAGGGAAGTCCATTTAACGCTTGTGTAAGGCAGGAGGAGGGGGTGGGGGTATTGTACAATATTCGTATTGTAAAAGTAATATGAAATGTTGATAGGTCTTTTGGAATGTGTTAAGTGTTAAAAAGGCCAATGTATGCTATGTAAATAGGCGTATTTACAAATATCAACGATTTTCTAGCTGTTTACGGCAAAAAATACCTTGTTCAAACGTATTTGGATATGATTTAAATTTCGCATTGTGTATTGCGTAATGTTTTTGAATGACCTAATAAAACACTGTTTTGTTTCTCAAATCTCGTCTTTTGATATCCAGTACTGATTTTGAGATGATGACAAGGGAAAGGGCCAAGAAAAATGGGAAATTGTGAATTTCACGACTTCCTTCAAGGTATCACACCGGTAATTATTTTCACTATATATTACTATAGAGGGGAAAAAATCATTAAAAATCAGTTTACAAAATTGATGCCAAATAACGCACTTGGACATGTTCTACGTTACCTCTCTCGTCTGCTGACACCAGAAAAAAGACACCCTACACGGCAATTTCGAAATAATTTTACCCGCAAAGAAGATTACCCTCAAATCCACGTGTTTTTCACATGTGTGTAAACAGACCGAGTGCTCCTCGGGAAGAAGCCTCGGCTACCAACATCAAATAGTTCCACTGTAAACAACTGATTATTTGTACAAATTACACAAAATTTCCTAATCAGGGGTACAAAAAATAAGAGAAAAGAAGAAGGGGAAATGAGAAAAATCACGCATTAAAAAAAATTATTCTTTTAAATATACGGAACTACAATTGACTAAGTTCATTTTGATTGGACAATTACCGGTGTGATACCTGAAGGTTGATACTAGACTTAATAAGCTGGATTTATTCTGATCTAACCGAAATCAATTTTTAAATGTGAAATTGAATTTTTAAGTCAACTGCCTTGATGTGTATCTTAATCATGGTAGAGAAATAGAAAATCAGAATAAAAATTAGATTAGTAAAGATTTAAGTTCATATATAAGTCTAGACTTATATCTTCTTTGTGGATATAAGTAATAGCACAAATACATTACGTATTCAATATTCGTAAAACTCCTTCCACCCTTATGCATATGTTCCTTTTTCATTTGCTGTCATTATGAAGATTGATCCTTTCACTTTGAAGTTATGAATGAAAATGACCCTCCCCCCCCCCCCCCCCCCCATCCCCCCCAAAAAAAAGATTGAATGATAAGTAAATGCAGAATGAACAGTGAGTGTTTGGTGATTGCAGGGTGGGTGTTTTGTGAATGGTGCAAATGGTTAAATGGTGAACGCAAAACTGTAAACAAACTCTTGAATGATGAACGGTAAATACATGATGAGTAAATGGTGAGTGAATGGAAAAACAGGAAAGTAGACCATTCAGGGACTGTATAATATTCCAAAGTGTATTCCATTGATTTTCCATTTTTCAGTAGTTAAATTATCTTGACCTTTGGGGAGGGGTGTTAAGAAATCTTAGATACCCCATCCCTCCCTCCTGCTTCGTTTGATAGAAAAATTCCTGAATCCGCCACTGATAAGTTTCAAATTTGTACTTACACACATGGCACAGTGTACATGTATTTCTGTCCCAGTCAGATATACATTTGAAAGGATATCTATTTTATAAGGATCACCTTGTGTGTTTGAGTCTTATCTAACTGTAAAGACTGTGGAACTTTGATGTATATCCCAGGGGTAGTGAGAATCAAACTGAATACCCATTGGGGGCCTGTATTCTGTCTTATTAGAGTTCAGGAAAAGTAGAGATTTGTTACGTTTATTATCAAGCATTTTTACTATATCTCTGTCCATCATGCCTAAGAGGAGTTGATATTGAGACTTGGGTACAGAATCGTCCCCTAGAGTATATAAATCAGAGTTACCAGTGTGAATTTGAAACACTATTTACAAATGATAAATCACATATAAATGAATGCTTTAACATGTTAGAGCCATGTTCTGTGGATTTAGCCTACATTTTGTACCCAGTTCAGATATCAATATAATGCCCTCTTTTCGTGTTAATGTATGTAACAGATGAAATAATATGCAACACATAAATAGCACTGAAATCCTTTATAGTTATATGATATATGTATTGTGTCTGTGCTCAAAAGCCAAACTGCATGAGTGTCTGATTACATGTTGTTTATGTTTAATAACAATGGTTATGGTAATCAATATTGTATAAAATAAATTTGTATACAGGACTCCTAAAATAAATCCACTTGTATGACTTGTTTGAGTTTGTTAAATACAACATGCAAATCCAAAATGTGTACTGTTGGATTTTACATGTCTAATATGATATAGTTTTCTGCTTGTCTGTCTATCTGTCTGTGTGGGAAGAGACACAATATAACCTTGCTTATAACTTTGAAACTTTAACCGAGTTTGACACTATAAGCACTATGGTAGACCTCCAGTCCACGTACACCCAAAATTTGGGAGGGCAGCATGTAGGGATATCGACCATAGCTTTTCAGTAATTTTCATGGTTAATTATATCAAATAAAGATAATTCAAAATATACACGTTTACTGAAACCATGCTATACTAAAATTTTATGTATTTATTTTTACAATTTTCATATTGTTTTATGACCTTGTGACCTTGACTTTGACTACTTACTGAAAATTATACTGTGCCTATAACCTTAGAACTGTAATTTTGAGGCTTTTGATAGTCAGGGAATGTAATCCTTGTTACAAGGCCTTTTAATGGGTGCCTTATTTAATTCTCTTTTGATTTGACATTGACCTTTGAACCAACTTATCAGAACCTTTAACGTTGCATATATAACTGTTAAACAATAAGCATGAGGGCTTTGGTTAGACCTATCCAATATTACACTTATGCTTCACAAGTTTACACATTTTGTTTTCCTAAAGGACATTGTGAAATAAAATGGCCCATATTACTGTTTCTTACTTCTGTGGGTTATGTTATGACTGTAAGTCACTACATTGTGCTTATTTTAATGTATTTTACAGCCACAAATGCAGATGAGTTTCTGATCTGGAAGTTAGGACTGCAGAAATTAGAGAAAAGTGCCAAAGAAGACTTGTATCAACTACAGCTAGAGAGGTTTGGAACTAAGTTCACTGAATATTGCATGATCAATCTATTGAATTTTATATATAGATAATGAAACTGATTTTTTTTTTTTGTGTGGCAAAAACTAGAATATTAATTTGTAATTTTGATAAATAAATGTTACCAAAGCACCTTTAATCATTAATCAAGCTCTCTTAATTTCAGATGGTTGCGTCGAGAATTTTACCTCATGGAGAAAATGGGTTCTGATCTGTAAGTCGCCTTTCTTGGTAAAAATTATAAAATCATCTGCTGTATGTGAACTGCAGTTGAAATCTGTAAATGGAATAACACTTAGACACTGAACAGACAATCATTGATGTAAAAGCATGACTTCTGCAAATGTCACAAGGTGCATGATTGTTGAAGTGGGGGCTCTTAAAACTATGTGGTATTGTTCTCACTTAGCAGTGATAAATGTATGCCTCAAATAAGCTGTCTGCTACACAATTCAGTTTGCTCCAAATTAGAAAATATAGAGTACTGTTAGACCTGGATGGACACTAGACTTGCAGGATTTATTATATTGTTAGCATATTTATTTCCTTGTGTGTTAATTACTAAAAATATATTAAATTTTGATAAATAAATGTTATATAATGTTTTTTATGCAGTTGATAAATGTTGACAGTCGGAGTGAAGTTCTGGTCACCAATGCATTTGTTGGACCTGGTTTGAAATACATGTATATTGAACAATTTTCTTTTTCTCTCATTCAAATTAGGACTGATGTAGCTCCTAATATGCCACCCTGATAAGTTTGATGTTGATTATTCTATTAATTAAGGTAATTATCCATACCACGTCAAATAATGTAAGAAATGTCACATGTCATGAACATTATCACACATTCTACAAACCCGGTGAAATTACAGTGAATATTTTAAAATGTATTGATGTCAGCTGTGACCATTAGGACTGATTGTTTGAATTTAAAGGACTGATGCATGGTTAATTTTATTTTCTTTTATTCATTTTTTATTTGTTTATTTTTTGGAAGAAAATATTTTTCGTTTTTGATTCTGAACATTAGAAATATCACTCATTTAATGTTGATCACAACCAAACTTTGGACCTTCTGAATGCAAGGATAAGAGCAATATTTTGTCCTTAACTCAGTGTTATGTAAACAAAGACTCAAGTCTTTTTATGTTTACAAACAAATCAGTGAAATGTTAATTTTGTAATTTAAAACATCTTAATTTTGAACAGTCACAATTTTTAACTATTAAATGACACATTTTACCTAAAGAATACTTGAAATGTGATGATGTGTGTGTAATAAACTTAGATCAATATTCATTTATTTTGAAAACTTTGTAAACAAAAACATATTGCAATCTTTGTTTACAAAACAAATAATAAACTCTCTACAATAAGATTCTGTCATAATGTATAACCTTGTTTTTTGTGAAACCTTTTAAACACATTTGACAGTAGATATTGATCATTATAAGTGAAAAACAAAATTGGGGGGAAAATTGTGAATCAGTCCCTTTGAAATGAAAAAAAAGGAAATGACAACAAATTGCAATATTAAGAACAAGCTAGCCTTTGATGCTCCGGTTACCTCAGAAAGAGTGCTCGAGAGACAAGATGTTTATAGTTGCATATGTATGTCGCTAAGTTTTTACGGTTCATGTACTTCTGTCATACAATTAATTGTTTGGTCATTCCCAAGTTTAAATGAATTTTCTGAAAATATTACAGAGTATTACTATGTGAATGAAAACCTAAAAGAATATGATGTTGCCATTGACCTTAAAATATTATTATGCACACAATCCAAAGATACCCCCATCCCCTTCCCTTCTGCAGTAAATTTTACAATGAAAATTGTTTTTTACACAGAAAATGAAGAAAAGAGAGATTTAACTTCTTAGATCACTATATGTACATATTGACCACTTGAGATCAACATAATGATTCACTAAATGAAAATTTATTGAAAACTGGGAATTGCAATGCATTTTCTTTTATTCATAAAAAAAGTAACATATTTTTATTGTGTATATAAAAATCAGTAGCTCATAACCTATGTATAATAACATTGCATGCATGTTTCAAAATGATGTGATCTATATTTTACGAATGGCAATATCCTGGGACACGCTGTTAGGCATAAACTTTGTTATGGTTGGTCATGTATATAACCTGGACAAAATAGTGAATGTAAATTTTGATAGAAATACTGAAATGTGGTATGGATATTTACATCAATATTCTTTATATACAAAGTGTATTTCAAGTTTTGAAAGTATATAAGATGATAATACCTTGAGCCTTGTCAGGTCAGCATATTGAATGGAACGTCTCAAGAAATATATGCTGGTGTGAAGAGGCTCAAGGAAATACACTTCTTATATTTACATTTTCTGTCGTATTTACCTTGTTACATGTATTATGTTGTGATGTTGACTGCACTTTGTTTTGTTATTCAGTATTTGAAAACAACAAGATTTGCTTTTTGGCATTTAATTTTCACTCTGATGTCAGTCAGTAACGTTGAAAACACTGTTTTGACTTTGACAGCTCAGTTGCTTGTATTATAAAAATCCCTGTGAAAAAATGAAAGTTAATGAGAAATTAGCTGATGGTTGAATTGCAAGGAATATTGAGGAAAAAATGGATTGACAGTAAATATAGATAATTGTTTTATATAGAATAATAACAATTGTGTATACTTTCCATGGCTGCAGCATAAAAAAAAACCAGATATAAAAAATGTGATTCTTATAGCCATAGTGATTTCCTGATGGATTTCCACAATTAAAAAAAACCCATATAAAATCTGTGTCACATAGCAGAGGGTGTTTTGCTGTAGGACAGCCAGGAAATTTGACAAAAAGTCCGTTTTAACTTGCATTTTCACATCCACAAAATGAGGGAACAGTTACCCTCTGTAATTACCAATGTACGTGGAAAGTGTTTAAAAATAACTAAAATATTCTAAGAAGATATATTACATAACTTTATAAGTGTGTGTTTCAGAATGATATGGCATATCTGGACTTGCAAAATCCTTAAGAAATAAAATACCCCGAGCCTCATGTTTAAGGAACACAGCAGTAATGTATAAAATGTAACTTACAAAGTTGGCAAAAATGCGGTAGTTTGCAAAATCGTATTTGAAAGGAGCAGTGTCAAGAATGATCCATAAAAAATTGGAAAAATTATAAAATATTTGTATAAGCTACAAAGAAAAATCAGAACTTTTTACACACATTTATGCTATGGATATAAAAAAAATGTAATTTTTATTATATCTGTTTTAATAGGCTACAGATGTATGTCATGAAATCACCCTTGGCTATATGAACCTGGTTTTTATAATCCGTTTGTTTTTTTTTTATGGAAACGTTACAAAAGTGCTCAGATATGCAAAGGATATTACAGTGTACTGATGTCAGACTAGAAATGGGAAGATAACATGTTAACAACAGCATTTTCTTTAAACTTTGAATTCCATTCACAATAAAATTTATTGTTCAACCTGTTGTCTCCCAGTGACACCATGGATTAGTACATGTACTAATATCTTTTCAGGGTTACACTGAAAAATATGAAGGCTTGGATGCCAAGAATAAACTACAAAATATCCACCACTAAGCTACGTGATAAATTTCAGGTAAGTAAAAAAGTACATACACTGTACTCTTGAATAAAAGTATATCAACTACCACTTTAAATTTCTTCCCCAAAGTATCAAGGTGATAGTAGAAGTTTCAATATAAATGCAACACCTGGAGTAAAAGTAAGTTCGATCCAAGATATGACCATCAAAGGCTCAAGATAATGTTCTGATCCAAGTTTAATGCAGTACGTGTCTGTTTGTTGTTTCATTTGTGAACATTTTTAATTTTTCCTCATGAACTTCTAAAAGGTATTTCACCAATAAATCTGAGAGAGAGAGAGAGAGTATGTACTGGTTTGTAGGGGGGGAAAAAAATGGAAATTCCAATTCCCTATTTCCATGTAGTTGGAATAAAAAAAAAACTTTTGATCAAATCTACTTTAATTTCAGAAAATCTTCAATTCACAAACACATTGTGACAAACTTTGTGCATAATTTTAATAGCTATATACATACATGCAATAAATTCATTGAAATAAAAGTTGAGATCATGCACATTTTTTTTATCAGTGTAGTGACAATCCAGATTTTGATTAATTTCCCATTAAATGCTCATGTTTGGTTTTAAAACAAAAGTGTTTTCTAAAACATTCAAAAGTAAAACAATCTTTGACAACCTTCAACACCCCAATACATATAGCACAGATTATTTGCATAATTATTCTGAGCAATGAGTCTCTATTAACTGAAATTTCTGTACTCTGGTTATGGAGATTTGTGCGAGAAGTATAAATTTGAGAAATACTTAAAAATTGTAACATGTTCTCTTATGCATACTTAAAAAATTATTATATGATTACACCCTGAGGTTTTTGGTTATACATGTGTGGAATTATTCAGAAATTGTATAACTAGACTGAAGCACAGCATATGGAGTAGGTGTATGACCAAACAGTGTTGGATACTGAATAATGAGCTCTTTTATGAGATTATATCAATTTTAATTTTTTTGTAGGAGGTCTCCAGAAAAGATGAGATTAGATATGAAGAATTTGCTGCATTGTTTCACAAACTCATCCATGTCCCAGAGGTGAGTGATATCAAATTAATCATGCGCTAGCCAGTTTTATACGTTTGAATTATCATGAGCTTTCTGGTTGGCTGAAATCCAACAAATTAGAAAAATATGTTATATTTGCCTCTATTTGATGTAAATACAGCATTTGATTTTTCCAGATTGGTCCAGAAATAGATTAGGAATTTTCAAATCGAAATGATTGATTATTTTTGGTTTGTCCAATGAAAACTTTTGAATAGGTGTTACACATTAACAAAGATGGTGACCAAGTATCCTATTATAAGCTTTAGTGACTGGTTTTTGATGTTTTAAATTATGAAACAATTATTTACATTTTCAACTCAATATGAAGCTGAGTCTTTCTCAAAATACAATAATCACCTCCTGAATATTGTACTCTTCAGATAGGTAAAGCAACATATTAACCTTGAGAATGTCAATAATTGTATAATGTAATAAACTGAATATTAATTTGCATGTGTTTCCCATATATCTTAAAATGAAAGTACATACAGAAAATGAATAACATGAAAAGGAGGGAAAATGGGTGAAGTATGTAATCAGATCATTTATTTGATAGTTTATTCTTGATGTTCCATTTACTGAAAGATCCATAGTTTTGTAGATGAAAGTCACAATTTATCTAATATAGACTTCATCATTTACTGATAGAGAATTATATGATATAGGATAAAAGTAAAAGGATTATGTTGGCCATGTATGTAAATATACACTATATTGTTGAACAATGTACTGGACCATTGTCTGATCAGTGCATCTATAGACAGCTCTGAGTTTGATATGCACACATCCACGAACTTTTGGGTTGAAATTGCTATTGAATTGCTTAGAGAGGTTTCCATAAGGAATATCTGGGGATAGAAACTCATTAGATAACTGCAGTAGCATGAAATATGATGCAAATGATGTTTTATGTAAAATATATGAATTTTGATAAGAGGTACATTTTTACATACATTTAAATGTTTTGCTCACAATGTTATCCTGTGTTGTATGTGCAAAACAATATCTGTCATTGTTCATTATTTTATACACAAGCTAAAGGGGTTATATCATCACTGATCATGGCAAACTCAGGTGAGTGACCTATTGCAATTGGGTCAGTGTCTTGTCTTGTGTCATCCATCACACCTTCACAATTGAACATTTTTAACTTCTTTATGGTTACCATTCTTATTCTTTTCAAATTTGGTATGAAGCATCGGAGGGGGGGGGGGGGGGGGGGGGACATAAATTGTAAATTTCAGGACTCCTTAACAAATGGGACCTTAGGGGTGGGGCAAAAACTGCCATTCATTGACCAATTTTTCAGGACTCCTAAACAAATGGGGGGGGGGGGGAGGGGGGCACATAAATTGTAAATTTCAGGACTCCTAAACAAATGGGACCTTAGGGTGGGGCAAAACTGCCATTCATTGACCAATTTTTCAAAAATCTTTTTCTCTACACCTGCACATCTGTAAGAGTAACTAAATGCATAGTAATGTAAAGCAGAAAGTTTGTGAATTTCATGACCCCTGGGGTAGAGGTTCTGACTCCAGGATAGAGCCAAACTTGGTATAAATGGTATTTAAGTGTAAAACGGTTAAAAAAAGTATCTTCTTTAATGCTATTGATACTGATTGAAATGAAATGGATATTTAGAATGAGCAGATAGTCCTTTACTAAAATTTTATGACCCCAGGGGTCTAACAAAGGGTATGAAACAAATCATTCAACATATGTCACAGAGACACTTTGTAATTGCAAACAAGGTCATTATAGCAACCGTAAAATTTGAGAAATGATGACTTCAAAGAAGATTCGTTATAACCCTGCAACGTCAATTTTTTTGTCAGTAGTTGACCTCGCTTTAAAAAATTCTCATCCGCATGGCATGCTCTCGCGTATCGAATCAACTGGGAGATATACACACCATAAGCAGGGGAAAGTGGTATATTACTACATAGATATGGGAAGTTATGATTGCAAAGTTGAAATCATCACGCTTGTCATATAATGTAGTTGTCAGTCTGCCATTAGAGTCAATATTAAGTAAAATATCCAAATATGAAGCAGACACGTCAGATTCTGTAGTGTCCTTTATTTCGAGTTCATCAGGATATATCAAATGGACATAATTATGAAATTATGATTGTTGATTGATAAGACGTCATCGATATATCTATATGTATGGTTGAAGGACACAGCAAGTTTTTTGCTTTTATCCTGTAATAGTTTCTAAACAAATTCCGCTTCATAAGAATATAAAAATAAGTCTGCCAATAAGGGAACACAATTAGTGCCCATGGGAATGCCAATGGATTGGTGGAGTACTTGGTTTCCAAACACTACGTAAATGTTATCTACAAGAAAGCCAAGCATACTCTTAATGTCTGCTTCAGAGTACTTGTGCGGGCTTATCAACTTACCCTTGATTTTCTACTCTAGTTCTTTTCAAATTTGGTATGAAGCATATTTGAGACAAATGGGACATAAAATGTTACTTCCAGGACTCCTGCACCCCCAGGGCCTTAAGGGCAGGGCAAAAACTACCAAAAATCAGCCAATTTTCAAAAATCTTCTGTACAAAGTGAGCATATTTTGAAGAAAAAAAACCTAAATGCATACAGATGTAGAGCAGGAAGGCCTCAATCAGATTTGTAAATTTCAGTCCCTAGGGTAGAGGTACTGACTCCAGGGCAGGGCTAATAATTTGGTATATATTGTGTATATATGTATAACATTTAAATAAATTTTTCTTTAATGCTATTGATATTAAATTGAAACTATTAAATTAGATATATAGAGGGAATAGGTAGTCCTTTACGAAATTTTGGTTCCAGTGTGGAACCCAAATTATTATGGTGATTGTCTTTATCAATTAAAAGTTTGCTGACACTTTATAAAAACTAAATGCATATTTAGGAAAAGCAGGAAAGGATGTAACAAAATTGTGAATTTCACAACCCCAGGGTTTTCATTCTAAGGACTGGTCCAAATTGTTCATGGTGTATTACATTCATGTATATTATATTATGTAAAATATTTCATTACTTTAGGCATTTTTAGAGGTATTTAAATTATAAGAACACATCTTGTTTTATATTGTTGCTGAATATTAGAATTTAGCCTAGATATTCAGAACAAGAAATTTTTTCAAAGTTTCTTAGCCCTTGGGACTAGTGATACTTTTAACTAATACTCATGTGACCGATAAGGCCTGTGGGTCTGTTGTTAGTTGTAACTTTAGGATTGTACAGGACAGGAGCAAATTCATGTTTCACTGCCTTGTAAGGTTGCATGTTCTTCGCTCAGCCAATACACATTTGGTATATATTACATGTGTAATATATACCAAATATAGATACCTTGATAGCTTTGTCATTATTTTCATGCTCTTGTTTTCTTCTCTTTCAGATTATTACGAATTATGTTGATCCTTATTGTGATGACAGTGATAATGAAAGGTGAAATCCAGAGAATTTATTCATTGTTCCTGTTTTTTGCAAGTATTGGATAATTAGGTTTAGGGCAATAAATGGTGAATTATGATTTAAGAACAATTACATGTGCAACTCTCCATCTTAGCTTTACCCATATTTCAGCAGAATTTAGTTACCATTACCTCTAACTAAGGGATCTGGGGAAAACATGAAAAAATATCGAATTATTTTTGAAAGTAAGACACACCCCCCCAAAAGTTCTTTACTACATATACTTTTATAGTATTGATACATGCTGGCTAGTAAATACTGTATTTATGATAATTCTTGTGTTTTAAAATGGCTTTACCTTGATATCATGTTGATTAATAAATAAATCAAGAAATAAACTGTAAAAAACACTTAATAAATGATTTTTGTGTACCAACTAAATCAAGAGACAGCAAGTATTAGATAATTTATTATTGGTTTGAAATTTCTACATTTTGGCCAATGCAATACAGACTATAGCAATTAAGTTGTTATCTTTCCTGAACAGCTAACTGTCCAATGTGTGCAAAACGGTGACAAGCTATTTCAAACTGTGATCGCGTTTTGTATTATTTTGCTTTAATAACTAAATAACTGTATAGGTAAATGTAAGATTAAGACTTTGATCATGTGAAGTAAAATACCTCGAAAATTCCATGTTTGATTTCAGGTTTATCTTTTGATATGATCTTTAATTTCAGGTGTATCATGCCAGAGAAATTCCACAGATTCTTAGTAGAAGAACAAAAGGTTAAATTTTTTAACAAATAATACTTTTCAGTTACATATAATATATTATTTTACATAGTGAGTTTGAAATTAGTTCTTATGTACATTAAAAATGAATGAATTTCTCTTCAATATGAATTACATAATGTATTTTACTGAATGTTATGAGCTTAAATTTAATAAATATTTTTTACCAAATTGTATCATTTTAAAGGAAAACTTAGCAGATGGTTTGCTTGCTGTGAAAACTCGAATGGTTAACTTCCTTGAGGATCCTATGAGACACAAGGGAAATGTGTACTTCACAGCTGTTGAGGTCAGAATGAAGTCATGAGATATGTATTAATTATGGAATTAATTAGGGCCCTTCCTATAGACGGGAGTCCCATGGTGATCAGTTTGTGCGTCCATCCCTACAGCTGTTAAATTGAAAATATATGCATGAACTTGTATCAATGGTTAACAGATCAAGTTTGAGTTTGGGCATTCTTGACCTATTTTTGAAAGAGTTATGGACCTTGAACATAAGTACATGTAATCCCTTAATGTGGGGCTCTTTTGTGATATTTTTCATCACAATGACATTTACTTAGAAGCTGTTCTTGTTGGAAATGGTGTATATAATCTGTTCAATTTCTAAAAGAGAAAACTCTTTCGTTAACACTTTCACTGAATCTTTGGCAATTTTTAAAAAAATTTTTTTAGCTCTCTGGGATGACTGTCCAAAGAGCTATTGGTATGACCCTGTTGTCAGCATTGCCATCATACTTATTTATCCAAGGCTTTGTCTTTTGAACTAAGGAGGATAGGGTTTTCATATGTCACATATAGACACCTCATAAAGAGACCTTTGTTTTGCTACTAAGACCTAATGACATTGGCCTAGAACTTTGACATACTTTTCAAAAATTTTAACGTGGGCTATATCTTATGAACCAAAGGTGGTAGGGCTTTGATATTTCACATAATGATGCTTCATGAAGAGTCCCTTTTCTGCCAAGACTTTTTGGCCTTGTTACCTTTATTTTTGACTTTGACCCTTTTTTTTCAGATACTTTAACCTGGGCTATATCTTTTGAACTAAGGGTGATAGGGCTTTGATATTTCACATAAATGTTTCATTACAAGATATTTTTGGGTACCAAGACTTTTGACCTTGTGACCTTGGACTTGCATCCACTTTTCAAAATCTTCAACATTGACTATTTAGTTTGAGCCAGGATGGATAGGGATTTGATATTTCATATATAGATGACTCATGACAAGCTTTTCATTTGATATCACGAAGGACTTTTTTGACTCAGTGACCTTGAACTTTGACCTACTTTTCAAAACAAAATTATCTTGGCAACATGTTTTGATTTATACGAGATATTGCTTTGATATCTTACATATAGATGCCTCATGAAGAGACCTTTCTTTTGGTACTTTGAAATCGACCAAGTGATCTTGACCTTGGACTTAAAGTGGTATGGTCCAATGTTTTTAACTTTCTCTTAATTACGTGCTTTAAAATGTTTGTATGCAGAAGAAAACATTGAGAAGATCATTTAAATAGTGAAAGTTACATAATTTGTGGAGACTTCAATTTCATTATGAATCCAACACTAGATTGTAAATTTTATAAAGAAGATACTATAAATAATCCAAATGCACGGAATTTTATGTTTGAAATTATAGAGGATTTGGATCTCATGGACATATATAGAGAGTTACATCCTGATACTCACAGATATACATGGAGGAAAAAAAATCCAAGGAAAATGGCTAGATTGGATTTTTTTCTATTATCTAATAGTCTTTTTAACTGTGTTCATGAGTGTAATATAGATCCAAGTTATAGAACAGATCACTCTATTGTATTTCTTTCTTTAAGGTTTCAGGATTTCCATAGAGGAAAGGGTTTATGGAAATTCAATAATTCACTGTTATATGATAAAGAATTTGTAGCGAAAGTAAAAAATACTATATCTAATACAAAGTTACAATATAGTCTACCAGTGTACAATGCAGAACAAATTCCCAATATTCCTGATAACGAAATCACCTTTGTTATCAATGATCAATTATTTTTAGAAGTACTGTTGATGGAAATAAGAGGTCAATCCATTTCGCATTCCTCTTTTGTTAAAAAAAATAAAGATAAAAGAGAAAAAGAATTACAGGATCAGATAAAATGTCTTGAGGATGAAGAAAGTGAGATGGATCCATCTCGCATTGATGAACTTAATAAAGAATTAGAAAAGATCAGAACTGAAAAATTAAAAGGTGCAATGATAAGAGCAAAGGTGAAATGGATTGACGAAGGCGAAAAGCCAACAGAATATTTTTGTAATTTAGAAAAAAGAAATTATACTAGTAAAATTATACAAAGAATAGAAACTGAGGGAGGGGATATTATTACCAAACAAGATGAAATATTGGAGGGTGTGTGTACATTTTATGAAACTTTATATCAAAACAAAACAAAGGATATTGCTCAAAAATGGGAATTTGATAAAGTATTTGAAAATACTAGAAAACTATCTGTGGAAGAAAAATTGGGATTGGAAGGTGAAATTAGTTATCAGGAAGCGGTATACACTCTAAAGAAATTAAATAATAATACAAGTCCGGGAAGTGACGGATTTACAACAGAATTCTTCAAATTTTTCTGGAGAGATATTGGACATTTTGTTGTAAGGTCTTTAAATTTTGCATTTAGAAATGGTACTTTATCGGTTACACAAAGACAAGGTATAATAGTATGTATTCCAAAGCATGATAAACCAAAACAATTTTTAAAGAATTGGCGACCTATTACATTATTGAACACTGTTTACAAAATTGCATCAGGCTGCATTGCACACAGAATAAAATCTGTCTTACCATTACTTATACATGGAGACCAGACAGGTTTTATATCAGGTAGAAATATTGCTGAAAACACTAGGTTAATATATGATATCATGAATTATACACAAGTCAAAAATATCCCTGGATTGATTTTACTTTTAGATTTTGAAAAGGCCTTTGATACAGTTTCTTGGGAATTTATGATACGAGTGTTGAAATTTTTTAATTTCGGTAACTCAATTATTGGTTGGATAGAAATGTTTTATAAAGATATCATAACAACCGTTAATCAAGGGGGAAATTTATCAAGATGGTTCAACAACCAAAGAGGCTGTAGGCAAGGCGACCCAATATCCCCATACCTGTTCTTATTATGTGCAGAAATTCTTGCTATAAAATTAAGAGGTAATAACAATATCAGAGGTATACACATAGGAGAAGTCACACATTTATTATCACAATTTGCAGATGACACTACTCTTTTTCTTGATGGGACGAGGCAATCTTTGGAGGCTACCATTCAGGAATTAAGCACATTCAGACAAATATCGGGATTAGCAGTAAATTATTCCAAATCACAAGTTATATGGATTGGTAGTAAAAGACAAAGCACAGAAATATTATTAGGTGACACAAATTTAACATGGGGAAGTAAGACATTCAAGGTATTAGGCATAATATTTGACATTGAATTACAAAATATCATCAAAAGTAATTTTAACGAAAAAATCAAAAGTATCAAGGGTTTGTTAAAACATTGGGGAAAAAGAAATCTTACACCGATTGGTCGAATCACAGTAATTAAGTCACTAGCGGTATCTAAGTTAGTACATTTATTTATTGCTTTACCCACTCCACCTAAAGACATTATTCAGCAGTTAAATCGTATCCTATTTGAATTCTTATGGAAAAGTCCTGTTTCCAAAATAAAAAAAAAAGTAGTAACGCAAAATTATGAAAGGGGGGGACTCAAGATGATTGACATTGAAAATTTCATAGATAGCATGAAAATGTCATGGATGAAAAAACTACTTAGAGGCTCTGCCAAATGGCAATCAGTTATTAGAGCAGATATTGATATCAATCAAGTACTAACCTTGGGACCACTCTATGCTTTACAAAATGTTGTGAAATCTGAAAACCAATTTTGGTTGGATGTCTTTAAGTCTTGGAAAAAACTTATAAACCGCTATGGTGAAGATGACCAGACTATACTAGATCACATGTCCTCATGTGTTTTATGGTATAATGACATTTTTAAGATTAATAACAAAACAATGTTTTTGAAAGCATGGAGTGAAAATAATATTAATTTCCTTAACTCAATTTTGGACAAGGATGGAAAAATTATGGAATACAACACCTTTACATCTTTGTACAAAGATGTTAAAACTAACTTTTTAGAATACTTAAGTGTAACCAAAGTAATTAAGAAAACATTGAAACAGCACAAGATAGATCAAACTAATAAGATATCTGAACCTTTCATCCCAATGCACTTAATTCCATTGATTTTAGACAGAAAAGGAAATAAAAAAATTTACAGTACTTTAAATAATGATGAAGTAAAACCTACAGGACAAGTGAAATGGAACGAAAGGTTTCAGATATCACAAGATGATTGGAAAAAAATATATGATAATGTATTTTTATTTGTCAAAGAAAGAAAATTACAGTGGTTTCAATATCGAGTTAATCATAGGATCCTAACCACTAACACTTTTTTAAAAATTATTCACAAAACAGATACAGATCTGTGTACTTTTTGTAGACAACACAGGGAAAGTATTGAACATCTGTTATATGAATGTGACGTGGTTCAGAGATTTATAAGAACTGTATATTCTTGGATTGCTAATACCTTCTCCTTTGATGTTTTATTGGATGAAAAAGAATATATACTTGGATGTGCTGAAAATGAAATTACCAACATTATAAATTGCAACCTTAAATATTATATATATTGTTGCAGATGTCACAACAAGACTTTAATGTTGAATTGCTTTAAAATTGTTGTATCAAACCTGTACAATATAGAATTGAAATTGGCAATAAGAAATAATTGTGCAGGAAAATTTTATGAAAAATGGAGATTATTTGAGCAACTTAAAGTCTGAGTAATGGTTTAGTTATTGAAAGTATGTATATATAAATGTAACTATGTATATATATTATGTATCTATATGTGTATACATCAAACCAATGTTATTCATTCCAAATACAATACGAATGGTCATGTGGCAATATAAAAATTATATTTATAAATGTTTATCATAATTTTATGTGTATTAACACTCTACAAGATATATATGACCTTGGCTGAAAGGCTCACCTATACTTTAAGTTTATAGAAAATGTAGCCAGAGTACCAGAGTATAGCTTATTGTTTGATTTTTTGTTTCTACCTATACTGTCTTCTTTTCTTCAACCTTTATTTGTGAGTTGGTTTATTTACACCGATTTGTTACTTTAATGAAAAAAACCCATATCCAATGGTTAGGTTGGAGTGTAGGGGTTAATGTTAAATCCTAACCCAATATCATAATAAATTATATATACTCACAAAAAAAAAAAAAAAAAAAAAAAAAAAAAAAAAAAAAAAAAAAAAAAAATTTAAATAGTAAAGACTAGTGGGGACCCATTAAATAGATTTGTTGCTCATTAAGTCTGTTAGGCATCTATAAATAGTAAAACATGCATGAGGGGAATCCCAATCTGATGTAAATAACTCAAACACAACAGTTTAAATTCAGGTTTAAAAAAACGTAAAATGATTTGATATTTTTATTTCTCTTAAACTTTGGCATCGTACTTTAGTAATAAAATACACAGCTTTACAAATAAGACCACTGATTTAGAAGTCTGAATGGGACACATGACTGTCACTCGATTTGTCTTCTTAATGTGTATTAGAAATGGCAGAGTGACAGTTGTTTGTAAAGACCAATCTAAAACCAAATAATTATGGCTAAAACGGAGAATTAATTTATGCCATCTTGTACAGCATCTTAAGTGTGTTCGTGCTATGATTTAACAGTGTTTTTACAGGTTGAACAAAATTTATCAAAATGCTGACCATACAACTTTAACTATTATTCATAAACTTTAACATGGCCTTTATCTTTTGAACCAAGGGTGTTGAGGGTTGATATTACACATTTTGATGCCTCATGAATAGACCTTTCATTTGGTTTGAAGACTTTTGACCTCTTGACCTTTACTTTGAATCCTGACCTACTTTTCAAAACTTTTAACTGTAGCTATGTACTTTGATACATTAGACTTTAATATTTGAATTATTTAACAATAATTATGAAGAATTTTCAACACTAAATTCTGAGTTAACACTTAAAAACTTGTAAGAATGGCCTGAAATTATGTTGTCATTTCAAAGAGTGTTTCAGCAGTCACCTGAATGGTTTGTATCAATATTTAATTGAGTCATGCTTCCTGGTGAGCTATGTTGTCTCCAGACAACTCTTGTTGGTTTACAGATCTGCCAACTTGATTTTTTTCTATATTTAAAAAAAAATTGAAATATCAAGGTTTTTATATTCCCACTGACCCAGCACAAACTGATGGTTGCTAAATAAAGATAAATGGAACCTTTTTTATGAGAATTGTTAGGCTCATCATCTACTGGAAAGCATATTGTGATATATACATATCCTGATATCTTATCACAAAGCAAAAGGTAAATGTGCTGTAATGTTTAAGCCTTAATCAATTTTAGCATTAGGTTTCTGGTTTTTTTTTTATTAATCTTATTCAGTCCCACCTATCCTAATTTTCTATTTTTTAAAGATATCTGTTTAGCATCCCATTAAAAAAAAAACTGGCTTACAAGTAGAATAAGGTACCCCTGTGTTTCCTCTATACATTAAATTTCCTTATGAAATGTTTTACAAGCATAAGGAAGGTTATATCATATCCTTACATAATTAAATAATAAAGCATTTTGTAGAGGAAATTAGAAATACTTTAATGGTAGTTCATGAATATCAATTAGAAGGGAAGAATTTTCAAAATTTGTGATATAATTTTATATATATATATGTTATTACAAATGTTTTTTTTTTTTTTTTAAAGTGCAAATTATATAACATAAACACTGTTTCATCACTATTATATCATAAAAGAAATTATCTCTTTCAGTTTGAAGATTATTTATTTTCCAAAGATAACCAGGCATTTGATACTAACTATGATAAAGTGTATCAAGACATGACACACCCACTGGCTCATTACTGGATAGCCTCTTCACATAACACGTAAGAAGAAAGAATACCCTTATATAACCATTGTTGCAGACAGATATATGATACTGTATGTAATGAAATTTTCGTCTCTATTTTATGCTTGTCCATTTTGTCTCCATTTTATTCAAACCTTTTCATCCTAAGTTAGCAAATTTAAAACTAGATGAAATCACAAAAATAGTCTTTGAACAAATTTAAGTTGGGAGAAGATTGTTTTTCATTGCATCTGGGCAAAAACAATGTGAGACCAAAATTTTACCTGTTACAGTATTGAACATGCATTAACTTTTTAGACAGAGGAATCAAAAGTGTATGTATTTCATTTTGTAAAGGTTATGGGAAATATATATTGAAGTATTTGAAAGTTATCAGTATATGTTAAAAAGAAATGAATTTGACTGCATGTTGTAAGATGTGACCTATTTCAGATATCTAACTGGGGACCAGATTTCCAGTGAATCTTCTGTAGAAGCTTATGTTCGTGTTCTCAGAATGGGTTGTAGATGTATCGAGTGTGAGTTTTTATTTACTTTCTTTTTAATGAAAAAGTTTTGTTCCTGTATATAAAAACACAATTTTGTATACATCATCTGATTCCGTGTTGTGTGTAGAGGATGACAAACACACTGGGATGACATAGTCTGTTGTTGTCTGTTTTCCTGTCCATCTGACAGAATGATTTGTAAGATTTTGGTACATTACTGAGGATTTGTGTGGGTTTAGAGTTGATAACTTATTATGTTATCTTACACACAGTGGACTGTTGGGATGGACCAGATGGCTATCCAAGTATTTACCATGGACACACCCTTACCTCCAAAATCAAATTCCTAGATGTCTTGCGTGCTATCAAAGACCATGCATGGGTTGCTTCAGAGTAAGAATATATACTGCCATTAAATATAAAACTGTTTATCTCAATGCCTCAGCATCAGTGTTTAGAAGCGATTACTTATCTTTTGTGTGAATAGTTTTACTGTATTAGATGCAATGTAACCAAACACTTCTTCTCTTTTTTTTGCCAGCTACCCTCTGATTTTGTCACTAGAAAATCACTGTGGGTTAGGACAACAAAGAAATATGGCAATGGCCTTCAGAGATACTTTTGGTAGTAAGTGTCTCAGAATGCAATACACAATGTGATAAAAGACAACTGAGATTTAATATTGGAAAGTCTTAAGAGAATAGTGATTCAGCATATGATATTCTCATGTCAATTGTTTTTGCTTTTGATATCTTTGCAAATCGTAATGATAGGCATTTATTCATGAACATACTGCATTTGTGTAAATACAGAACTACTTGATAAATATAGTTCATCTATTTTGAATGAAATAAAAGTAGATTATAAATATAAGAAATAAATTTTATTTTTGAAAATACAGGAAGTTAAGAACTGAAATGCTTCATGCTGGCATACTTTTCATGAAATGCATGTATGCCAGCATGAAGTTTTGCAGGTCACACCTTCATGTTTTTCAAAAATGAAATTTATATCTTAATTATATACCAGGTTGGATAGAGATACATTTTTATGTTCCATTCCTTGGAATACTACACATATGAGAGAGAGAATATTTTTTTTAAAGATAAAAGTATAATTTTAGATAGAAATATAATTTGAAATGTGACATTTTTTTATGAGCTTATAGTGTGTCCATATTTATAGATATTTAAAATTTTACAGGTGAACTTTTGGTTGAACCTGTCGATGGTGACTTTAAGAAGTTACCTTCACCAGAGCAGCTAAAGAGGAAAGTTATACTCAAGGTATGGCCTTTACAACTATGTGTAGAAAGGTTTAAGTCCTGAATCTTATTTTCATCTTCCAGCTACAAAGTTATCTATGGATTCAATAAAATTCTATTTTCAGCATAAAAAGTTGCCCAGTGAAGGCAGAAATGCAGAGTTGGTGGAAGTGAGAGTGGATGATGGTAGGGCATTGTACATGTTAGTGTTGTAAATGTCATGATGTCTGCAAATAGTTCTCACGACATTTACAACTTCAACACTTGGGCACTTAATTGAAGAAAAAAAACTATTTTTCCAATAGAGAAGCACAAAAAGATTAATTGAATGGGTTTTTTTAACTTCCGTCATTTTGGCTTACAGTGACCAGAGATGGTGATGTCTCAAATTCAGTGAAAACTGGTGTCATGTATTTAGAAGACCAAATTGAAAATGTAAGTAACATGTAAAATTTGGGAAAATCAGCTTTTTTAAGATATGAAACTGAAAGTTCTATTTTACATACTCATTGTAGCAATGGCACCCCCACTTCTTTGTGCTGACCCCCACCAAAATGTATTGGACCAAAGAGACCAATCAGGGAGATGAGGAAGAGGAGCAGGATGACAATACATCCACTCTGGAGGTCAGGCCAAAGTATTTGTGCAAAATTAGTCATATATTCTTATATTAAAATGTAGTTGGAAATACATGTATCTATTGTTTTGGTGTAAGAAAAGCCAATGAGGAAGTATGTTTCCTACATATTAAAAATTATCAAGCAGTAATATTAAGTTTGGTAAGGAGTGATATGCAGTATTTGGAAACTATTTAAAATATTGTTTATACATATTGCTGATATCTAAATGTTAACATTTCAGGAGGGAATTAAGAAGGTGATATTGGGTGTGTTCTGGCTTATCCAACACAAAGTTTAAATCATGATTCCAGTTCTATTCAAAGATATATATAACAAATTTGAAAATATATAATGTATTTTGTCCATTAAGAAAGTGGAAGATTTTGTTTCTTTGGTACTTAAGTTTATTTTCTTGAATTGTTACCCAATATTTGCTTTGAGTGAACTGGTCTCTGTGATTTTGCTGTTAAGCTGTACCTCAAAGTGTTGCTCCAGTATTTTTGGCAGATTTGTAGTACGATAAATAAATTATAATAGATATGATGCTATGTTAAAAAATAATAAATTGAGAAACAATTTTTTCATTATGGAAAATCTCTCCAAGATACTGGTATATTCACATGTATTTCACTCTTCTCCATCACGGTGTACTGCAGGCAGATATGTCCCAACTTTGTTCTGATATTGATATCTTGGTTAAGGGAACAACTTTTAGGATTCAAAGCCTACTTGTAAATCATTTTTTCAATCTAACTGTGGCATAGTTGATATAAAAGACTTATATTTCATTTGATAGTTGTACTTCACATGGTAGTTCGCTTAACTGTCATAACCTTTTGACCCTTTGTGGTTTCACTTATTTGCATAATAAAGTATTGTACTGTAACAAAAAATTTTGTTGCAATTATTAATTTGACTTGAATGGATATATAAAAATGTTACTAAAAAAGCTAAGACATTTTGATATGGTATTAGATACCTGTGTTTTGAAATTAAAATTGTTTTGTAGAATAACAAAAAAAAATTGCTAAAAGCCAATTTTGCTAGTTTCATGCAATTTTGATCATGATATATGTATACACACAAGAATCTGTTTTGTAAATCCTCTTGAAGCTACATATGTATTTAAACACTAACCAGACTGTTAACTAATGTCCAGTCATAATTTTCCTGTGCCTTTACAGATGGGGGATAGGCCACAGGATGAGCTTCACTTTGGGGAAAAGTGGTTCCATGGAAAGTTAGAGGGTGGTCGAAAGACTGCCATAGAATTGCTGAATGAATATAGTTACCTTGGCGATGGGACCTTCCTGGTTAGGGAGAGTGATACCTTCATCGGAGATTTCTCACTCTCATTTTGGTAAAACTGATACTTATCTACATTTCTTTTTACTGAATAAAAAGTTAGGATTGTTTGTGCTGTAGTTATCTCCATGCCACAGAAATAAAATAATGCAGCAATGCTTGTATGTGTGTGAAATGGCAATATAAAATGCACAAGGATTGATGTCATGTTTATAAATGCATTTGATCCAGTTAATTGTATGATATTTTGAGAGAATGCTTCACTTTGAAGTACAGTGTACATGTCGGTCTATTATAACTTTTAATTGTACTACTATATTTATATCGTCACATAAGAGGTGGGGAGGAATATGAAAATTACCATTTCCACCCGTAGATGTTTTTTGTTTAGAGATTTTTCTCATGTTATTGACTGATTTTTTTCCAAGGTTTTGTGGCAAAATTGTATATATTACATATATATTAACCAATACCTTTAGTATTTTCATATTTATCCATTCAATCTTGTACATTTTTTCAATATTATCATATGTTTGCCTCATGGAGAGATAAAACATTCATACTTGAGGCACAGGTTGTTAATGACCTGAAGTTTTGTCTGACATCCACGTAAGGTCATTTGTACAATGTCAAGATTATACAGAACTGATATAAAATTCATATTTAGATCATGCAATTGGATTAGCAAGGTTCAAGATAGTTGATAGGTAGATGCAAAGTTTATGCATTGTGGATGGGTGGTGATCATATCCAAAGGTCATTTAGACAAGGTCACTTGAAGAAAAAAGTACAATATTTGTGTCTGTGTGATATCTTTACGACAAATTAAGATAGGATAGTCCTACTTAACACAGTGGATGCTTTTGGCATGAGGATGTGTCTTAATCCTGAGCTGAGGTCCATGGTGAAAATGTGTAGAATTCATTTAATGGTTGTATCTTTGGAGCAGATTCAGATATTCACACTGTACTTAAAGTCTGCCTTGACTACATATGATCTGGATAATTTCTAAGTTGAGGAAAAATACTGGATATATAATCCATGTCAAAGCTGTATCATTGCAGTGTTGAAATGTTGATGCTTTTTTTTTCAATTCTGATGTTATTTATGTAAGCCCAAGGTCATGAGAATTTAGCTCTTGTCTTACACATGACATTGTAGTGTATGAATTTTTGTCCATACAAATAATAGTATTAAATAGGCACTAATGAAAATGAGTTTGAATGAGCCCAACAGAAGTTATTTCTATTGAAATTGCCATATTTGCATATCAATTTGTATATAAACTAATCCAAATTTCTTTTGTCAGAATACCTTGCATTAGCCACTATTAGTCCAGAACTTAGTAAACCAGCAACCAATATATAAAATTTTTGTATTTTTCAGGAGAAGAAATGCAGTGGAACACTGTCGGATTAAATCTAAACAAGAAATGGGCCAAGTCAAATATTACTTAATAGAAACAACATTATTTGACAGTTTGTATGATTTAATTACTTACTACCGTCAAGTGCCCCTAAGGAGCCCCAGTTTTGTGATGAAATTGACTGAACCAGTGCCTCAGTTGAAGAGTCATGAAGACAAAGAATGGTACCATGATAACCTTAGTCGTGCCTCTGCAGAAGATATGCTAAAGAGGATACCTAGTGATGGGGCGTTTCTAATCAGGCGAGGTCAATCAGGGGACAGTTATGCTATCTCATTCAGGTAATACATTTACATGTACAAATGCTACAGTTTTTAACCATTTTATTAGATATTCTAAATTTTTCAATATTCTGTCAGTTTTTATTCCCTGTCATTGATGGGTCATATTATGGTGTGGCATAGTGCATCTGTCACCACCTTGTTGGCCAGATTAAGGCTAGAATCATCAAACTTGGAATGCATGTTTCCATTGATTAGACAAGGAAGCCTGTTGTTTTTATACAGCAAGGCTAGAATCATCAAACTTGGTATACAGGTTTCCAATGATGAGAGGAAGAAGCTTATTGTATATTAAAGTCAAAGGTGAAGGCCAAACCTGTATAGGTAATTTTGTAGGCACAAAACAAGATGAAAGTAGTACACATATTCAGCCATCATAGAGGGGTTCAATTATATTATGAGAGGAAGATGCCCGTCATCTCTCATGATCAAAAGTCAAGGTCATTTAGATGTTAATCCTTTCTAGTGTACTACTGATTACATTGGATGAGTGTATTTTGCAACAGGAGCATAGCATTTCTCTTCTGTTTAGGTCATCTAAGTCACTCAGGTTTACAGAGTATTTCCTTCAATTGTTAGCTCACTGGGACAAATGCCCAGAAAGCTATCATCATGACCCTGGTGTTGGTATCTTACTTTAAGGAAAAAGCTTTAACCTTGGCTAAATCTTTTCAATCAAGGAGGATAGGGTTTTGATATTTCACATATAAATGTAGATGCCTCATGACCAAGCATTCATTTGGTACCAAGACTTTTAACCTAGTGACCTTTACTTTGAACTTTGACCTACTTTTCAAAACCTTTAACCTTGGCTATATCTTTCGAACCAATTGGAGTTGGGCTTTGGCATTTCACATCTTGATGCCTGATAATGAGACCTTTCTTTTGGTATCAATACTTTTGACATATTGACCTTGGATTTTTACCTACTTTTTTAAAACTTTAACCTTGGTTGACCTACTTTTCAAAAAACCTTTTGAACCAAAGAGGGTATGTTAAGTAGAGTCGCACTTTCCTGTGAGCTATGTTTCTTCTGTCTTCTGACAACTCCTGTTGAGAAAATAATGCATTGTTGAATTAGTCATTTTTGAGAAAATACATAGGAAGTAAATGATTTGTCCATCTTATCTCCTCATTTAGTCTTGAAGTGAGACCTTATTATTTTACGGAGTACATGTGTTTATATGGGTATTGAAAATGTGCATGTAGCAGGGATATAAATCTGACAACAAAATATTAATGCTCACAATTTTGAATCTCTTTTCACATTTCAAAAGTTCAATGCAACTTCACAAATGATGTCCTTTTTAAGATATGAACAATCTTTTTTAGCATTGCTGAGGTGAATATGTTGTTATGTAAAGTTCTATGTACAAATGAATAAATTAGACTTCATAAAATAATTTGTTTTTTATTAAGAACACTAAACTGTTTTTCACAAATCATACAGAACATTTTTTTTTTTATAATTCTTTTGTGTGTGAAACAATGCTGATTCTGATAAACATTTCTCCCCATGTGTATGGTCATGTTCTACAGGTTCCTATCTATAAATAAAGGTCGCATCATCAAGGTCCCATGTAACTTGAATATATTGCTCTGCATTTTCCATTAAGTTGGGAAGACGTTTTTTTCTATTTGACGGAAAAGGCCTATTGATGTTCCAATTGGGACTGGTGAAAACATACGCTTGTGCATGCACAAGCTGACTTTTTCCATAACATCTGATTTAATCTCACTTATATATTTTCTGTGTAGAGCTCAGGGTCCATGCAATTAACAGGATCATTTTTTTGTGTCAAGTGAACTTAAATCTTAATTTCATCTCTATTCAAACAGCAAGTTCATAAGGCTTTCCCATATGCCAATTTGTTCTGATGAATATTTGATTTATATAATTCTACATGTGTTTTAGCATGCAGTGTAACTTTTACATTAGTTGCTTTCAATTACACTTAAATTCTTATGGTGGTTTTTAGGGCTGATGGCAAAATCAAACATTGTCGCATAGAGCTGGATGGAAGGTTATTTGCCATTGGATCGGCTCAATTTGAAAGTTTGATAGACTTGGTGAAGTATTATGAGAAAAATCCACTGTACAATAAAGTGAAACTAAAGATCCCAGTCAGTCAAACTCTCGTGGACACAAAAGGAGCAGTAAGTTTCATCATTATTAAAAGTTTTCAGTAACTGTATATTTAAAGGGTCATGGAGTTGGAGAAATTTCAATTTCTTTTAAAGAGAATAAATGCTTATATTAAATCTCATGCGAGACATATGAATAGACCATAAAAAATGAATTTTAAAAAACAGTAATCTGACCTCCAGATGTTTTGTATAATTTGTTTTGTCAAGGTAAAATGATATGGAATATATCATTTTGCAGATACTATTTATCCAACACATTTTCCATTTCATTTAGTTGCATTGAAATGTATGTCAGAAAATAATTTGTTTAACGTACTTAAAAGAATGTTCATTCTCTGACTCTTTAATTTAATATACCCAAGACATTTTTTATCTCTAAAGATGCCACGCCAAAATGATGAAAGTTCTTCTACGGCATATATAAATCCCAATGAGTTGTCTAAGGTAAAAGTGCATGTGCACCAAAAACAGAATGGAACACCAAGGGATTTCATTCTTGTGAATGAACTTTGATTGTGGCATGAATAACTTCATCATCATTCTAACTTCATCAGAGTTTCACCCAGACAATAATCTAATGGAAAGTTGTTCTTTTTTCTACAAAATCACCAACATCATATCTTTGGGAAGTTTCAAATTATCATAGGGTTTCTTTAATATGCGTAATTCTAATAAGAAATCTTTCTGAGTGCACTATACTTTCTGGTGCATTTATTTACTTACATGCGTCTGTGCCTATCTTTGTGAAAGAGTTTCTCAGACTCAATGCACCTACTCGTATATTAAAACCGTCATTCACATATCTGATTCTCTCCACTCTTATAACAGGAGGGATATGTCATATCATCAGACTCATGTAACAAGAACATGAATGATTTCATTTAATAACTTTCATTGTTGCCATGGCGTATGGTGCATCTCCATGACAACATGCCTAGGCTAACTGCTTGAGTGCATGCTGGTATCTTGTAGACTGTCCTCAATGGGGATGACCAGTTGTATGGTGACGGAATTTACCACCAACCAAACGAGATTTTCCCTCAGACAAAGGTAATCTAGGCAGAGGGTTGTATTAAAAATGAATCTGTTTTGTCTTTTATGAGGATGGGAAAAGGGAAATATCATTATAGACAAAAGTAATGTGGGAAGATATAGATAAATAGATTTACCAACCCATGTAATCAATTTTAAGGGGCCAATGTCTATTTTAGACTTTTTATGTACATGTACATGCTTCCATCATGTTTAAAATTCTTACAGATTAAAGGAGTGTGTAAACTGACAGTTTACGATAACAAAATGTTCTGTACAAATGTATGTAAATTGTATTCTATTTATGTTAAGTGGAATGGACAAAAGAAAATCTGTGGTTGGTACTATTTTGTATGAAAATTTAAGGTACTATGATACAATATATTAAACATGTACATGTATATATCAGGAAATTTACGTGTATGCACAATACTAGGTAAATTCCTTTCACTAATTACAAGTGCAGATACTTCTATCATGAATGTTTGAACTTTTCAAGGGCTTGAATGAAACTTTATGCATGCAAATTTATGTAAAAGACCATGTATGAACTTGGTGTAGTGTGTCTGAATATTATGTATTATTTTCACTTATATTAATTGCAGGAGATGTTGAGGTGAGAAGTGATTTGAAAGGGGATATGTTTCAACTTTAGCAATAATTCAAAATTAATTTTATATTTTTTAATATATTTAAAATTGTTATTTACCTTTAGTGCTTGTATGTAAAAGTTATATCCCATCAACATTTCCAAGGTATTAAATTTCACTGCTGAAGGCATTAATTGTAGATAATAAATCTCAAGTAATTGCTCTGTTTTGTATTCAGAACTCTGAATTTTTAAGATAATGGAATTTTGAGATAAATTCAAAGGTACCATAAAAAACAAAGGAAAAAAATCTTTTCCCAATGATATTATTTCTTCAAGTGGATACTGATTTTGGGTCATCAGAAGTAGATTTTTTAAAGTGATTCTTGCAATACGGAGTTTATAGATTTATAGAGGACTCCAGTGAGAAATGTTCATTGATTCTGTTTTAAATAAACCATTACTATTTATAACTTTTAAATTGCAAAACACCTATGCTTTCCAAGTTGTTTGAGAAAAAAAATGACTTGCTGCTGATATGTATACTAAGGTGTCACATTTGTTAATGTGTTATCTGAAATGATGAAAATTTGTTGATTGGGTATATAGTGAAACTTCTCCCAACTGGCCAGCTGCCAGACAGATTGAAAAGGTTGCATTAGAGGAATGACTGGTTTACCAAGACCTCAGTATTTACTGATATTTCATGTCCATTATTATTAGGAACCACTTAATATAATGCACAAAGACTATCATTTCACTCTTGAAAATAAAACACAATAAATGACTAACAAATTTACTTTTAATTTTTAACTCTAAATAAATGTGAATATTTTCACAATTAATGAACAAACATACATGTACAGAATAGAAACACTCCATACAAATAGCATTGTGTTCTATTAAAAACGTCTCTAGATAATTTAATCCTGGTGATCTGAAATTGTCATCTTGTATAATTACATGTATCTGTGGAAATCAAGTTAATCGGCTTATACCAAATTAATACCAGAGGTATGAAGTTCATTCTAGGTAATCCATGTACATCCAGGATTTTCATATTGAATTTTTGATTAAAATTATCAAATATTTTATTGAAATATAACAGATCTTTCCTCTTAAACTCTGTTTATGTACACTGCTTATGTATTTAACAAATTTTTTGGAACATTTGTGAAAAGTACACTAGTTGTTACTACAAAAGTGTAATTCAAAAATTTCTAAAGCAATTTTCAGTCGATGGAAAATTAAGAAAATTATTGCATCTTGTAATAATTATCATTAACATTCATGTGTTTGTTCTTTATTTACTGCTGCTTATCTCCATAAGAAAGTACTTTATGATGCAAAAATATATTATTTTGATAGTTGATTCAATCATTAAATGTTCATTAAATGTTTATTAGATTTTACACAGAATTTAGAACTTTCACTTGGACTGGCCAGGTGACAATAACACCTTGACATCAAATCTTAAGATTTCTGATGGAACTTTAAAAATTAGGTGATATTTAGGGAGGACCAAATTTGAGGGATTGGTTTGGACAAGTTTCACTATATTTTTACATTTGCATTAATTGTATTTTTTGTTATATTTGTAGAAGTTTTTTTTTCCAATTTTTGAAAAATGTATTTAAATTTTTTAATATTGTGTTCCATTTCTTATGTTACCAAAATATGGGAAAAGTTTTGCTCATGTTCAGTGTACACCTCTTTATAGCTGAGGGTAAGAGCCTTATATGACTACACTGCGAACCGAAGTGATGAATTATCTTTCAGTAAAGGAACCATTATCACTAATGTCACAAAAACAGACAATGGCTGGTAAGTGCTGCAATCTTGATACTCCTTAGTTAAAATTTTAGCAGTAGACTGCGTCTGAACACAAGACTAATTATACAGTAAAACACACATTTAAGTGAAATGCTTATAATGAATTTATGCTTATTGCAAAGTGATATGAATTCCCCTATGAGAGGAAAATAGTGAAAAAATTTTGGGATATAACAAAGTTTTGTTAGGAACTTTTTTTTGTTGGCCCTGAAGGTTTGCGATAATCATGTTTTACTGCAGTTAGATTGAGTGTTTCCTGATAATACAGACTTTTGTTCATACTTTGAAGAAAATTTAGGAATGTCTATTGGTATGTTTTAGGCTCATTGCAATACTCATGTCACCCTTGCTTAAAGTAAGGTAATACATAACTGCAGAACCTTAGCATTATGGTTTTATGTTTTGTCTTTGACCATAACAATATGGTCTAAGACTAAAATATAAAACCATAATGCTACAGTTCTGCAGCTAGGTAATACATGTCATCTACCAAGTCCATCACATTCTGGAGCAAATACATTTTTTGATACAGGTGGCGAGGTGAGACCACCTCCAGCCGAGTACCCATGTTGTTCCCAGGACACCTGGTTGAGGAAATTGAAGAGGATGAAGCAAATGACCAACAACCCCTGGGGACTCTCCAAAAAGGCTCTATAGACATACAAGGATGCAGAACAGGTAGGATTCTATACATCATTTACATCGTACCTTCTTCATAACCTCCTAAACTCTTTAATTTCAAATGTTATTCTCTTGTTTATTTTCCATTTATGGTTTCTCAAGCATATTAAATGATTTTTAAAATGACTGGGTATTTCTGTACCTCTGGAGAGTATAATGCATATCTATGAGTAAATTTCCTTCATGATTCGCTATCTTCAAAATATAATTGCTATAAAACTTTTCTTATAGATCGTAGCGGCCGTCCAGACAAACCCTATACATTCAAGATTTTCACACGCACAATGCCCAACCCAATAGAAGTGGCTGTAGATTCCGACGAGCAAATTACTCAGTGGTTGGAAGCTATTGATCAATGCACGTCCAAAATGGCAGGGGAGGTAAGTAATTGTGTTAACCCAGCATTTATCAGTTTACAATGTGTATTTTTTTCCATAAACAAAAACCTTGATAATAGGCACAAAAGATTTAGATGTTTGACATGCATGCACACTATAGAACATAAACATGTTGCAAAAATCAATAAATGGTTGGCACATCCATATTAGTCTCTTTTTTTCTATTTTAACAGAAAATGGAAGACAGGTTGATGGAGAAGAAAAAGTGCCTTGCTAGGGATTTGTCAGATCTGATTATTTATGCCATAGCTGTGCCATTTGACCATGAAAGTATGTTTTATGCGATTCACTGTACTTTGTGTTTTTAGGTTACCTGGATCACTCAACCAAACATAATTAAAGTGGGGGTCAAAACCTTAAAAAATATGATCTGCATAGAGACATCTAGCAGAAAGACAGTATATAAGGAATAGTAAGAATGCCTCAACCCAATATGTGAAATTCTTGGCCCTTGGGTCAGGAGTTGGGGCTTTATGGCTTTATAGTGAAAATGCATTTATTGTTTGAAAATCGTCTATACTCGGCACAGCTTGAAGATAAACTGCATGCATGGTTGTGTGAAGAGCATGGATCATTGAGTTTATTACCCTTGGACCAGGGGATCTAGTGCAAGGGCAAGAGTTGAAACTGGAAAAAATATCTCAAGACCAACAATTCTTAATTTCATGAACAAGAGTTACAGCATCTTCATTTGGTGTACTTTCAATATTGGGCAATGCAGAGGAAAACTCTGAGGAGAATAGCAAGGCCAAAATATGTCAGCATTCTAGAGTGTAAATTTTAGTTTGTCTAACCATGACCTTTGGTTTTCAACATGTATTTGATGCAAAAATTGTTTCACAGTTTTTCTTGAGAAACAAGATCATTGAGCTAAGTATTGAAGCCCAAGTATCTTGTTTTATTGATTAAATACACTTATGATTCAGTGTAAAAAGTTTAATAAGTCTTCTTGACTTCTTCACTTAGCAAAAAGTGGGGAACATTAATTTGGATTGTCCATCTGTCCTATCATTCTGTCTGTCACACTTTTGTTTCTAGACTGTATCTCTGAAAGTCCCTAAGTTTTGCAATGAAATTTCATACAATAAATCCCTATGACTTGAAGAAGACCCTCATTGATTTTAAGTTCAGATGGTCAAAGTCCAAGGTCAGAAAATCATTATATTATATAAGATGGTTTCCAGATGATAACTTCAGTTTTCTCAAAGCTTGTGCAATGACACTCAAGGTGATGAATCTCAATAACATAAAAACCGCTATTGATTTTAAGATCAAAAGGTGAAAGGTCAAGGTCACAGTTCATATAAGGCTTTAAATCGTTTTATAAAAACTAGCCCCCTCCTTACAACTGGTGACTAAGTGTGTACTTTTAAGACAAGGGTTTATGTTTTTAAACATGAAGTTACAAGTTAATACATGCCAATTGACATCATATTCAAATTGATGAAGTATTCAATGAAAACCTACAAATGGGAAATTCTTCTTTATGAAATTAATGAAAAAGTTAACAAAGTCCAACAAACTGGAAGTCATCCCCTTTTTCAAGTCTTAAGTTAAATCAGCATGGAAATAATTTTCATTTACAATCTTTCATTGAAAATTGTAATAACTAATGCAAAACAACTATAAAATTTGTGACTTAATTCACCCCAATGAAAAGAAGTTTCTACCTTTGGTGAATTTATAAAGGGGGTGTTTTATAATGTATAATTGCTCTCTCTCTCTCTCTCTCTCTCTCCATCTGAATTTTTTTTTAGGTATTCCACTTATTTTGTCCTTAAGCAGGGGAAATGAATTACTTAAATTAGCTAGTTTTGCTTATATGTGGAATCACTTAAATTCATTGGGGCCAGATTGTGTGGATTGCAGAGATATTACAGTTTTGTTGGGATGTTATTTTGTGGATTCTGGAATTTCTGCACATGGATACATTTCCTCACATATCAATGTGTTTAGACATGTATGGGATAAGGGTGTCCATGTAATCCACAAAACTGAAGCCCCCACAAGTTGTTTCCACAATGTACATTATTGATTGTATTGCTGCATGTTTTTAAGAGTATTTATGTATATATAATGTACTTGTACATAACAGGGAACATGCATAACAAGGTACATGTATGTAATGAAGTTCAAATTGTACAATTATACAAAATTCATATATAAGGGTTCATCCAAAAGTTCCTGAAATTCCTCTAAAACTTTTTAATTTTTCATTGAAGCAATTCAGAATTATTTATGATAATTAAGGTGTCGAGCTTGCTCGAGAGCCTTCTAGCGATCATGCAAAATTTTGCCACTACACTGCCTTTCCAATCTCAGTGGGTGAAATCAAACAGTGCCTATTGGTATTGAATGTTTTTTACGATTCAAGACTTTGAAACATTGAATTTAATTGATATTTGAAAGGCACAATACCATATTTGTTGTTGATGTCATTGTTTATTATTGTATCTTGGTTCAGTAGCTAAATAATGATTGTTTGGCAAGAAAAGTTCATTATTCGTGGATGGATTTACTATGAAACAGATTTTCCCGCGAAATTTGTGTTGCACGATATCATTAAGTACTTACAAAATAACCTGCTCAAATTTGGTTTTCATTTGTATCTATAGTCTCATAGTTTCACCAAGAATCCTTATTTCAGATCAGTAGAAACAGATAAGTACTAAATTGGATAGCGCATTGTCAAGGTTCAGAACGGGTTCCTATTCCAAAAAACACAAAGACTATTTCCAGTTTTGTTTTCGATAATCCTGATCCCGGTTTTCAATTAAGCAAAACGAAAGTAGCGTGTGCGTCACGACAAAAATTATATGTTATTTTGCGAAGAAACCCAGGCTAGGTAGCATTCATTGGGAATTGAATCTTGTTCAGAATTCCAATAACCTTTCTTCATATTACGTTGAACTTTTGAATTGTTAGACATTATTGAAAACAGAGGGTTAATACTGTATAATTGTTATATCATACATGAATAGAAGATACAACTTCTATAAACAAGTCGTCTCACTCTGAAGCAGTTATATTCTTTTCAGCATTTTCATGGGATGTTATCTAACAAGAGGAGGGTACATGTATGAACTTGTTAGGATAAGTAACTGCAGCCCAAGCTCTTTTCTTTATTTCTTTTTATGTAAATAAACACAGTTTTTGACATTTTACAAATGATTGTAATGTTTTATATATGTACTTAAACATGAGGAAATGTCTCCTGTGGCACTCAAACATTTCTTCTCTTACATTCTCTAATTTACCTGCCCTCTGAATTTAATGAGAACCCTATAATGTATATGATATTGCACTTGACGTCTTTGTGGTCCTTCAGTCCTTTGATATTTAACCTACTTTTATGTACAAAATAATTTTGATGAACTCAGGACAGTACTGCTTTGACAATTGCCATATAAACAGATATTGTGAAAGGCAGGGTAGAGTATATACTATTGGAACTATCCAAAAATGTGGAGTGCAATTTACCATTATTTAGATATTCTTTATGTGATTCAGTGACATCATAAGAAAACATCGAAATTTATCAGTTGTTTTGAAAGTTTTGTGAAAATCTATGGAACATTCTGACTTAGTCATATAAATTGATGGTAGAGGCAGGACAAAGATATAATAAGCAACTCGTGTTCAAGTGGCACAGTAGATTTAAGGAGAGAAGAACTGCAGTAGAAGATGATAAAAGTATGGTTGGTCTGTGGCGGGTCATCCTTTACTTGCTGGAAGTGAGGTATCGCTGGCACACTGTGCAGAAATTGGGACCTCATAGTAAATGGTGGAATGCATTCTAAAATTCAATCTAAAAATGAAGAAAATAAGTATGAGATGAGTGCCTAGACTCTTTTTCTAAGGCAAATATGGGAAGAGGGTGCAGTGTTCTAGTGCGATTTTACAAAAGGCAAATTTTGTCGTAATATCACATTAAATACTCCCTCGGATTTCTCAACATACTAAACTGCTTGGGTGACTTTAAATTTTATCAAAAAGTTATAAATATTAAATAAAGTCTCTAGTTCATAACTCTGTATATTTCTTCATCACAACAAAATTGTAGAAGAAACGTTCATGAACTTTTGGTCAACCCTTGTATATAACAAAGATTCATATCACAAGGTTCAAGGTTCATATACTTTATATAAAAACGTACCTGTCTATAGCAAACTACTTGTATAACGACGTACATGTATGTTGCTTTTTTCTTTCAATAGAGGTGTTAAAGAAGATGAGTCACATTACTGAAATGTCGTCCTTCTCAGAAATAAAGATTGAGAAGTACTGTTCACAGGCTTACTCTCATTTCTTCCTGCAATATCCTTTCCTTCACATGAAGTACTTCATTAGTTTGTTATGAACATTGTTACAGTAAATTCAAGTCTGTTGATTAGTCAACAGCACCAATCAAAATCTAATTATCCAAGGATTTGAGGTGATGAATTCCAAATTATCTAACATTTATCTAACATGTTAAGTATTTCATTATATATCATTCATACATCTGCTAAGTCTTTCTCTATATATCGTATATGTAGTTTTAAAATCTGCTTTTGTGATTGTTGTTTTGCTTCGAGGTATACCAAACTGATAAAGGATTTAAGATTTTCAAAAGAAGACTATACTGAATTTCCATAAAGAATAAAAAAACAAACCATTTGTATTAGATGAGTCAATAAATTATTTATACAGTAACTGTTCATAAAAAGTTTGCTTGAAATAGGTTTTACTGTGCATGTATCACACAGAGTTTAAAATAATCTTCATAATTCTTAATCTTAATTTTCAAATACCAATAAATATGTGTAGACCTTAACAGTGTCACTTATAACAGAGTACAATTAAGTCGCTGTTATCCAAAGGGAGCTCGAGTTGATTCATCCAACTATGACCCCATTCCGATGTGGAACGTTGGATGTCAGATGGTGGCATTGAACTATCAGACGTCTGACCGTTCCATGCAATTGAATGAAGGGAGATTCCTGAATAATGGGAAATGTGGCTATGTTCTCCAGCCGGACATCATGAGGAGGCCAGAGTTTGACCCTTGTAACAAACAGTCCATCCGGGATGTTGAACCTTTGACCTTATCTATAAAGGTAATCAAAGTTTGCAAAGAAACTTAAAAATTATCTTAGTTTTATGTAAATGCTACTTAATATATGCTATAGAAAAAAACATCTGTATACTAAGTAGTATTCTGGTTATGCTTTTACTTCCAGATAATTGGAGCAAGGCATCTGGTCAAATCTGGAAAAGGAATAATAAGCCCATTTGTTGAGATTGAAATAGCTGGACTTGAATATGACAAGAGTAAATTCAAGACAACTACAATAAGTAAGACACAAATTTCATATTGAATGCAGTACATTTGTTTAATATTAACAAAGTATAAGAAGAGTTTTCAAAATAAAAAATTTAAGTGTCCATTAAACTTACTGTAACATGATTTGATTTCCTGTTGTAAACATGCAGGTGTCAAAAACATTGAATGTATGGCATCACAGAATGAATGAATTTCTGCAATATCTGTAAAGTACAACCAAAAGTTCAAAATATTACCCACATTTTGCTTTAGAAACAGTAGTGTACAGGTGTGATAGATGCCAACTTCACATAATTTTAACCATTTTATTACAGAATGGTATTTGATCACACCTATAGTCCATGTATGAAATATTGTTTTAGAATTGTAACTGACAAAGAATAGACATGTTCATATCTTTTTTAGGCACATAAATAGAAGTCTTTTTTAGGCACATAAATAGAAGTGATGTCATATTAAATTTAACATTAATCTTTTTCATATTTTTTTGTAAAAAGTTAGTATTCCAAAACTTCATATAAATAGCAAATATATTCTTCCATTTTGATAGCAGATATTAGTAACTAACCACTCATAGGCCTTTCTTGAAAGTTGTATTATTTTGTATTTACTTTACGTTACATGTCTTCAACATGTTTTTCTGGCACTGTCCTATTTTCAGGCCCACCCAATGGACTGAATCCAATCTGGAAGGACCAAAACAGTGGAATCTTTGACTTGATTTGTCCAGAAATGGCTGTCATTAGATTTGTGGTGTATGATGAAGACACATTTGGAGAACCCAACTTTGTTGGACAGGCTAGTTATCCTGTGACCTGTCTCAAGTCTGGTGAGACACTTGTGTGCACTGTTTACTGTTAGCACCAAATTGGTTTTATAGCTAGATAGTTTTACAGGTGTAAATGACATTATCATAATATGATGAACAAAACTGCAATATTTACTGAAATACAAATTGTGATCTTAAAAATATACATGCATGTTTTCATTCCCTTGTTTCTAGAAATTTTACTCATCAAGTTCTAAGATCTACAATATAGAGTAATTTGTACTTCTGTTTGATATTCTGCTTGAAATATTGTAATACTGGAACATATTTTTACCCTGTGTAAAAAGGTTACCGCAGTGTACCTCTGAAGAATGGTTTCTCTGAGGAAATGGAAATGGCAGCATTATTGATCCATGTGGACAAGAGAAATCCAAAGGTCAGTCATAACATGTATTTCCTGTGAACTTGTAAAACAAGTTTTGATTGGTTAGCAAGTCAGATATAAATTTTCATACACCCTGCTGAAACCAGGAGTAAATAATGTCAGCAATGCATTGTGTCTCTACATGCACAGAAAAAAATTAACAACATTTATTCCTTAGAACGTATTTGTCATGATTCATTATATTGCGATGTCAATTTATTTACCCCCTGCCTTGGAAAACAAGCATAAAATGTCTGAAATGAATTCCCTTGATCACTAGATAATTAGGTCACCTGAGTCACTTTTAACATTTTTAACTTCTACTCTACAAGGTCAATTGTTACCATTTTTGGTGTGAAGCATCTCTAGGATAAGAGAAATATATGATATATATACAGAAAATTTATTGCCATACCACCCCTTGGGTCTCATGTATGGGGCCAAATATGCTTTAAAAAAGGCTATATTTTCAAACATCTTCTCTACTCCCACACATGTGGGAGAAAAACTAAATGCATGGTTATGATGCCCATGAAGCTCTAACTAAATATGAAAGTCATGACCCCAGAGTCAGGGGTTCAGACCTTAGGGTGGGACCAATATGACCATATAGTGAAAATGTATTAAATCATGGAAAATCTTCTTCTCTACTCGCACATATATTTGAGAAAAACTAAATGCATGATATAAATCCATGATGTCCCTCAAGCTCTCTACTTAAATTGTGATATTTATAACTTCTGAGTGTAAGGGTTCAGGGCTTAAGACAGGACCAATATGGTCATATAATGAAAATATATTAAATATTAGGAAATCTTCTTCTCTATTACTATATATATTTGAGTAAAACTAAATGCATGCTTATGATGCCCATGAAGCTCTTTACCCAAATTTTGACATTCATGGGTCAGGGGTTCAGGCCCTTCAGTAGGCCCAATATGTCACCATAATGAAAATGTATAAAAATAATTAGGGAATGTTAAATTGATTTATATGCTTCAAACTTCCATTTTTACTTCTTCTGTAATTGAATAGAAATTGTTTGTATTTTGAAAGATCATTAACATGTGCACATATGACTACATACTGAGGCTTATATGGAAATATGAAACTCCCTGTGTGGGCTATGATATTCAGGTGACCATTAAGGCCTGTGAGCCTTTTGTTACATGTAATTTCATTTTATTATGTGGAAAAAAATTTGTTATCCAGTTCTAATCTAGGATGTATAGGCATTTACTTGAGGGGATGGGTAATTGAGTTAAATACCTAATTCTTTTTGACAATAGTGGGTATTAGAAATTTCATTGCTGTATAGTTAAATACCAATGACATTTCAATCTTAATTAATTTACGTTTCATGACAAAGTTATGGCAATTTTCTTGAAAAATAATGGTTACTATTTTTTTTTGGGGGGGGGGGGGGGGGGAAGAGTTGTAATTGTAAAATCAAAAACATGCTAATTCAGAGTACTGAGGCAGAGAGCGAACATGCTGTGGAGACAATATTGGATAATATAATTACAGCAGTGTATATATAAATGTATTTCTAACTTGATTGCACACTTCATGAACATGTTTCATGTTTAACCATGCTTTTGATCCTGAAAGCTTGATTTTCTTCACAGGAGTCTGATGACAGTGAAATATACTCATGCATTCAAGATTTGAGAGACAAAAAAGAAAATTTGGTATCCAACATAAATGAATTGATGCGGGTAGGACAGTTTGATCGGGCTAACAGGCTGCAGGAGGATCTGAAAGAGACAGAACAAAACCTACTGCAGAAGAGTGCAGAGAGGCGGCAGAGAAAGTAAGGAATAATCTGATTGGTCGGTTTACAATTGAATGGTTTAATTTCTATTTCCAAGAACAAGGCTCATGAGGTTACAAAAAAATTAGGGAAATTATGATTATTTCCAATTATCATTTTTCTCAAAATAATGATGTTAACTGGTACTTGCATGTATTCCCTGAAAATAACTTTGTAAGACATTGAATCTCATGAACTTTATTTTAATGGCTAGACTGGATTGATGCATGATGTGAAAGAAATGCACACAATTTCCCTTTTCTGTAGCCAACATTTTCAACAATGAGAGTAATAATTGTTAAATTCATGTGGTGTGGTAATTAAGTTTGGGGTCATTTTCATCTTACCAGATGGATCTGTTCTTGTGAAACAGTGGTACAACATTTCTTTGTATCTTGTCCAAAGGACCCATTGTATTTTGCCATATAGTCTACTCCACTTCTGTTGAAGTCGATTAAATTAAAACTGTCTTATATTGAAGTAAATGTAAATTCCCAGTAACATTATATAGTTCAGCATCAGTTTCAGGGTACTCCACTTATATTGAAGTCACTTATGTTAAACTATCTATTATACTGAAGTAAAAATAAATCCCCAGTAACATTATTTGTAAAGTTTAACATCACTTATATTGCACTTTGGATATAGAATTGTCCCCTGAAATTCAATGTATACAGAGAAGATTGTATATTTGTTGGGTCTCCAGAATTTCAATATATCCAGAGTAGACTGTATTTAGATAAAATATGCTCCCATATACATTTTGGTTCAAAAGACTGAAGAGAATTATGTGTATTAAAGAATTTTTTATTGATTTCTGTAGAGATTGAAGCAGTATGTATTGCAAAAATAAACAGAAATTTGGAAAAGCCATGGACAATATTAAGTAAACAGTGTTTAGATTAAGATCTGTTATTCACAAAATGATGGTATACAAACTTGGATTTGTAAGCGGAAGTTATGGAACTCGTAAAATTTTACAAAGTGAACCAGAGGAAAAAATCTTCTTTGGTACTGTTTTTCATTAAATAAATTATACAATATCCATCCAAATTTAAATTTGTGGACACAGGTATAGTTACACATAATCATTTACAGTCTATGTGTAATGCTGTGATATTTGGGCCTGCAAATGAGACCGCTGAACATTAAGTGGCAAGAAATAAGATATACAGTATTCATGATTTTCAACCTTTACAATTAAAACATTTGACCTCATATTGCAATGGATGGATGCCAATTAAATGTTCCTGCCCTTGCAGTGATAGATTTTTTCAACCTGCGGCAAGTTAGCATCTGTCCATTGCACTGTGATGTCAAATTTTTAACTGTAGCAGATGAAAATCAAGAATTCTGTCTGTTTCATTTTTTGTCACTAAATGTTCGGCAGTCTTTGTGTGTTGTTTCAGAATTTGCTAGTTGTTTTATGCAAGTTAAAATTATAGTCACTAACAAAAAAAGGGAGAGATTAGGTGATTCTGTAATTATCATCTCCTGGGTATTCTGGATTTTCAAATTCTCCTGCATTCATATGAAAGAATAAAGGAATTTGTGTGCAGCTTCTCATTGTGTTAGTAAATTATTGTTGCATGATTATTTTAAATGTTCAATCCCAACATCATACAAAATACACTTTAATTTTCAGTTCCATAAGACATTTGACATCCAAATTTTTGAAAAACTAATGTTTGCAAAAAAAACTTTTAGTGCAAAAAGGGTAGTGAGATAGAGGGTAAGTGGATTTCACATTGAGTACAGCTATTAAAAACCATATATATCCAAGTCATGGTACATGTATACCGAAACGGGTATTTCCAGCATGTTGAGATGGGGCTGACTTGTGCACATATTACATATATAAAATTACAAGCTTTATAGTTTTTGTATTCAGTTGGGAAGGTGGTTGAAGTGTACCGGATGTGATAGTATTTTATTTACTGAAATTGATGAAGGAGCACTGTACATTACAAACTTTTAGTAGAATAGTAAAAATATTTACTCGGCATATATCTGTTGGTGTTCAACAGAATGAGGATTCTCAGCTTTTAATGCAGCAGTTGACAGAGTGCATGTATATAGAGTGCTTAATTTGGATGTAGTATTCTTGAAAGACCCCAGCTTGTTTAACATTTTGCTTACAGAGTATTGATGTGGAAATGTATAGTTATCACCCATCAGAAAAAATTTTCAACCATCTTAAAAGATTTTATTACACAATGAAAAGAGGAGAAAACAAACTTTAATAGCATGTGTATTGTTTACAAAATTCTCATCCACGTTAATTGTTGGAATACAAAATATTTTATGTATGGAAGCTTTGATTTCTTTCAAAAAATTAGATTAATCATTTTAACTTCACGAGGATATGACATAATCAAATCCCATTGAACTCGAAGGACTTCTCATTAAACTTGAACATGTACAACTCCACTTCCTATGCCAGTGAAGTTGTATGCATTTGGATTGATAGACAATTTTAGAATATGACAATAACCACCCACTGTACACCATGACGGTTGACACCATGACCCAGAAAGAAAGTGTGATAGATCTTTGACAATTCAAATTTGTGTGATATAATTGAATTTGTACTTGAATTTGTGACTGGGGATTCTGTCATTGTTTGAGAGAGCAAATTTTATCTAAATGTAAATTTGGGACGAAGTAAAAGGCTGGCAGGTTGAGTGAGACAAAGATTAGTGGGGGGTTTTTTGTATTTGTTTTTCAAAACTAGACCTACCTTATCGTAATTCTGTGAATTTATACTTAGGCATATCTTTAATTTCTTCACTACTGAGATGTTTGTTTTGCACACTCATTGATCAAATTGTTTGCTTTAAACTGGCACCTGTGACCTTTGACCCACCAAAACCTTTATTGGAAATAAATTTATTTTGTTTTGATATGCTTTCATAACCAAAAAGGTACCATAAAAATGCATATGTTTTGTATTTATATTCTGTTTAATGTTGGATAGACAGGTCATTTTCTCATTGATAATGTTCTACTTTATGTTAAATTCAGCAAAATCGGTAGAAATATTAAAAAAAAATTAATGAGCATGTGCTGATTGACATGCTGTAAAAATCCTTTTTGTGGGGTAAAATGTTCATACAGTGAGAAATGTTCATTTTCTTTCTGGGAATGCCCACAAGACAAAGCATTTCACAACACCCAACGTTTAATGATTTTACTGTAGCTAAAAATTTTCAGAGAATTTTTTACTAGTAGGTATTGTCCAAGCAGTACCATTTAAAATAACTATTCCAGGAGGAAGATTGTTGGTATTCTATCCATCCTGAGAAATTTCCTAAGTCAATTTTCTATAAATTAAGATTTATATGTAATATACACTTTCAGGTCCTTCATGTAGATGGCTATTTTACTGTGAGTGAAATATTGAAATTTTCTAACAGATTTATTCTGAAAAGTTTGAATACATCATTATTCCTCTGCTTGTTAAACTTATAATACTTTTACCAGTATTTTCATGCATTCTTTGCTAGCTTCCTTGATTACAGTTTTTTAAGATGAAATTTCTTTTGAATGAATGATGCAAGCATTCTGCAAGCTGAATAAAAATTCAATTTCCATAACTAAAAATTTCACTGACAATTTTAAAAGCGCATTCAAATCTATTAGATGTAATCACTAATAAGTAGATCTTTGTACATTAAATCAAATTTTTAAAAAGGAACAGTGATGCTTACAAATTTATATTGATAGGGGTCAAAGAATGAAGATAATATTTTAAATGTGAATATATAAGTAATAGATTACTGTTTAGAGATATATAATGAGTTGTGATCATTTCCTCTTCATAGGCATGTTGTAGAAGTTAATCCTACCTTAATTTAAAAACAAAAACGAGCAAACAAACAAAAAATGATTAAAAGAATCATGAATACATGTGATTTAGTACATCTGACTGTTGCAGAATTGTAGACACACCATGTCATACTATTTGTCTTTTTCCAACTATTCCAGCTTTCATTCATTCATTGAGCAAAGTATCAGTGAAAGCAAACTTGTGAATGACAGGTAAAATTTGAAGAATGTATTCCCTCCGATTCTGCACTTGTGTATACACATTTCACTTGTACCTAAAAATAAAGCTGATTGAAATTGTTGAAATAAATTCTAAAGGTTAGTTAATTAGTTGGACTGTTATAAATCATGTTTTATTATAATGACCCTTGCTACACTCTAGATGTCACTTGCTGTTTCTTCCTGATAACCTATTCCCAATATGTATCCTATAATGCTGTACGGTCTTTGGACCCAATAATTTCTCTCTTGCTTTTTAACCTTTAACCAAAGTTGTTTCTTTTACAGGTTAAAAAATTGTTTCTGCATCTACATAATGACAGTAAAACTTTATCACTTTTATTTAAGGAAAAAATCCATGTATTGAATATTTCTTAAAGAAAAATTGAATGTAGAAATTTCAATATTTTACATTAATTTGGAGTTTAAAATGAAACTAAGCATAGTATGTTGTTATTCTCCATTAGTTCATTATAAGGAATACAAGAACTATATTTGTTAATGGTTTTTATTGATAAATTTCTTTTGTAACCTTTTCTCCTTTGTTTTTGCAGGTTTGCTAGTAGTCGCCCCATTGTGTATAGTAGGAATTCAAACAACTGAAGACTTCATAACCCGTAACTGACCAAAACTCGTACCCCATCAATCTCACCATCTAACCTGTGATACATAATACTGTTGCCATAGCAATGAATTCTTTATCTGCTGATGACCTAAGATAGTGGGTAGTCTCTTTATACCAGAACTTCATTTGTGATATGATGTGCAGGGATGAAAGTCATTCTGGTAGATGCATGTACTTACAGATATAATTGATGTAGAATTTTGATTACATCTGCTAAGGAGGTTACACTTTGTAATTAAAAAATTAAGTATAGTAATTAAGATATTGTTGTAGTTTTTGTATCAGTTTTGTGTCAGGCATGTTTAAAGATGCAGTGTTTTGGAGATACTTGACTTTCTCTAGCTGTTGAATTACCAGACACAACCATTTGTTTTTCTCATCATAAACTAATTATGGCAATGCTTTTGCTTGTTGAAGTGCTAATTATTGAGTGCTTTTATAATTTCATTATAAATATCATTACTTTCTGATGGGTGTCACAATAAAAGTGCTTGATTTCTTTGAACTTGAACACTGGACATTGCTGTCTTTGCCCCAATAATTACTGCCCTCCTATGCATATATGGCTAATGGTTAAGCTATTTTCTATTTGTGTTATGTATCCATATAAGATCAACCATATGAAAGTGTTTGGTTGAGTTGCAATGTATTCTGGCAGTGTTTTGTTGTGTGTTGTCTTTGAATGCTAAATTCCTTTATGTGTGAGATATTTACCACACCACTGATGATTATAAATAGCTACCCTTTTTGTCAAAGTTTAAGTGCTTGGGTATTTATTGGGGCAATGCAATGATACATGTTCTTGTTTAGCAAGAATGACACATATTGGTACATTTTCACTTATTTGTATAGATTTTCATAGTTGAAGTTAGATTTGATTTCCTTGATATGCCAATTTTTTTCATGGAAAACTGCCATGCAAGATGTTCTCTGGATAGAGTATCTGTGGTTTGTATGGATACTTTAAGCCATTTTTGAATATAATTCTAGTTGTATTGAGAGTTATATTTACAGTGTACTATGTGCAATGTTTGTCTGTCCATCTGTGACACTGTGACTTATAATTTTGAAGACCATTGACATATGGGCTTTGATATTTAGCATAATCAAACTTTGAGAATATGAAGTGTTTGAGTTTAGCTGTCAAAAAGTATGTTTTAAGGAGGTTAGCTCCTCAGATTTTGAGCAGAACTCTGCAGAATGCTATAACTGTGTGGATAATGGTTCAATACTTATTCTTATGATCCAAACATATTATTTATTTACTACTTAAACCTATATAGTTGAAAATCTGTTTGTTAATTCCAGTGTTGAAAGGGTTTGGGAAGGACTACATTTTGTGGTGGAAGGATTCTTTAATTAAAAAAATCTAAATTTGCAAATTTTACAGTTATTACTTTATCCAACGTATTGTCAATAATTATAGCCGTAGGCATATATTTCAATTTTGTTATTTATGGTATAAGTAGTAGAGACTTTGAACGAATTCAAATCTTGTAAATTCATTCATTTGGTTGATGTGTTTCTTTGTAAATAGAATGCCGATTCATAAAAATGCCTATATTGATTTACCTGAAATTTTGGCAATAATTCAAAAATTTGATCCATAACCCCAGTTTTGTTTTTTTTTAAACAATACAAGCTGTAACTGAAGATAAATAAATTGAAAAATAAAAGAATAAATATCATAACGTATTTGTGATTGAACATATATAATTTCATGGAATCGGGGTGAATCTTGGTAAACCTGTCAAATCAGCAAAAAATGTCGATTCATGAATCATTGTCATCCCATTAGTAATTCCTGCTCGTAATCTCCAATTTGCACTGACCTTGAAGGTCACCGGTTCGGGAAAATGTGAAAGAGGCGCTGTGCATGGTCAGATTTGTAAACAATATGCCATATTTGTTTATAAAATTTCATTTGAGTGGCACGTCATCATATTTTAAAACAAACGAAATGTGTAGTTACTTGCATCAGTCTCCATCTTTGTATGACCTTGATCTCAGTGCAACCAGATTATGTTTGGTAATCATCGTTCCCATTCCTGTGTATACGATGCAATGGCAGTTAATATGAAATGCTCATTGTAGGTATGCTCTCAATCAATATTCCCTTGTTTATTTTGCTGAATTTTTCTTGAGATATTGGGGATTCTGTAAGTTATACTGTAGTTATCAATTTGTGCATAATTCTATAGTTGAAGAATAGTCAGTTACAGCTTGTATTGCTTGAAGTTCCATCTTGAATTTTAAAGGCAAGACCTTGTGATTTATGTGTAGTCTAAAAAGAAAATTGACAATACTCCAACTATGTTCTTTGTAAATACCCCCTGCAGACAAAGTTTAAGGGGGTATACTGGAATCATGCGTCTGTACATCTGTCTGTTTTTACATCATTTGTCCAGAAGACATCTTTTATACTGATATACAGATTTGATGAAAACTTTACATATATCTTGTAATATGAATATTGAAGTTGTGTACCTGCTATTTTGATTGAGATTTTTTAACATTCAAGAAAGTTAAGGATTTTTTTTTTGATTTTTTTTTTTTTGAGGGGGTGTTTGTCATTTTCCGGAGTATAAATCTTAAAATCCATTGAACAGATTTGATTCAAACTATATGTATATAATGAAGTTGTACATCTGCCATTTTTATTGAGAATCTTAAGAAGTTATGGATATTTTGAATTTATTGATGTTTTTTCTACTTTATTGACTTAGTCATTTTCTTTAGATTTTGTAACAGTCTGCTCTCACAGAGGTTGCTGCATTAATTTAGGAGAGTATAATGGAATCGTCAGTCCATTTGTCTGTCTGTCTGTCTGTCTGTCTGTCCGTCTGTGTGGAGATACGATTTTGTTAATAAAAGATATGCCATTCACTAGCTCATGTCTATTGAATAGTTATCCATGAAATGATATTCAGAAGTTATCATTAAGCATATCTTAAATATTCTGATAATGCTCTGCTGCAGAATATTTTGTCTTGCATTACATTAATTGCTCTCAAGAAAATAGAGTTCTTTGTCATGTCAAAAGGATGTGTTTATTCTTCAGTGAGCACAAATTCACTATTTCCCACCATCCAATTTGCCCTGTGGGGAATATTAGTCCCATTAGGACAGTTCTAGTTTGAATTCTAAAATTCCATATGATTAATTTTTTCATGTATTACATGCAAATGGTCATTATTTCCAATCTACTGACATTAAACATTTTTATGTCTATTTTGATAGAAGACATGACTGCATATTTATTTGATGTAATGATTGATTTGTGTTGCTTTAACATGTGTTTACACCAACAGACAAATCGACTTTATTTGAGTAAATCATTAGTAAATTTTAAGTGCAAAAGTTCAAGTTTAACACACTGTAGCTCAATAACAAGCACTGTGACCCCCAGTTTTTCTTTTTAATTTCATAGTTCTCCTTCATTGTAGAAATTAATAATATATACTTCCCTCAAAATTCACTGTACTACAAAACTCAGGAGCAAACCTCTTTAAATGTATCAGGGAAAGTTGTATTATTCATAGGTAGTGATCAACAGCCAAACCAAATGAACTTTGATTAGTGTTAGTGATGATGTTGACAACAAATGGCAGACCATGCAAAACACAACCTTACAGCAGTCTTGCATTTTTACATAAATTTCACTTTTTATTTTTTTTTCTCCAGCAATTAAAATGCACATAAGTAAGGAAACTACACATTAATTTATAGAAACTCATGTATATGAGTAATAATATATTAACTGCAGATTTTGTCCAAAGATTCCTAAATTTTGAATCGAATGTATGAAGAGGCATTACATGAATTGCAAGAATCTTAAGTTCTGAATATAATTTATGTAAATTATTTTGAATATGGACATTTTAGTTTTATTAAGTTAATTGGAACTGATTGTATTCATAAGAAATTTAAGTTCACCAAATGGGTATATAAAGAATTCATCCCTATATATAGCCTCATGAAATGTATGAAGCTTTGCATTTCATCATAGACAGTACCTAGACTGATTTGACAAATCTGAGGAAAACAAAACAAGACCACAAATGACCATTAGAACATCCCAAAAACAGTTCTCTTGTTGTACAATGAACACTTCTGGAGATTACTCACTGTAACATATCCATTTTACATGACTACCTGCAGTGATTGCTCTTGCATCATTTTTCTGTTGATTTTTGTTAAACTATTTCCAGTAAATTGTCTAAAGTAACTCAAACAGATATGCCATGTTGGGATTTCTCTCTGTATTAACAATAGTGTAGTTATTATATTTGTTTATATTTTGTTGAATACAGTTAATATTTGAGCTCATTTATACTCTATGGGTTTTTTTTATGATATACATGATGATTAACTATGGTTTTTTGGGGTTTTTTTTACTCAATGTCTCAGGCTAGACACAAGCTCTTATGATTGACAAATGGTTATATCAGTTTTCCCTGCCATTCAAAGGAATTTTATAGGATGTTCAGGAGATTAAACTGATTATTTTGCCAAATAGGAAATATGTCCATTTACATCTTTTTAGCAATGAAATACGCAATGCTTAGGTATTCAGATGAAGATCTTTTTCTTTTTTTTTCAGAAAAAGAAATAGATATGTCTAGAAAAAATAAAATGATGTGTATATGTTACATTCTTATTTTCCAGGAGGATTTGTACCACCAGATGTCAATAAACTTTATAAACTTTTTTCTTCAATAAAGATACCAAGAGTCTAAGCCTATCTTTACCCTCAGCTATCATTTTGAATGAATTTTGCAATTTTCATTTTTTTAACAAGTCAGTGTATTGGACTTCCTTAAAATGCCATATTGGTTTGGTGAACTTTTAAGAAACAAACTTCACTTTTGAAAATACATGAGGGCATGATACATGCTGGTGTGAAACACTGCAGTTCATACCTCCATGTATATGTATTTTCAAATATTAAGTTTATTTCTTAAATATACGTTGTTTTTCTGCGGTACAGGATGATTTAAATGAAAATAAATTTGTATTTTAAAATGATTGCATTACATTTGAGCTACACTGTATATGTCCTTTGTGAGTGTGATTGTTGTGCATTTGAGCTACACTGTATATGTCCTTTGTGAGTGTGATTGTTGTGCATTTGATAGTAGTTTGAGAGTGAGGTTGCTGGTCAGTCAAATTCTTGTCACTTCAGGAAGTGCATGCTTTTCAGCATTTTCCACCTGTGTCCCTACCTGTCAGTGTTGAGTCAGGTTAGTTTTTACTCCTTATTGTACAAATTTGTTCTAATGCACATCTTACTAAGACATTGAAATGGCAGAAAATCATGATAATGAAAAGCAAAGTTTATAAAATATTTAATTCAGTTGCAAATGGTCATTATTTCCAATCCACAAACATTGAACTTGATGTTTATTTTGTTAGACTGCATATTTATTTGATGTAATGATTGATTTGTGTTACTTAAATATGTTGTGTTGACACCAACAGGCAAATCGACTTTATTTGAGTAAATCATTAGTAAATTTTAAGTGCAAAAAGGTCAAGTTTAACAATATAGCTCACTTACAAGCACTGTGACCCCCAGTTTTTCTTTTTAATTTCATAGTTCTCCTTCATTGTAGAAATTAATAATATATACTTCCCTCAAAATTCACTGTACTACAAAACTCAGGAGCAAACCTCTTTAAATGTATCAGGGAAAGTTGTATTATTCATAGGTAGTGATCAGCAGCCAAACCAAATGAACTTTGATTAGTGTTAGTGATGATGTTGACAACAAATGGCAGACCATGCAAAACACAACCTTACAGCAGTCTTGCATTTTTACATAGAGACATTGAAATGACAGATAATCATGATAATTAAAAGCAAAGTTTATAAAATATATTTAATTCAGTTGGTAATTGCATAATATAACATTTTCACACAGAGTCATGGGTTTAACATAATGGAATGATCTCGTCAATTGAAGTAATGCACACATCAAATCAATTATTGCTCTCATCAAATGAATTAATGCACACATAAATTGCATTGGTGAAAGCATTAATTAATTTAAATGTGTGCATCAATTAATGCACTCATCAATTGAATTGATATACAAATTAATGAGAGCAATAATTGATTTGATGCATGCTTCAATTCAATTATTGCTCTCCTTGATTGATGAGATCATCAATGTTGTGGAAATATTTTCCAAAAAATAATTTCGAGCTCGGTATAAATGATTTGATGATCTCTTAAATTCAGTTAAAGGTATTTTTAATTAATGTAAAGTGTTTTGTATAAGGAATTGATGTGCGCGTCAATTCTTTTAAAGAGAGCAACAATTCAATTTAAAAGATCTTAAATTCAATTGTGGATATGTTGGATTGAAGATATATGTACTTCTAATCATATAGTTGCTCTCTCTGAAAGAATTATTGCGTGCATCAATTTAATTAATGATATCATTAATTCAATTGAAGAGAGCAATAATTCATTTATTGCGTGCATTAATTAAGTTGATGTGCACATTAATTGATTGATTATATATTGTTTAACGTCCCACTCGAGAGTCTTTCACTCATATGGAGACGTCACCATTGCCAGTGAAGGGCTACAAAATTTAGGCCTATGCTTGGCACTTATGGCCTTTAAGCAGGGGGGGGGGGGGTCTTTAATGTGCCACACCTGCTGTGATACGGGGCCTCGGTTTTTGTGGTTTCATCCGAAGGATCGCCCCATTCAGTCACCTCTTACGACAAGCTAGGGGTGCAGAGGATCTATTCTAACCCAAATCTCACGGGGTTGCACATTAATTGAATTATTTCTCTCGTCAATTAATTGTAGTGTGCATCAATTCAATTGTTATTATCATCAATTCATTGTTATTATCATTAATTCAATTGTTATTATCATCAATTCATCAGAAGGGAGGAAATATAGTATGTATCATTATTGAATGAATGCACGCAATAACTCATAATTAAAGACACCAATAATTATTTGTAGAGATCTTTAATTGAATTATTGAATGCATCAAATGAATTTATGACATCTACAAATAATTAAAGATCTCTTCAATTATTTGAGTTCATGTTAATTTGGCATTCCATGGAAATGAAGAAGGGGAAATGACTGTTATATGTCAAGATGGTGATCAGCTAACAAATGTACAACATCACAGACTATAAGCTAATAAATCTTCAACCTCAAAGACTATAAGCTAACAAATGTACAACATCACAGACTATAAGCTAATAAATCTTCAACCTCAAAGACTATAAGCTAACAAATCTACAACATCACGGACTATAAACTAACAAATCTACAACATCACAGACTATAAGCTAACAAATCTACAACATCACAGACTACAAGCTAACAAATCTACTACATCACAGACTGTAAGCTAACAAATCCATTACATCACATACTATAAGCTAACAAATCTACAACATCACAGACTATAAGCTAATAAATCTACAATATCACAGACTATAAGCTATCAAATCTACTTCATCACGGACTATAAGCTAACAAATCTACAACATCACAGACTATAAACTAACAAATCTACAACATCACACACTATAAGCTAACAAATCTACAACATCACACACTATAAGCTAACAAATCTACAACATCACACACTATAAGCTAACAAATCTACAACATCACAGGCTATAAACCGGCTGTAACTCTCGGTCTTTGAAGTGTGCTAAACATAAGTTATAGGGAGGGGTTCATTTTTCCTGGACGTTAATGACCATGGATTTGAGGAGACACTTGAGAAATAAATTTCATTTTTGAAATATACATGAAGGTATGAACTGCGACGCTTTTAGTCTGCATACTTTATGAAGCGTGTTGGTATCTCTTGAAAATGTAAAATATAGTCAATGGTGAATCCAGGATATCCGAGAGGAAAAAAAATGGGGGGCGGGGGGGGGGTTACATGTGAAGGTCAAGTATTCAACCATTTTGGGTGTCAAATCTAGAGTTTTACTCGCATTATTTTATATATTTGTAGCGGAAAGGGGGAGGAGGGGACTGGTAATACTTAAACGAAAAATTACATACAAAGGTGAAAATCAGTATGGTATATACCTTTAGTAGACGTTATAACAAAGGTATTGTAATAGTACCTCATGGCAGTAAAAAAAACATGGTAATAAAACGCGTCTTTAATCGCCGAGCAAATGCATGTCTAATCATTCGTAGTAACATGTTTGCAATCAATCACGTCTGTAACCGTGTCTGGAATATACAGCCACTAACTTGTCAAACCTGTTCTGTCTGCATTTTCCGCGATGTTCTGGAAACTATTTTATGTTGACAAATGCTAATAATAGAATAAATGATAACAAATCACTTAATTTCGATAAAGCGTTGGTACTTGGAGGCCGTCCACAAAATGATATTACAACTAGGTATTTTTTATTTGAATTCCGTGGAATTAAAACTTGATCTTTTGGGAATTTTGAAGTGCAGTGTTCAGTGATTTGGTATTATGCTTGCTATACCTCGTGTTGCAGTGTTCAATAGGAAATTAGATCAGCTCACAAAGTCAGTAGTTGTAATCAGTAGAACTTTGCTGTGTCGTGAGAGTGCATATATTCCTTCCATCAAGCATCTTGTAACATGATGTAATCTATCCAAGTTAAGCACGTTGCTAAGTGAAACATGTCCACGGGCCACAACGCTCACCGTGTTTCATGATTTAATTAAAATATAACATGCATCATGTACATCAGGGCATGAACTGTGACCCTTCTCGTCAGCATACTTAATGAAGCGCGTCAGCAGTTCATAACCTCAAGTATTTTCAAAAAAGAATAAGAAAAAAAGCTAAATATTTACTTTCTACTTTTATTTCTGTCGGAATTCACAGTCGTTAAAATAGACGATTGATTGATTGATTATTTATTGCTTTCCGCCACACTCAACAATTTTTCAGTTATCTGGTGGCGTCCAGTTTTTGTTAGTGGAGGAGAGAACCCAGATACAATGTACCTGGGAAGAGACCACCGACCTTCCGCAAGTAAACTGGCAAACTTGATCACATAACACCGCGGCCGAGATGCGAACACGCGCCGACTAGAGGTGAGAGGCTTTGTGATTTTGAGCCCGATGCTTTAACCACTCGGCCACGGAGGCCCCCTTCATTTTTGAAAATACATGAGAGCATGAACTGCGACGCCAGCACACTTCATGAAGTGCAGAAGGAAAAAAAAATAATATTCACCAGACTAGTACCCGTCGAATGTTTTTGATTTTTGATGGTTAATTTCATCAAATCTTGGCAAATGGAAATCGACCACATTGTTTTTAAATAGTAAAAGCAATATATATATTGACAAACATGCATATATTTTTGCTATTTGTATTAGCCTAAAAAGATTATTAAATGACGTAGTTTGAAAAATTACCACTGTGAAAATATGAAAGTGATTCAAAATATACATTCTCTTTAAAAAAAAAAGAGAAAAAAAGATTAGGTATATCATGTGATCTATTTTTAAAAAAAAACCATTAGGTATATCATGTGATCTTCAACAACTTTCGTTACATGGTTGAAAATGAAAGAATTGATCGCCATTTTTAATGCAGGACATCATTTGAATGATACTATTTTTACGACTGTCTTCATTTTACTTTTCCCAGGTGTATTAGTGCTGTATAATTTACTCCCAAGTACCTCTGATTTTTCTGTATGTATATACTTCCTATTTAACGTATGCATGTTTTATGTTTCCAAACTGTATTAGTGCTGTGTATTTTTACCCCTGTTTTTTTTTCATAATGTATATTTGTGGTGTTTTTTTTAATTTAGTCCCAGTATATGTGTGCATGTTTTTACGTTTCAAACTGTTTTAGTGCTGTGCATTTTGCCCCTGTTTACTTCTGCTTCTTTCATGTCTATTGTATGCGTATGTGTTTGGTTTGTGTGGTCCCTCTATATGTTTGCATGATTTTGTGATGCTAATATACATGTGTATGTTTATTTAATAATTTTCTGTTTTCATGACTTTGCATCCATATATATCATTTGTGTTATGGGTTTATGCTACATAGATGGTTAGAGAGTTTTTTCAGCTCATGTTACTTGCTCGCTGTAAATAGCTCCGACTTGAAATGAAAATTACTTACTTATACGACATTTTCAAAGATTTAAAATTTGACGTTCTTGAGTACAAATGTAACGTCTGGTCTAAGGTTAAGAAGTGAGATTAGTACCCTAGTTCTTTCGAGTGCAAGCACGAAGGCCTGGTATCGAGTATCGAATGGCGGACGCCAGAAGGGAATTCAAGATGACGACGAGTATGGTAAGTTTAATTAGCAACAGATGTTTTGGGCCAGTTCGCTAATTTCTAACTTCATCATTTCAATTTCAACATTTTATAACAAAAACTATACAATCAAACTGTTTTGTATACATGGACGGGGGGGGGGGGGGGGGGGGGTGGGGGTCCATTCTCGCTCGCGCCGATATATGTGAGAAAGTTTGTCAGTTTACTTTCGGCGGAAGGTCGGTGGTCTCTTCCCGGTTACATTGTATCTGGATTCTCTCCTCCAATATAAAAAAAAAAATAGACACCACCAGATAACTGAAAAATTGTAAGTGTGGCGGAAAAACAACAATCAATATACATGATCCATGGTTTTGCACTCGGAAGGCCTCGGGTACTAGGCTAGAAGTGAGAGTTGCGGGTCTTTTGGATGAGATCTTAAGAATCGAGGTCACGACAAGGCGTTGGTACGATGAAGAACCATCGCTGCTACGACCCTGAGTGACTTCTCAATCTGAGTGAAGTAATCAAACAAACAAATACAAATGAAAAAAGTAGCTGTTTCTTTACTTTTACATATATATTTTCAGTCAGTCTGAGAGTCTTATTGTAGATGTCTAAAGAAATGAAGAGATTTCAATTAACACGTGGAATCCATTTTCTCGAACACAGTTCCTATTTTGCGATGTGCAGGCACATGGACATGTTCATGAGTTTAATCTCGGGTAGCAGAGGAGAGTTTCACAATATGGCCTCGGCCAATTCTCAAAAATTGTAAATACTCCATATTTGAAGTGATATTACATGTGCAAATTTTTTAAAAATAAATGTAGGGTACCTGTCAGGTATAGCCAGGTGCTTAATGAAAAACAGCGATATGTTACATGCACCATGATTTCTAACATATAGATGGGTGCAAATACGGAAATAATTAAGACACCAGGTCAGTTGCTGAAGAAATATTGATAAAAAACTAAATGGTCCAGCAAAAGATCGGTAGCTGAAAGGGAAGGTGGATGGCACCAGATAAAAGGTAGATTTTTCTTTTAAGAAGTGCATATATCCTATAAATTCCATATTATAGCCCCACTATTTCCCTTCGGACCACAGTTTCAACAAACTTGAATCTGCACTATCTGGGAATACGTGGATAATTATCAGTATGAGTAACATTGACTCTGTTGTTCACGAGAAGAAGATTTTGAATATTTATCATATCAGCTTTGATCCCCGACTGTGGTCCCATCCTATCATTTAAACAACATTGAATTTACACTTGTGTCAGGATGTTTTCATGTAAATTTTAATTTTCTGGCCTATTGGTTCTTGAGAAGATTTTTAAATGACCCCACCCAAGTTTTGCTTTTTGTTGACCATCTCCTCTTTGTTGGGAGCATGGGCCTTCATTTGATCATACCTGAATCCCCATTTATCCAAGTATGATTTGTGCCAAGTTTGATTGAAATTGGTCCAATGGTTCTTGGGAAAATTTTTAGAAGATACCACAGTAATTTTTTTTTTACTAATTCTTAATTATCTTCACTTCAAAAGGGGTCTGACACTTCATTTAATTAAACCTGAATCCTCTTTAACCAAGGATACTTTGTGACAAGTTTAACTGAAATTATCCCTGTGGTTCTGGAAAAGAAATCGAAAATGTCAAAAGTTTACGGACGGACGGTGGACAAAAATTGATCGGAATAGTTCATTTGAGCTTTCAACTCATGTGAACTAAAAAAAAAAACTGAGAGAGAGAGAGAGCACTAAAAACCAACAATACTCCACATCCAAAGTGTAGGATTTGAATGTAGATACGAGGTCAAATAAATAAGGATACATGAAGCACTATTTAAAATGACAAACGACACAAACAATATGACATTGCCAAATTTTCGAGACGATCTGTCCCTTCTTCGGGACGACAAAATATTTACATAGAAATGAAAACTAAATAAATAAAATAAGAATGCAAACTAGCATTAAAACTAAATTACAAAACCTGAACAAGCAAAGCGTCTACATTTTGAAACTACAGTGAAATATGGGGCAATAAAATAATGTTCAAACGAGCATCACGACTGAACTGAACGAATTATGAAGTCATCAACAAAGAACGGGATAACTAATTAGCATAATTAAGCGGTTTGTTTACTCGTTCTAATGACGAGTGATTATAAGTATCTCTTAACTGTAGGTGTGAAGATATATAAATAGTGTTGAACTGTATGAAAAATAAAATAAAAAGATAGAGAAAGCGCTGTTACAGAAAGCGGACGGCGAATAGAAGTGTAAAACAGAACAACACTAACTAGGGGAAGCTAGACCACATTGAGTTTGTTGATGCCATTGGGGCGGAATGACTTCACTCTACGCAAGCCATCCAGAACTTCTCCTTGTTATTTCTCTCCTCATCGGTCCAGTGTGTATTATGGTCAATAAACACTACTGACGTGCCCTCCCATTTGTGTCCTGCGAGATTTATCGAAATGCTCAGTAACCCTTTGGGGTTTATTGGTAGACCAGTGGTTATTGACTCTTCTACGTAGGTCCTCAGTGTCACCTACATATTGTTGGTCACAGACCTTGTAGCTTATGAGATATATACAGTTGTCCGTTCAACAGGATGTGTCCTCAAGAATTTGGTAGCATCGGCCGATGACAAGGCTCTTAAAACTCTGTGCTCGCTCTGTATTTGCACTTCAGGCATCTGTTATCAGAACATGTCTTAAAGCCCTCATTGGGCAAAGGATTTTTATATTTGGTTCGCATCACCACGTCATTAAAATGTCTGGGACGTCTGAAGACCTCTGCCATTCCTGGGTTCGTATGAAGAATAAGAATGTGCTTCTTCAGAATTTTGTTTAGGTCTTTAAAGACATGGTTGTACTTTGTACCACTAGAATTCTGTCACCTGCCGATTTTTTTTTTATTTTGTACTAGGGATTGTCTGTCGTGTTTTGACATCTCATCAATAGCTTCTTGCACTTTCGGGGCTTCATAGCCTCTCTTGCACAGATGATTTTTCAGATGGGTGGCCTGTTGAATTTTCTTAATAAAGTGCAGGAGTGGAACAGATGCGACGGACTCCGGTGGCTGAACCTTTAGGTTTGGGGAGGATGGCAGCTTGACTGCATGAGATACAGATGGATGTGCGTGGGTTTGGCGTGGAGACTGAACTCGACATTTCAGTCAACGATCTTAGACGTTGTGTCTCATTTAAAAAAAAAGATTTGTTGAATTACCGAGAGGTTAGAGCATCGCGCTCAAAATCACAAGGCCTCTCACCTCTAGTCGGCGCGGGTTCGATTCTCGCTCACGCCGATATATGTGAGAAAGTTTGCCAGTTTACTTTCGGAAGATCGGTGGTCTCTTCCCTGGTACATTGTATCTAGGTTCTCCCCTCCACCTACAAAAACTGGACGCTACCAGATAACTGAAAAATTGTTGAGTATGGAGGATAACAACAAATAATCAATTAATCAATATTGAATTACATGTACCAGAAAACTCAAAATACGTACGAAAGCTCTCTAATATACTACTACGGATTGGCCTTTCCTCCACATAAAAAAAAAATTCTCTGATCACTTCCGACTTTTTACTGACCAATTTTATGTAAATTTTTTTCGTTTCCTTTCCGTTTTCATGACCTAGCCAAATATCATTACTTACCTCTAGGGCATGATTAAACTTTGTGCTGAGAGCGAGACTCAAAAGTTCCCACAAATATGTGTTGCTTTATTTTATTGATTTACAAAAACAAAAAACATTTTTAAGTCTGATTAGAACCTACCTTATGTACAGCACCTATCACTGCATGCACGCTCCTTATCGACGGATTGGTACATTCTTAAATGAAATACGAACTGTTTGCAGTCCTAACATTAAAGTGGATGAACATGTCATGAACATGATTGTCAATCTTTTAGACCTTGATATTTTCTCTTGGTACTTTGTATCATTTTGTGCCGTTGTTTTGGAACCATGAAAAGGAGGACTTTTGTTTATGTTGCCCTCTACAGTTTAAAATTGAATACAAAGAAACAAGCCAAGTAAGTTATTAGTAAGTTATGACATATCAATTACATTCCACATAGTTTTTTTTAGAATTACACTACCATTATAAAAGAAAATATCTATTTGTCTTAGTCATTTCAAGACTTGTCGAAGTCTTATGTTAGTATTTCGTTGTAGTCTTTGGTTACATGAGTACGGGAGGAATTGTCTTGGCTGCAGCTGTCAAAGCTTGTAACAACCTTGCCTTAGTTTTTAACGCTCATTATTACAACTGTATTTTAAACAAATTTGGCATTAATCTACATTTTGTAATCGTACTTATACTCCAACTGCACGTTCAAAAGATACAATTCTTCAAAAATCATTCAGTTTTAAGCATATTTAATATCTCATTCAATGGGACGAATGAATATATGTTACCTGGATTCCTTAACTTAAAAAAAAAACCTTACAAAGATATATTGCTGGATCCAGTAAAAGTTTCATCAAACCCATAGCTTTGCTCCTCACGAAAATATTAGCATCCGTGAAGGAGAAACTTCAAACGTACTGTGCCACAACATATGCCAAAAGTGGTGTAAATCAAATATGGATTTTAAAAACATTTAGTAAATTTGAAATCACAAAGCCTCTCTCAAATCAACAACATCAAAATGGATGACTTTTCAACACCGAACACGACCATTTCTAACTATGAATTAAAGACTAGACTTTTTGAAATCATGGATACTCAACAATTTTGAAATCATAGATACTCAACAAAAATGGAAAGAGGAAACATTCATATTTAGTGATCAGTCATTCAAAAAAATTGTTGTTAAACACCACTCTGATTCTACGCTCAAGTACTCTGAAATTGATACTAAGATGTTGGAGTTTTTCATTGACAATATCTTCGTAATCTTTGGTGATCAGGTTTTCCAACAGTCTGTAGGAATTCCTATGGGCAAAGAATGTGCTCCTGTTAGCTGACCTGTTTTTATATTCTTATGAGGAAGAATTTACTCACAAGTTTCTACATGAGAAGAAAAATCTCTTGCTCTAGCTTCAAGTCGACATTTAGTTATATTGACGACGTTTTATCTATTAATAATTATTTTCATTTATATGTCAGTTCGATATATCCCAGTGGACTCGAAATAAAAGACAGTACAGAGTCTTCCACATCCGCTTCGTACTTAGATATTTTATTGAATATTGCTATTAACAGCAAAATTACAACTCAACTTTATGACAAACGGGGTGATTCCAGCTTCTCGACTTTCCATATTTATGTTATGTATCTCATGGAGATCCAGGTTAGTATAGACCCTCTTAACCCCTTGCTTGCCGCAAAAGGTCACTAAATGGGACGAATGAGAACGCAAAAACCGAGGTCCCTTGTCACAGCAGGTGTGCCACGATAAAGACCCCTCCCTGCTTAAAGGTCGCAAGCGCCGAGCATAGACCTATGTTTTCCAGCCCTTCAACGGCAATGGTGACATCCCCATATGAATGAAAGATTATCGAGCTGAATATTAAATAATAAATCAAAGGCCTGAAGGGCCTCAATGGCATCGAGTGCAATATCATATACATCAAGGTTCTAAATAAATTTAGAGGCAGGTGAAATTAGAGAAAGTAGAAGAAATGTTTGAGTGCCGCAGAAGGCATTTCCTTATTTTTAGTTATATACATAAAGCATTAAAATTATGTGTAAAATGTTAGCAAAATGTGTTTATTTACTTGAAAATAAAAAAGAGGAGATCTTGAGATGAATCCTACCTAGCCTGGTTTTTTTTCCCGCGAAATAGTCTGTTATTTTCTTCGCGATGCACACGCTACTTTCGTTTTGCTTAATAGAAAATCGGAATCGGCATTACCGAAAATAGTCTTTGTGAATTTGGAATAAGCAACCGAACCGTGACATTGCTTAATTTTACCACTATAGTAATTATCTGTTTCTGCTGATCAGAAATAAGAATTCTTGATGAAACTACGAGACACTAGATATAATTAAAAACCAAATTTGAGCAGGTTACTTTGTAAGTATTTAATGATATCATGCAGCACAAATTTCGCGGGGAAAATCTGTTTTGTAGGAAATCTATCCGCGAATAATGTACTTCTCTTACCAAACAATCGTTATTTAACTATAGGGAGTAATATAATAACAAACAACGACATCAACAACGGAAATGTTATATTGCCTTTCAAATATCAATTAAATTCCATGTTTCAAAGTCTTGAATCTTAAGAAACGCTCAAAAACCAATTGGCAATATTTTGATTTCACCCACTGAGGTGGCTGAAAGGCGGTGTGGAGGGAAAATTTGCATGATCGCCAGAAGGCTCTCGAGCAGCTCGACGCCTTAAAAACCAACCAACCATATTTATGTAGCAATATTCCATTATCACTTGCGTATGGAGTTTATGTCTCACAACTGATTCGATACGCAAGAATTGTTCTGCGTCCGATGAGTTTTTAAATCGAGACCGACTACTGACAAACAAGTTGACATTACAAGGGTTTCAAGAGTCTCGTTTAAAATCAGCGTTTCGCAAATTCTATGGTAGTTATAATAATCTAGTTTGTCAATACAACTTGTGAATGGGTCAAATGCTGTCTTACGCATTTCATACCAATTGTTAGGCCATTCTTAGCACACTGATTTTGACTACGGGTTATTCCGTTTACCCGATCAAGATTGGGCTCGCGGCGAGTGTGACTGGTCAACAAGGGATACTTACTCCACCTAGGCAATTGATCTGCCCTCTGGTATATCCAGAGGTCCGTGTTTGCCCAACTCTTAATTTTGTATTCCTTATAGGAGTGAGACAGAAGTGAAGTCATTTCATGATTTTTTTAAAAATATATTTTAAAAATGAAACAATGCCATTGTTGTTTCAATTTATAGCCATTTCCCGTCTGTTCGATTTATTCTCAATCTATAGCTGTTCCCCGTGTGTTTGATTTATTCTCCATCTGTAGCTATTCCCAGTGTGTTCGGGTTAATATTGACCGATTTATTATCCACCTGTAATTTATTTTGTCCAGGTTTAGTTTACAACAACAAAATGACTTATTTTATGAAAAGGAACAGGTGGTCTTCATTCTAGCTCAAAGAAAACATTTCATGTACACAAATATCATTTCTGAATAAAAGAACTTTGTAGATAAATTGTATTCTTAAAGATCAGGGCATAATGTTTTCATTCATTACGAATTTGACACCCAATTCTGATTTATTTTTTTTTACTGTCGATTGTTCATAAAATTTTGCCCTATAAATGTAATAATTAACACAAAATTAGTTTTAAAAAATTGTTACACAGATGCTCCAGACAGCAAAGAATAATAAAAAGAACGAAGGCTGAAGGAATTATTGGAAATTTATCTTTTATTCCCACAAATTAACTATTTCCATAAGCAAATCAGGCGTAAATGATATATTCATAATCAATAGTCGTCTTAATCTGCAGAAAAATAATACATTTATAAGCATAGTAATGAAAGCAATTTTAAAACTGTGTGAATTTAACAACGAATTTACATTCTAACTAGCAATGGAAAGACTGGTAAAAAAATATACAAATTTTATGTCATAGTTGTTGTGGAGGAATAATGAAATTATTCATTTATCATATTTGTTGATTTACTGACTTCATCCATTTCACAGAAATGATTTTCAGTGCATTTCATGGAAATGCAGTTCCTTTGATTCAGTATGCATTACATTGTAATAAAGTTAAGACTAAAAATCTCTCCGATTTGAACGTCTTTACCGATCTTACAGTGAAACAGAAAATATCTTGTCACAGCAAAACGAACAAGAGGACCACGAGCCCTAACAATCTCCTTCATAAACATAATTTTTGGTCTTTAGAAATTATTGTATTACTCGTTTGCTTTTTATATTTTTCCATCTTTATACTTTGTACTATGTTAGATATATTGATATAACTATCATATACAATTGATTATTTAGAATGTTTATAGGCGAATAAACTTTATCACATCACAGTGAAATGCGATTTTCTATCCGAGTTCTAAAAGGGCAAATTTAAAAGAGGGCCCATAGCTCATTGTACGTTATCATGCAAACAATTTGACTGCTGGCTATCTAAGAGTAAACATTTTCTAAAATATGCTGCATTTTCAAGATATAATCAACCCCACCTTCGGACGACCGGAACCCTAAACCCAAGGGCTTGATGTCCAGCAGGAAAGCTTTCTATTGCATTTTCAATAAATATTATGAATTGTATATGACCAGCCTAGTCCCTCCATGTACCTGAACCCTGGGATAATCAGTTTCACAATTTTGTTACAGGATTCAAAGCCCAATATAATCATACAAACAGATTGGTTCCTTGATGTCTAGAAGAAAAGACGATTTTCGAAAATATTATGCATTTTCAATATATGACCAACTTAGTCCCACTCTAGAATCTGAACTCAGGGGTCATGAGTTTTGGTAGAGGACTCGATGCTTATTCTAATCGAACTGATACTTTCTTTCCGTGATGTCCACCAATAAAGAAGATTTTCTGTTGCATGTTCAATAATGACTAATTTAGTCCCACCCTGGTAACCGAACCCTGGGGCCATGAATTTAACATTATAATCATGCAAACAGTCTGCCTCCTTGATGTCCAGAAGACAAAGCTTTTCTAAGACATATTGCATTTTCAATAGATGGCCAACTTAACCCCACCCTGGGACCAGAATCCAGGGGGATCAGTTTTGGTTAGTTTTCATTGTTCACTATAACCATTCTAAGAGTTTGACTGATTGGTGTCCAGGAGTAAAGGAGATTTTTCAAGATTCCTGTAATTTTGATGGTTTGGCCACACGTCTCAGGCTTCAGGGAAGCAGGTTCCATGAAGTCACAATTTTTGTTGTCGTTGGCCAATAGATGTTGTATACCAAAATAGGTTTAGCTATTCAAGAAAAATAAAGCTAAAGAAATGTTCAAAAGACCGATGCACGACTAACTAAAAACGACGACGGACAAAAACAGATAGCAATAGGTCATCCAAATGATCTAAATGTTATGCATTACTTCACTGAAGCAAAATCTCCGAAAATAAAATCTTTCACACTTCGGTCTTTAAAGAACGAATAATGTTTTCTTGGTGATACGTAAAGCATACATATGATATCCAATCGCCATGAAAGCAGACAATATTATATACAGTATTGAATGTTGAAGAGTAAGGAAAGATTGAACATATTAAGCACATTCAGCTTTGGACGTCTCATCATTACTGGATTCTCCTTTCTTCTCCATGATTTCCACTGCAATGTACAGGACAGTTGCCACGATACACACTGCCGCCAGAATATACATTTTCTCCATCACACACAGACTGTTGGAATAGCAGAATACTACAGTGCCTCCTAAACCTTGAAGAACACGCAAACTTGCAAATGCGTCCTCAAGATTCTCATGGAAGAGTGCGCTTACAATACCTATAAGATAGGATTGATATCTAATTTTACAATCAGTTAAAATCTTTATTACTTTTAACATTTATGTCATACGAAAATATAATTCAAAGCGAGTTGAATAAATGCGACGAAAAGGAAATTTTCATCACAAGACAAGTTGCTTTCCACAAAAAAACAAAAAAAAAAAAAAACCACGAAAAAAAAAAAACATTTGAAAACGATATATAGGAAGGCTATAAATAAACCCTTGGTTTTATAGTACGCACTGTTCACTTGTGAGATCCAGATACCATCGGCTACGCCCCACAATCCCAAAAGAAGAAAAAATAGCACTGTTTGATCTGGATTGGGCTCCCACAGGGACATGAAGAGCAGAAGAGCCAAGTCCAAACAGGCGGCTGTTGACAGAAAAGAACGGGATGTGTAAGCTACTGGGAATAGAATGGGAGATTTCGATTTTCAGGGACTATGAGAGGTTATGGGATTCATCGATACCGATGGAGGCGGATCCATAACTTTCATGGGTTCCTAACGTTACATATGTAGTATTGTAATGTTCAAATCCATATTACAGTATTCTAAGAAAGTTACTGCAATTTCACATATTCGATGGCAAGGTATTTAAATTCAAATATCATCTCAAGCAATGATTGTATTCCCCAAGTGTATACTTTCTATGAGCAAAAACAATACATATTGTTTAATCTAAACTAACATGTACAAGGTGTACTTAAATAGTATTTATAAGGTTATCTGCACATTGTATTAAGTTCATCTACACGTGTGGGTAATGCAGAATTTGCAAATAATAAAAAGAATTATGTTCGTGAGTGACCATTAAACTGTACATTAAATGATGATTTATCAGAAGGATGCAGGGTGCTGAAACGAACTATAAATACTGTATGAAGTGTGATGATGTTGTTTGAAAATGTTTTATTGCCCTATAATAAAAATATATCTGAAAAAAAAATCCTTATAAAATTCAAGAAAGTGTATGGAGCCGCCTCATTAATGACGTTATTTGGGGGCTTCACCAGGATGAACCAAGGAAAGGCATACTCACCACTCAGCGCCAAAAAATAAACTTTAAAATCATCCATGAGTATATCTGATGACAAATGCATCATTAATCCATGACGTCATCAAATTATGTGTAATTCACTTGATGGAAAAGGAAATAACTATGTCGCAGACAAACATCGCCAGTAGTCCATCTTTAATTGGTCAAATGAACCTTGGATTTCTCTCTCTGGAAACCCTATTGGGTTAAGGGTCTGTTTTAATTTAACTAATTGAGCGGAAGCTGCAAGGATAAGGTAAGTGTTTTAACAAATTGAGGAGCTGTAAAGATGAGACAAGTTTAGTGAAAAAGTTCTGCATTCTACACAGGATAAGATGTTTGTACATGAAGTTGAACTTTGTCGAAGATCAAACGCAACAAACATTCATTCAGCTTCATGCATAAACGATCTGACTAGACGAAAGACCTGCAATGAAAACAAATCACAATCTGTATCTAGTATGAACCTACAATACAAAAGAAAATGGGTTCTGAAAAAGGAAAGTCATTAATCTCATTCTGCTGGAAAAAAAATAATCATAGGGAACATTTGTCAGAAATGCTTGTTTAGGAATTGCTTGCATTCATGCCATACACGTGGTAATTCCAATCTCATTTTGAAAATTTGAACCTACCCGAACAAATGAGAGCCACTCTCCCGACGTATTGACACAAGATGCCGCTGATCCAAGAACTCAGGCCCCCACACATTCCGTATAAAACCATTGTGTAGCCAACCATATGGATACCCAGTGGACAAGATAAAAAAGCCTAAAGCGACAGAAAGAGATGCTATATTAAAACTTGTTTTTCTTTCTATTGTTTGCATACATTTCATATTTTATAATTCTGATCAAAATGTAGGGCTCACAGCGGGTGCAAGATCGGTCGACAGGGAATGTTCACTCCTAGGCACCTGATCCCACCTCTAGTATGCTCATGGGCTCGTGTTTGCCCAACTCTTTATTTCGTATTCCTTATAGGAGTTATGAAATTGATCACTGTTCGTTATCTTCACCTTTTCATTCACGAATTTACACAATCATATCAATCATTAACAATTCATTTTAAATTAGCGGCTGGAATAACCAAGACTGTTGTACGTAGTTTTCTATATTATGAGAAAGCACAGTTTTGGATAATTTCTTGCATCTGGAAATTACTTAAGCTGTGTATCAAACTTTTTGAAATATCACTGATATATTTACATTCATTGTAATCTTTCACATTTCTCAAAGTTTACTTCATACCTTTGTCATTTCGGCTGCTGCAAATCCAAACTGCATCACACTATACATTAAAACAAGAGCAACAAGGATAAATTTTCGATTTGTCATGCATTTTAAAACGGATCCAACTTGATTCAAGATTTGTGAGCAGGTGCATCCAGAAGCTTTGTAAGTGACGATGGGGTCCAGCAGAACGTGAGAAACAACCAGCGAGACAACAACACACATACCATATATTCCAATCAAAATACCAGCTGTGTCCTGGTCTACATGCATATTAGAATGCACCATTTTATATTCATTACAAAACTTTGCACCACATATATTCTCAGAGTTCATTAAGAACATGTTTGATTCATTGGCACTTAAAACATATTGAGATTCATTCAGAATGGACATGTTTAGAACAGTGGAGGTAGTCGTGGTATCTGCTCCGTTTTCATTATCCGGGACGAAGAGCAGGACGAGGGATGAAATGAGATTCCCCACCACAAAGGACAATTGGTAGAAGAAGAAGAATATTCCAAAATATTTGCTTGCTACGTCTTCTGTTTTCTTTTCGTTTTTGATTGCAGACGTTCGGGCAAGATAACTCGTATACGTACTCATGGCATTCCACAATAGACTGTTTCCCATTCCCTGAAGAAAAGATGCTGGTATAAAGACGTAAAATGTCGGTGTTAGATTTCCAACAACGTATAAAAGCTGTGTAAATATACCAACAACGAGGCAAAATTTGGGACGGAATCTCTGAACAACAAATGGTGACAAGAGACTAAAGAGAGTGAATGCTCCATAGCTTGCTGCGAGAGAGTATACCCCTATACCGCTGTCATGGTACATACTGCTCAGAAGGTTGCGTAGAGATCCGATGGCAGTGCTTACTAAAGATATACCAACGCTTAAAAAGATTAGGTTCCTGAGATGATTGTTGATATACCCTATTTCTTCACATTCTATCTCAACTGCAGGGGAACTGTCTTCATTGACTGTTTTCAAATCTTTTTCATTAATTGCAAGAACAGACATTGATCTGTAGACAACCTCCTGACTCAGAGACTGTACTGCATTTCGGCAGACACTTCGCAATCTATTGATGTTAGGACTTGGTGGTACTAAGGGGTCTATGTAAGCTATACTCTCTTGTAACATATGACCCCTTTCTCTTGCTTGTCTCCTCTCTCGTAGTGCAAGTTTCCCTTCGATTTCGTGACCCAAATCGCTGATATCCCAAAATGAACTGTGATTTGATGAAGGATCGTTGTGCGAGAGAAAGTTATGGAGTGTGTCTTCATGAGAGTTGTCATTCTTGAGGAGTGCTGTGCGACTATCTGCACTGCTGACGGAGTCAGTATAGGAAGGGTCGCTCATACTCTCAGGAATAGTGTTTTCTGTTTTCACTGCGTTACTTTCAGACATCTCTGAAGTTTGGTTAGCAACCATGTTGGAAGTTCCTGCAAGTGGAAGGTATGGAATGCACAATGGTTACCACTGTTCCCATTCAGAGACATTTAGTACAGAATATTTGTGTATACTTTTCTTTTACCTGTTGTGGGTGCGTTTGTGAAGCTGATACAAAGCGAAATACACATACAACAGATAATAAATACATAACCCTCTCCAAAAAAATGTAAAGCATGAGAAGCACAGAGAAACTACTTGATTACTTAAAACACATTTTGGACATTTATCAAAGGAACGACTTTCGTAACCCTCGTTACGGTCAGTTTGTCTACATGTGCTGGGAGACGATTTGACAGGAATTAAATTGTTTATAATGCTTTTCGAAATTTCATCAGTTGCGAGGTTGTCTGGCGTATGAGAGAGTAATGTACATTAGAAAGGTACACTTTAAATATAATTGCAAAACTACGAATGTCTTACCTGAGCTGTTACTGCTCATGTCGTCTTATGCAGAGAACACACGAATAGAGCACGTGGATCTACAAAAATAGATTAGTACTTAATTCTTGCTTGACGACTTGTGCTTGCCAACCAAGATACATATAACAGTGACTGTGTGCTAAACTTATGCCAACATCCGACCCAAAATTTGAACTTGACAGAGAGTGCACAAATAACTAGTTCAAATACCTCTTTGACCGTTAGGATATAGGATTAACAGGGACCTAGCCTCAACAGAAGAATTTACAATCATCAAAACTTTATATTTAATTTATTTTCTGTCCTTGATCCACATAAGCTAGTTTCTGATGAGATAAGTAAGATGTTTTAGGTGGGAACGAAAACGGAAAAAGTTTAAAGTAACTCGAGCTTTTTAACGAATGAAGAATGTGTGATTTTTGTACATCTGTCATCTTATATTTTATATGTACAATTCAAATGGGTCAAATAAACCTCATGGACAGACGAATTGTAGCAAAACTTGTTACTGCATATTTTGCACACTAGAGACAATTAATCTATATGAAATTTAATCATCATACAGTACAGCTTCAGAAGGATATTATAAATGTTTCATTGAGATTAAGGATAGCCTTTGCAGTTAGATATATTTCAAAGATGTAGATGAAATTTTAACATGACCTGGATTGAAAAAAGGTCTAACAATTCTATATAACTTAGTATGAACAAAATAGGTAGTTGGTAGAAATATGTTTTTAAAAATTATTTTAATATTGTATCACAAATGGAAAAATATATATAACTGTTCTGAGTGAAGGCACTAGTAATCAAGCGCATTAGAATGTGATATACAAAAAAATTTCCTTTGTAATCATAAGGTATTTTTACCATATTTGACTTGAACATATATCATTGCAGTATAACATTTAAACTTAAAACTTCTTTCCTCTCATACCATACTCTTAAAGGAAAGGACAGAACTTTATAGTACTCTTTTCATAATAGGGGAAATGAAAAAGGAAAATATCTGATATTTTTTAAGAATAAAGAATAATACTTCGACATTATATATATATATATATATATATATATATATATATATATATATATATATATGGATTTGACTTGCAACAAATAAATCTAGTATATTTTGCGGTTTGCTTAGAACATATTTTTATTGTAATACAATTACAAAGGGATTGTTTCGAGTATAAAACCGAAAATCCTTGGCTATATTAGACATATTGTATTTAAAAAACCCGTTTTTCAAATTATTTATGACTGTACGTGTATTGAACATCTTTAAAGCGAGTTTGTGAAAAGATTTAATAACAAACGACGCTATGAAACAAAACTGTTACTGTGCAACATCGATAAAATTATGTAAGAAAAATAAAACAAATAAACAAAAAACTTTATATGAAAGGAAATCAAAGGTTTTATAGTACAAAAAATTAAAATAAAAGCACACGCATTATCATTACTATCCAAATAGATTCGAAATGGTACACGCATTGTTATACAATTCTGATGCTGCCATGCATTCTATTTTAAATTACCATCGCTGCGATAGTACAATGGCAAGATGGATTCTGTTTTGTTGATACCCTGCTACACTCTATTCACAATTTTTAGATAATATGAATTTCCTTGTATTGAGTGCATGTGAGTGTGGAAATAAGCAGTGTACAGCATTACACGTTTTGTACTCTTAAACTATTTATAAAATGACCTTCTCTCTCTGCCCAGAGAGAAATAAAGGAATAATGCAAACGACAATGATGGTGGAGTTCAAGGACGGGTAAATAGGGCATCGACTCTAGCTGAATCCATTCTATTGTTCATACCAAAGCAATTTACTTTGAAACTATTCTGATAGTACACATTTTCTTTGTATGATTTAAAAATAGATATATTTTAAGCGATTTTTTTTTCTTTCTCTTAACTAATCGATGTCGGAGTGTATAGTAGCGGATTTCCCCTTGCTGTCAGTATAAATCTTTCCTGTTGATATTAATATTAGATATAAATAAACTCCACAGCTGATCGCCTAAGCAGACGATCGATTCGCATTTTCCCCCTGGATTCACAAGTAGGCCATAATCGCAATCACAAAAACATTCATTATTACTGTGAACTTCAAGAAAGAAAAATATCGCAAATGTCAAATATATGCACTCGATAAACCTGAAACAATTCATCATGACAACGCGTCAGTTTACAACAGATTCAATAAACATTTAAGACAAGGCAAATCTTAAAAACCTTAAAACAAAGCAACACATGTTAAACTATTCATCTCGCAATGTGTAACTCTGAATATACTCTAGTTACGTACCTCTACCTCCAATCCCTGGCAATTCCCAACGAAGCAATAATCTTTCGAATACCAAACATGCGCGCATGCACTGTATTAGGTACGTTCTATCAGTGCGCTTAAATGGATGTGTTACAAGCGTTGGCTGTGTGCATTCTGACTGTTGATGAAATACCGATCGTTAAAAATAATGTTATCAGCTTTAAAGAAATATCAGACCTAATTCAGACACTTAAAAATAGCATTAGTGCATTTGATATAAATACTGATTTTCGATATCTCCGGTCTTACACCCCTTTTGGAAAAAATGACCTAGCCCAAAATCCAGTTTTGTCTGGTTTTAGCATTATTTTGACTGGCTTTCTGTAGATACATATTTTAATCGTTTAGTAATACATTTGAAAGGTAATTGTTTGCATTATGCAATAAGCAGTATATATTATTTTTATAATATTTTTAATTTTATTGAAATTACATATGACAATATATATGCTCTAACTACACATATTCTATACAGTCTCTAATGCTTTTTTTCTTTTTGAATAATATGAGGATCTATTAAAATCATGAACGATTATGAAATCTATCCATGTCAAATATTTACATTCTGATCTATGTTTGTGTAAGCTAGGTATAGGTACATGTATAATCATAATAAGTAGTTGAATTATCGATCTTAATTATTCATCACATAAATATTGAATTGATATTCTATTTTGATCCTAGTTCTGACGACACCAGAAAACAATCTTAATATTTTCTACTAACAAGTCGTAAAATTTATTAAAGCTTATAATTTCCTACTAACAAATATTTTAAAATGAAAATTTATAAAGTTGATACCTAGCATCAGACCCACATGTTTATTATTTTGTGTTTGACATTCGTAGTGGATTGTTATATATGATTTCAAAGAAAAAATAAATATTTGTGTGTGTATGTGTGTGTGTGTGAGGGGGGGGGGGGGGGTATTATATAAGGTAAGATAATTTATTAAAGTCATGGACCCCTAAGCCCCAAGAGTCATACACATTACAAATACATATCATTTTCATTCCTCTAAAGCTGAAGAGTTCCAAAATAAAGAAGCTCATAAGCGCTAAGCTTCAACGTCTAGACTGTGTAGAGAGTATTTGTGATTTCTGAGTCGGAATTATTTCAGTGACTGAGAAAAATGACAAGTAAATTAATCGAAGCAGTTGAATCCAACGACATTAAGGCCGTGCAGTCGTTGTTGAGAGACAGAGAAATTTGTAAACAATATGACTTGAATGAGGCTTTATGTACGGCGTCCAGGAACGGTCAATACGAAATAATCCAAGAGCTTTTCCAGAGTCCTGGTAGAAGACCCTCTGTACAATACGTAGATGAGAACCAGAAGAGAGCGTTTGAGTACGCTGTTATATTCGGGGATATAAACGTCACGAGTCGTTTATTGAAAGAGGGGGCATTCATAAATTGGTCTGATGATGACGGTTTTCAACCGTTACACTTTGCTGCACAGTGCGGAAATGTGGCCATGATTACTTTCTTGATAGAGAAGGGAGCCCACGTGTATTCAGCTAGAACTAAGAACGAAGGGATTACACCATTCCATGTAGCTGTTGATTATGGACACATAGATGCTGTTCATGCATTTATTGATTCAAAGACTGTGTCAGTAAATATGAAAACAAAACTTAAACAAGGTGGCCAAGCTCCATTACATAGAGCTGTTCAGAAGTCGCACTTAAAAATTGTAGAACTGCTAATTGAGAAAGGTGCGAGTATTGAAACAAAAGATTCTGAAGGCAGACAAGCTATTCATTACGCAGCACAAGCAGACGACCCAAACGTCCTTATATACGTAATTAAACAAGGTGCACATATAGACGTCACAGAAAATTGTGGACGGCGAGCTATTCACTACGCAATCTACAATAATCAAGAGGAGAATGTAAGAATATTGTTAAAATATGGTACAAATGTTCATTCATCAGACGAAAATGCTTATCTACCTTTATACAGTGGTGTCATGGTGGAGAATCCAGAGATTGTCAGGTGCTTACTGCTTGCTGGAGCAGATCCAAATGAATGTAATCGAATTTCTCGTCAAGATTATGCTATTTTGATGGCAGTATCACTTGGAAACGTCGAAATCGTTCAAATTCTATTGGAGGCTGGATCGAACCCCAATATAGCAGGTACCAATGGAGCGACAGCACTTCACAAGTGTCAGAAACTCAAAAGTAAGTTCTAATGACATTACCATAATGCGTCTTGTGTAGCAAATTTTAGATTGAACTTTTTAAAAGTTTTTTTTTTCAATTTAATTTTCACAGACAAAGAAGGACGCGATGCAATATTATCGTTGTTAATAAAGGCTGGAGCTAAAATGAATGTAGCAGACAGAGATGGATACACTCCTCTTCATAGCTGTGTTATGCAGTCAGTTTTAGGAAACTTCAGTCTATCAACTATGAAGTTGCTTGTTCAAGCAGGGTCGCGTCTATACTCAGATTATCAGCCAATGGGTACAGATCAAAGGTTATCTATCAATGTTTCTACAAAATTGAAAGAAAATATTTAGTTGATTCTAACACTGATGATGCATCGTCAGATTGTGTAGTATAATGTTTCTTGAGTCTTAACTGTAATGATGCTAAAGTAACTAGAATGGTATGTTGAAGTAAGCATTGTGATATACCATCTGACATTGAGAAGTTAAAAGGAAAATTGCTTTTGGAGTGTAAAGAGACATAGAAAGTTGATTTATTATACATGTATGCACAATGCAAGTGGTAAACATTCTTAACTAATTATTACATCTATTTTAATGGACAACTCTCACGATTTAAGAGAAATCGTTTTGTTTAATTTTTTTTAACCAGAGTACCTGCTTCGCCGAATTCCCCTCTCTGTTTCCTTGTGTGGCGTGGTTTTCTTGAGGCCGCAGAATACCTCTTACAATGTGGGTGGAATATATCTCGCGAAACCTGGATGTTCCTTCCGGGAAAGACACCAGAGCAGACAAGATTTCATCAACAAATGCAAGAACTAACCATGTCTGTCAAACCTCTTACCAATATATGTCGTCATTGCATACGACGACATCTTCTAGAGTGTACCAAAGGATCTGAAATTTTAACCAGTATTGAAATCCTGCCTTTACCGGCCTCTGTGAAGAGATATCTTTCATTTCAGGATCCGTGAGGTTGCTGGAAAATTCATCAGCTTTGGAAAGTAACTATCATTGTTTCATAATCAACTGCAATGCTTGCCATCGCCTTTCAAACATCACGGATCTGTCGTTTATTCCTGAACTTTTTCTAGAGTCGATGATTAAAATTATAAAATGATAGTGATTAATGAAACACTGAATTGATTGATTATATATTGTTTAACGTCCCGCTCGAGAATTTTTCACTAATGTAGAGATGTCACCATTACCGGTAAAGGGGTGCAAAATTTAGGCCTATACTCGGCGCTTATGGCCTTTGAGCACCTGCTTACGACAAGCAAGGGGTAGTGGGGATCTGTTCTAACAACCCGGATCCACACGAGGATGAAATATTGATAATTAATGTTTGATGTTAATATCCGTGATATAAATCATAATGTGCAATAAGTAAGTAGTACATGTTAATAGGTTATTATAGGTTAATAGGTCCATTTATATTGTCTGAGCTATTTAATTGTTGTGTACATCGTCTAAAATCATCCGGCCAGTTAAAAATGATGAACATCTTGCTTAATGAATACATGTACCATTATATTCATAACAGTAATGAATAAATGTTCTCTCTCTCTCGACCGACCGATTGATCGATATTTTTAAAAACACTTCCCTTATTTATAGCTTCATTTTATATTTACAATGAAAATCATTTGTGTTGTTTCATTTATTGATATGTATGTTTTTATGAAAAAGTGTGCATGTGTGTTCGAACAATGTTCTGGGATAGTTTCATCTACATGAAATATACATGTTTTAAGAGAAATTGCGACTGTAATGCTGCATTCTTGTTAAAGCACTGGATCAAAGAAACTATATAACTATTAACTATTGTCCATATTAAAACCCATCCTGCCAAAAGTGCAGTACAAGTATGTTAAGCGGAAATTTTGTCTCGCGCTTTGTCACTTCACATCTCATTATTCGTCGGTGAACGCCTAGACGACAGAGTACGGACGTTGCCTGGTGAGTCAAATGACATCCCTTAAGCAATTACTACTTGCAGATCTTATAAATATGACAAATGTGATGCGGATTGAACCTCTAGCGTACAGTTGCCGTGCATTGACTTTCTTGAAGTCTGTTTTCAATTTGCAACTGCATGTTTTATATATTATTTTCTTTACAAAATATTCATGCACTCCACACACAAGTGATGGATTAGGTGTTATATATACAGCTATTTCATCTTCAAACATGTTACGGACACATGATAAAATGAAACCGGATGCGTGGTCTGAGATATATGTTTAGGTTTAGTTTGACTGTAATAAGTACAAATATAATATACCTTTTAAAATGAGGGACTTATAAATTTTCTATTATATTGAAACGATGAAATATATTGCAGCTCCCTATATACCTATATAAACTTTCCCCACTGTTTTAAGATAAACTGAGAAATCTGATAAATAAATTACATTCCACACAGTAAATTGTATTAATTTTACTTATAAATACATATAGCTTTCATCAGTTTTGAAGAAAGTTTTTAGCTAGTGTCATGTACACCCGGTTATTGGGAAACTTGCAACTCTGTGACAGTGTATTACAGACACTTTCATATGTATCCTTATAATGTGTAATTTCCATAACAGATTATACTAGTACACATGTATTGATTTCCACAACATCAGTGATGTGTTTTTCAATAAATCATTTTTTTTTCATCATATTTATTTAATGTTAGGAAAAGACTTAGAAATCATTAGATACCAAGTGTGTTTCAGATCGTTTATTCTGTACACGTACATGTAACAAACTGATCTCCATATTTTACACATTGCTCATAGAACTTTACACAATGAAGCTGATTTATGCAATCTAATTTGCGAGATTAAGAAATAAATTTGATTTTTTAAATGAGAAGATGAACTACAAAGCTTTATTACTGGAATTCCCATGGGCACGAATTGTGCTCCTTTGTTATCTGGCCTATTTTTTATTCTAAAGAAAACAGAATTAATTCAAAAGCTTCTACTCGAGAAGAAAAAATCTCTTGCTGTGGCCTTCAATTTGATGTTTAGATATATCGACAACGTTTTGTCTATTAACAATGATCATTTTCATTGATATGTCGATTCGATATATCCCAGTGAGCTTGAAATAAAAGACACCACAGAGTCTTCCACTTCTGCTTCGTACTTAGATATTTTACTGAAAATAGATGCTGGCTGCAAACTAACAACTCAACTTTATGACAAACGGGATGATTTCAATTTCTCCATCAAATGCTGTCTTTTGTGTTTCATACCAATTGTTAGGGCGTTCTTAACACACTGATTCTGACTACGGATTGCTCCGTTTACCTGATCGGAATATAGGGCTCACGGCGGGTGTGACCGGTCGACAGGGGATGCTTACTCCTCCTAGGCACCTGATCCCACCTCTGGTATGACCAGGGGTCCGTGTTTGCCCATCCCTCTGATTTGTATTTTCTACTGGAATTACGAGATTGAATAATGTTAGTTATCTTAGCCTTTTCCATTACGCCAGCAAATAATATGCTGACGTGAAGCGTTGTAATTTAAATTCCCTGATGTATTTTCAAAACCGAAATTTATTTTTGATATTTACATTTTACTTTCATTTCTGACGGAATTCCCAGTAGTCTAAAAATAAACTTACTATATTTATCAATTATTATTCATACCCACATTGTTTACAGACAGCATCATTTTTATGAGGTAATAGCTATCATCACCACTTGTAAAGATATCGAAGGCAAAAACATTGGAAATTTAAAATTTCATCGCTGTATCTCAATATACATCATATAGATAATAAACACAAAAATACAACAAATTTGTTCTTTATGTTATTGTTTCTGTTATACTTTTACCACAATATTAGACATGCTGTATCAATTTGAGTCCAGTAAGCAAAGTTAATGATATATATAATGATGTAAAAAGGTATTTCCTGAGTATCGATACGTCATCGTACATTATGAAATGGACATCATATCACACAGACAATGAAAAAATACATAAAATAAATTCTCAATATACCCAGAGACAAAGAACATTTATATCAGTTTGAATGGTAGAATCAATACTATATTTAAAAATGTCTAAAGTTTTTAGACATGTGTATATCATTAAAATATCTAATATATAGAATGTCCTTATCGGAGATTAAAAAAAACCACATAAAATCCACAACTTAATTAACATTTATTCAAAAGAGGTTAGGGGTGCTTGTGTTATAAACATGGTAGGATTTGGTTTTGCCTTTCAGCTTTAAGTATTTTCAAACAAAATTTATCAAGGGGTTGTTCCACGTCAAATGCGATCACTTCTTTAACATCACACGTGTTTATACAGCTACTTGTAAACGTGCCCATTACTACACGATCTCAAAACTGTACAGATACAAGGATGTTTGCTGAGGTCATCATATTCTCAGCGGAAGACAACTCTTGATTCTCATGTCTTTCCTATGTCTTTCCAAGTTGTTGATCTTTGATTTAGGCCTATCACCGTGAAACACATCCCCCCTTCTACTGTGCCTTTGTTTAATAGCCACTTCTTCATTTCTCAGTAAGGATCTAAAACCTCGTACAGCGAATGTGATATACGCATTGGTTAAGGATTTTATTCAAACTTCATTCTCCGGGAAAAAATAACTTACTGGGAACAAACCAATATTGTGCACCTTGATTATCATGAAAGCGGGTCCAAAATTATAGCACATGTCCTTTTAGAACTACCTAGGCTGTTTAAAGCAATATAGAACACCAAAACAATGATTGTTAATTCCTGAATCTAGGCTTTTTTTGTTATTATTATTTTGTTTGTTTGTTTGTTTGGTTGTTTTGTTTTTTGGGGGGGTTTTTTTTGGGTTTTTTTTGGTTTTTTGTTGTTGTTTTTTTGTTTTGTTTTTGCTTTGTTTTGTTTTTTGTTTGTTTGTTTTTTGTTTTGTTTTTTGGGGGGGGGGGGGGGGTGTTGGTTTTTTGTTGTAGTGTGTATTTTTTGGTGTGTGTGTGTGTGTGTGTGTTTCCTTCTGCTTCTTCTTTTTTATTTTTTTATTATTATCATTTTTTTGTTTCTTTTTTTTTTTTTGGTTTTTGTTTGTTTGTTTTTTTGGTTTTTTGGTTTGGTTTTTTTGTTTTGTTTTTCTTTGTTTTTTTGTTTTGAGGAATACTAGTACTCATATTGAAACTTTGCCACCATTTGTTTCGTATTACATACACACAGATACTCTTTATAAATAAAAAAAAAAAAACAAGATTCATTGATGGGATTATGGTCAAATATGGGTATAACCAAGTCTTCTTTGTCATAAGAACGGAAAATTCATTTAAGATTTCGTAGAAAATCAATATCTTAATGTGCCTTATTGCGGCACCATACCGTAACAATAACAAACACATGTCTAAAACTTGCTGTCACTGATGATGCATGGGAACTAATGGGAACATGGATGGTTACTTGTAAGAGGGTTGATAACAGTTTGATGATATTGAGATTTACAATAATTATACATAAAGCAAATAATTCTAATACAAAGTTATGTAAGTTGAATGGATATTGAATATAGAAATAAAGTGTGATCAAAGTTGACCAAAAAAATAATAAATCAAGATTTCGTCCATTCTTAACGAATACAGCGACATAAAACAATCTCATATGAATTGTAAGAGCAAAGGATTCCTCTCAAATGGAATATCAAGAACTTTTTGAAAGAAAGATCAGTTATTTCCGTAGTTATAGATAATGTTAAAAGACAAAATTAGTAATTGAATTCTTTATCAATATTGTATTCATGGAAATGCAAGTACTGAAATTATTTGCCAAAGGTTTTAACGCAGCAATCAAACCTGTTATAATCGGTTGTTATTTATCTATCACAATGGAAAAAGTTGCAACTGATGCCCATATTATTTAATATGCTATTAATTCCAGAAAGGTCACTGTTTGGGTGAAATCTAAATCTAGAATTAAATGTAGAAAACTCGCGTTTATTTACTATATCATTCTTTAACGTTTGTATGAAATTTGAAGAATCATATAAACAACTATATATATATATATATATATATATATATATATATATATATATATATATCAAAGCCGATTGAATATATAATCGACTAGTTCCTTCAATTCTTCAGGAGTATATTCCTAAAGAATTGAAGAAACTAGTCGAGTATATACTCAATCGGCTGTGATATTTTTATTATACTACTACTTGTGTAAATTTTCTATACTTATTTCTGGATTATAGACATATATAATGATACTGATGATTTCCAGTGCAACAAATGCCTTGTGTTTAGTTTGAAACATAAATATTAAGGAGTTGAAAACTTGAAACATTATTAGCATTTCACCAACGGGGTTCATTTACGAAAAGGCGGAGATAGGAACAGTGATCAATCTCATAAATCCTATATAGGATAAAAATTAGAGAGGTGGGCAAACACGGGCCCTGGATATACCAGAGGTGGGACTAAGTACCTAGGATGAGTAAGCATCCCCTGTCGACCGGTTACACCCGCAGTGAGCCATATATCTTGATCTGCTAAACTTAATCAGAATCACTGTGCTAAGAACGGCCTAACAATTCGTATGAAACACTTCAGACAGTATCTGACCCAGTGAAAGATTGTGGTGGCAAACTAGATCGTTATAACGGCCATAGAATTTGCGAAATGTTGGAAATCCCATGGACATGAATTGTGGTCCTTTGTAGCTGACTTGTTTTTATAGAATTCCTTCAAAAGCTTCTACATGTGAAGAAAATAATCTTTTGCTGTGGCCTTCAAATCGACATTTAGATATATCGACGACGTTTTATCTATTAACAATGATAATTTTCATTGATATGTCGATTTGATATATCCCAGTGAACTTGAAATAAAAGACACCACAGAATCTTCAACATATGCTTCGTACTTAGATATTTTACGGAAAATAGATGCTGGTGGCAAACTAACAACTCAACTTCATGACAAACGGGATGATTTCAATTTCCCAATCGTCAACTTTCCTTATCTATTTGACAATATTCCATCATCACCTGCACATGGCATATATATCTCCCAACTGATTCGATACGCAAGAGCTTGTTCTGCATAGGATCAGTTTTTAAATCGAGACAGGCTACCGACAAAGAAGTTGATGTTACAGGGATTTGTAAGGTCTAGTTTAAAATCATCATTTCGCAAATTTTATTGCCGTTATAATGATCTAGTTTGCCAATACAACTTTTCATAAGGTCAAATGCTGTCTTTTGTTTTCATACCAATTGTTAAGACGTTCTTAACACACTGATTCTGACTACGGATTGCTTCGTTTACCTGATCGGAATATGGGGCTCACGGCGGGTGTGACCGGTCGAAGGGGATGCTTACTCCTCCTAGGCACCTGATTCCACCTATGATATGACCAGGGATCCCTGTTTGCACATCTTTCTAATTTGTATTTTTTTACTGGAATTACGAAATTGAATAATGTTAGTTATCTTAGCCTTTTCATGCTCATAGAATAAGTGGGCGTGTTAGGCAATTTTATTTTAATTTTTAATTGTAAAATGCCACTTTTATCAAATATAACCAAGAATTCACAGCCCAAAATGCAGAATGTAAAGGAAGTGTATCGAGTTGGTTGGTTAGTTTGCTTTTTGTCCCGTCTCGAGGTTTTCCCCCATATCTTGTATTGAGACGTCAGCAACTGTGGGTGAAATATCACTTAGACCCATGCATATCGTTCAGGGCCGTAGCTGTGAGGATTCTTTAATATGCCAACTCCTGCCACAACACGGGACCTCCGTTTTGAAGGTTATATCCACAAGACCTGTGATTCTCTCTTCAACTGCCGAGCATCTGACGAAGGAGAATCACTACATGTATCATATTTGCGTCTTAGGTTTGACGCGGCCATGAGACGAACGGAATTGTAACTCACGTCCTTACGAAACGACCACTGAGCTACCACGACTTGTGTGTTATTAGGTATTTCAGTTCTATAAATATACAAATACATATAGAGTGTATAGAATTCTAGCATGGTGCGTTCTGTACGAACTTTTGAAAAATATTTTGACATAATGATCATATTGACATACTTTATAATTGAAAAGCAGGGCACAATCATAAATCTCTAATCAAGATGCACTTTTGTACCACGGGGCCTCCGTTCCCGAGTGGTTAGAGCATTGCGCTCAAAATCACAAGGCCTCTCACCTCTAGTCGGCGCGGGTTCGATTCTCGCTCGCGCCGATATATGTGAGAAAGTTTGCCAGTTTACTTTCGGAAGGTCGATGGTCTCTTCCCTGGTACATTGTATCTGGGTTCTCTCCTCCACCTACAAAAACTGGACAACTCCAGATAACTGAAAAATTGTTGAGTGTGGCGAAAATCAACAAACAACACTTTTGTACCTAAAATTGTATATATATATATATATATATATATATATATATATATATATATATATATATATATATAGCGACAACTCCTGATACCTATCAGTGTCGAATCAACAACGTGGATCCAAGTCAAATACAAAAATTACACAAAACACTAAAATGATCAACGACACGTACAACCAGATTGTCAAAATTTCGGGGCATATCCCTTCTTCAGGACAGACGAAAAGGTTTACATAATATGGCTAGTATTAACATAGATTAAATAAAAAAAAAAACAAAAAAAAAACAACAAACAAACCACTTAGCACTAAAACTACAAACGTATATACACCGCAAACTACATGATATTTGGATTTTGGTTTGCTAATCACTGTTTAGTACGCGGTGAATTAGGACATGTCCTATTCGTTCAAATGGCTGCTACACACACACACACACACACACACACACACACACACACAGATATATATATATATATATATATATATATATATATATATATATATATATATATATATATCTTCTACTTTATTATGCTTTGTATATTCATGGTTAGTATGAATAGCAAACGGATAAATGATTACTAGTTTAAGAACGCATGTACCAACAATAATTTCAATGATAACTTTTTACGTCATTGTTTATCATAGTAATGTTGTGGAATTTGTTTTACAGCAATCACAAAATCGCTATGATTTAAATCTCATGGACTTGATCTCATTTTCATATCATAGAATATTGATATGCCCTGCCTGTATCCCCAGACGTTCTTATTCGTTTTTGAAAATAAACATTTTAACGAGAGTACAAAAAGCAAATTTTAAAAAATAAATCAAAAAGCAAAAGTTGTCATTTCATGAACATGTATTTGTGTTTTTTATTCTGAAATGAAGATATCTACTGGTAAATCAAAACTAATACAACTACTTCGATATATTTAGATATTGTATATTAAATTGCTACTTTTTATGTCATTAAAAAACACTATATCGTAAGAGTTTTTACACAAAAATAAAGTCAACGAAGTTAAAATTTCATATCGCTTTAAAATCAATATGTAAATTGTAAATTATAAATATCTAAATGGTTAGTTACATAAATCTAATAAAAACATCAATCCATGAGACTAGAACTCTCAGTGCTGCATTCGAATATTGACAAGGTAAAATATCACAAGGTGAATTTTTTTTTCTCTCTCTTTTTCACAAGGTGAATTAAGTTAGACCACTCTTCCCTCCTCACTGTCAGATTGAATTCTACAGTTAAAGAAGGCGTGTGTGTAACAAAAGCAAAAGACCTGTATGATGAAATTTTGCAATTTCTACAGTAAATTAACTTTCTGAAGGAAATTCTCATGGGGAAATGATATTTCTGTTTCAACAAAATTCCGCCAGACTATAGAATTTTGTAAAATTCTAAAGGAAAATTACTTTGTAAAAAGGAAAATTACTCCTATATAATAATGATAATAATAATGAAATACTACATTATATAGCAAAGAGTTTGCGATATTAAAGATCTATTGTAAAAACACTGATTCTTTGAACTGTGCAATTAAAACTTTAATACTCTGATTTATCATTGTTAAAATTTTGAAAAATGACCTGTTTGAGTAAATCACCAATTCTATCTTGAATAATTTCTTACATTCTTTTTTATATAGACTAGCAGAATAAATATTTCAACAGAAGTAACATAAAAATTTTGACAAATATCACAAATTTTGAATTAATAGAAACTTTGGTGTAGTATTTAATTATAGTAAGTGGTGAATTGACTTTTACTGTACATAGATTGTTATGGAATGCATCAAGTACTATTCATTAACATATCCTTATACATCAGTTTTATCAGCATTTCCGTACATCAATTTTAAAGGTGAATTCTTTTGCTCAACTGAAAATAGATGGAAAAATTTGAACTTGAAATTAAAACAAACTTGTGTAGTTCTACTAAAATTCATTCCGCTGCTATGTATAGTCAGTTTCAAAACATAGGTATCCAGTTTTATTGATATAATTCTGAGCAAAATATATGTTTATTATATATCAAAATAGATTTCTGATGACATTTTAGAAATGTTTGACATATGTGCGAAGAACATAACGGAAGACGTACTTTGTAACCTTACTTTTGTAAACTCGCCAAAATTTGTATTTGTAATATACACAATGACATACCTGCAGGTATTTTTTTCGTAGGGCTTTGGTTTAGTACATTCTCAAAATAAAATTTTAGAAAAAAGAAGACAACGAAAAAAACATGGTCGAATGAAAAATAATTTTCCAGGATAGATCTACTTTATCTCACACGACATATGGTTTTATGTCATTACTAAATAAGATTCTGCATCATTTAGAAACAATATGTTAGTACTGTTTTATAGTAAATCATTTCATTTGCAATTTCCTTAAACATATTTTATGTAAATTTTATTCTTTTAACCAAATTAGAAACCGTATACTTGCTTATATAGTGAAGAATCCATAACGTTTACTTATATATCATATGCAAATTATAGACAAGCTGGTCTTTATTATTATCCAACATCAATAAGGTATCGGAATATATATATATATATATATATATATATATATATATATATATATATATATAAAGTTATCAAAATAACTGACACATTTTAGATATTATTTTAGATACCATTTATATGATATAATTGCACAATACATGCATGCAATAATACAGTTTTTAGTAACTTATCACTTTTAAAAATGAATATATAATCTAGCTCTGAAATAAACGTCCCTTTCTCAAATTTCAATAATACACCTGTATTGAATATTTACACAGCAAGTTTTATGTTGAATATATGTATTTGTTATGTGTTTAATAGCTTTTCATATGTTGATTCCATGTCGTAAAAAAATTCTCTTCAGATCAAATTTGAATGAGTTCAGGATTTCCTTAATGTGATGACTAAATTTATTTATTAATGAAAATGTATCTAGTACTGATCTCAAATATTTTATATTCCAGTAAACACGAACTTTTAGGGGCAAATGGTACTGAAATCTTGCCAAAACATTGTGCATGTTTCAAGGTACATAATTTATGGTCAAATGTTGCAGTTATGGATTGTGAAGGGTGCAATAGAAAATGGGTTATACAAGGACTATTTGTTAGTGCGATTTCATGACTTATTATCAAAACAGCCACAAGGACTAGTCCCATCAGCAAGGATTCTTGGAAAGGCTGGGTCGTCGATTCTGCGTACCAGACAAAGGATGTGGCAAAGATTGATGACGAATTGCAGATTTCGGTTCGAATCCACAACTTTATTATCTTCATCACTAAGACCAAAACTGACACAAAGTCCTTCATATTTTTATATATTTCAGATCCCCAAAACATGACGTGCATCGCGACTTTTTATGCTCAAACAAGAGTGTGAAAAGGATAAACCATATGCAATGAAACGGAATTCTGATCTCAAATTAACTTGAGATTTCCTCCAAGAAAATTGAAAGTGAATCGTTGCCAAATTGCCGGCAGCAGACGGCAATGGCTTCGATGGTGAGCGACGACAGACGAGAGGGCTGAATAAATATTTACCTAATTCCCACGTATCCGCCGTTTTCTGCACCGTCCCTCGCCCTCCACAGCCACAGGCCTGGCGTTCCTGGCAGCCACTAGAAGTCATTCATCCTCCATGGCTGGGTGTCAGGAAGTCTCTCTTTGTTCTACAAGAAAATATCACAGGCGAAAATTGACGGATGAAGTTTAAGACCATTTTAGAAATTTCGTTAAAATGTAGTTCAAATATCTCATTCTATATGTTATGCAATATGAGAGAAATATTTCTAATTATTATCTATCGTAACTGCAAAAGAGATTTGTTTCTATCATATAATACCAAGCAGAACAGATTTGTAATATAAAACTTTGTTCTCCTACTCTGTAATATGTAGCTTGTTGTGAGACATATTACAGTCTAAATAATATCGTTGTTGGTTGTCTAAATACGTTCTCTTTTTCTTTATAAAATGAAATATTGAAATTCCCTGGGTGTAAGGATTTTACATATGGTATTATATCAAGTTAAAGTTGACCTTTAATTAAAGAAACATTTACGTGTTTTGATATTGAGTTATCGCGTGATATCTATGAATGTTTGACGCCAGGAGCACACACAGACCCATATAACTGTCGTAAACAAGCAAGCGTCTATTAAACAACGAGAAGATTGTGTGAAAAACAAAGCAGTATAGAATATATTGCATTCATAGAAAGTAATTAAAGAATGAGAGTTAATTATTCTTAGAAGATTGTAAAGTATATATAATATAGAAATTAATATATATCTTATATTGCTATTGTTGTGTATCTGATATACCATATAATTAGGTATTCTTTTTTTAAAAAGTACTCGGTACCTGATTAATTATACCTAAACGTATACATGTATATGTATTAACGTACATAAAGTATAAAAATGTTTGAGCAATGTACAAGTATAGTTTTGCGTTTTCCATGACTTATCTTTGGCATGACTTACCTGACCTTTATGATCTTCAATCAGTTTTGTTGATAGTTGTTTAGCTTGTGCATACATTAATTCATTTTATGAAATCTAAAATGTATTGCTATAGAATAGCTTTAGAATGGTATGAATAACTAAAAATATTTCTCAAAGAATGCACAAAACTATAATAGCAATAAAAATAGAAAAAATACCCTTTATTTGCCTTTCGATAGATTTGACGAACAGTAATATAATGGAATTATAATTAATTCATGTTTAAATGAATTTTCACTCACAGGTTGTCTGAGTTAGAGGAGTTAGATTAGATTTTAAGATAAGATTAGATAAAAGTTTCTTTGAAACTTCCTTTTGCTCTATCTTTACAAACAAAATATGCCATTCATCGCATTGCAGAAAATTTGTTCAAAGCGACTTCAATGTTCAAAGCGATGCTATGAAATGAGTATTATTATATAAAATCTAACTGTACATGTGCACTTTATATAGAACAGAATACTAGTAGTTATGTTTTTAAGAGTCAAAAAGGACAAGGACAAATAATAGAATACAATAATAATAAAAAAAAAAACAAAAACAAAAAACAAACAAACAAAAACCAAAACAAAAAAACCAAAAGTAAGTGTGTGAAATATGTTTGGCTACTGTAACAATGTTTTTGATAAATACGAACAGAGAAAATTAGGAGAATAGAAAAGTCGTTTATTAAATTAATAATATTTACATTTACTTGTTCATTCTTCAATAAAACGTATTAGTTACTTTTGTCAATAAATGTCATTTGGCAAACATGGCGGACGCAGGTCGGAGAACAGTTTAAAAGTTATGGCTACGCATATTCCAGTTATTGTAATTTTAAATTGTTTGAATTGTTTTACATGTTAAATCATCATTAAAAACTTTTGAACGTAATAATTTTTCACAATTTATTTCCAAACAATGAAAGAATTGGAAAATTACAATCTTTTGCATTGCGGACTCTTTTCTTCTTTTAATGTAGTGCAGTTTCATTAATTGCACTTTACTTCATGACAAGCGGGAACTTTGAAATTCATAACCAAAACAATCAGAGCTGAATAAAAATTTTCATAATGTAAATATAAGCAATGAATACAAAATTATGACGCGCGTTATTTAGTTTGTATGCATACACCGTGTCATTTATAAATCAACATTTTCCAAAAAATAAGAATTCATTACTTAAATCGATGTCAAACAACACGAAAACACAAGCTTAAATTAGTTACAAAAAACTTTTTAAAAATTGGAAATATTATTACATACATGTAGTTTGGCCAAAGATGCATAGTTAGAAATGTCCATAGTTGTACTAACACTCTGCTATCGACATGAACTAAACATAGAACAAATTTGGCGATTTGATTAAGTAGCGAACGCAGTTAAAACTGAAAAATTTAGATATATGTTATTAATGAATTGAAGCATTTCTATTCTCAGGATTCATGTTTTTAAAATATATTTCATCTTCTATACTCTTAGATTTACATTTGGCACACAAACGTTCCTTTCCATGAATTTCTGTAAATCTACCTACTTTAATTTTTTAACCTGTGATAAAAAAAATTCTTGATTTAAATATAGATCTGTAAGAATTGTTCATCGCGAGAAGTGAACAAATATTTCTCGGTGTTATTCCGTTAACTAGGAAGAATAGGAATTCCAGGGTGCAATAGTAATTCTCCAAAATAATGTCATGTATATAGTTTATTCACATATTAACTTGGATTGCTCAAGATTTCAAGACATGTATGTAAATTATTAAAACAAACAAACAAAACACCAAAGTACCAAAACAAAAAAAAAACAAAAAACAAAAACAAAAAAAAAACAACCCAAAATAAAAAACCAAAAAAACAAAAAAAAACCCACCAAAAAACAAAAAAAACAAACAAACAAAAAAAATAAAGCAAAATAAAAACAACAAACAAACAAAAACAACAACAACGCAAAAAAAACAACCCACCAAAAACAAACAAATATAAATAAAAACAACGAAAAGCTAAAACAAAAGTCTTATCATACAACTGTACTTTCTTCAGACATACCAACATGAAAATGAAAGAAATAAAGGCATCAGCCAAACTATTAACTTTGTTTGAAGTAACATTGGGTTTGGCTCTTAAATAAGACACTGGTCATTGCCGGGAGTATGATCTTTCACAGAAGCCCACAACCACGGCGAGACCTAGAACCATCAACCCCGAGAAACAGTATCGCCAACAAACCGGTATTATATTTGCCAAGATGTAGAAATTTGCGAGAGAAACCTGGTGAAGATTTTTTTAATGTTATTCTTTATTTGCGGGTGGTCGAATCACGATTTACGTCTAGCTGCACCGGAAAAGAGCGAAACCTTTCCTAGTGGAATAAAATTTTGATATGTGCTAAGCTGATTTGTGTCAATAGACGTATTGATTCTGTATGTTACATCTAAATGTCAAAAGTTCTTCGTAATTATTTCAAGAAGACCGAGTCTATATTATACAACTACTTAAAAAAAATGCCCCGCACCTGTATGGTATACACTGTTTTGAATTTAAACAACAGAAAAACTTCTCAGAAACTTTAATATTTGGATATTTCAATATTTTAAAGTCTTTGATTTTAAGTATCTAAACATAAATGAAATGTTTTACCTCATACAATGGAGAGAAGCACTTGTCTGTCATTGTTACAATGAGATTAGGGGGATCGTTTGACATTTTAAACATACATCGGAGTGTTTTCATACTGTTTGTTGACGATTTCTTTAAATATTTGCCTTAGACTCGCGCCTTTATCAAAATATTATAAAGTTCCTTAAATAAGCAACTGCCTAACAGCATACACAGCAGCAACAGAATGTATTGAAAAAATACATCAGTTTGTGTAAATGCGCATAAATACATGTATACTTTTTCGGGGTTCTTTTTTATTTCTTTTTTGACGAATGTTATCATAATGACGCAAACAATGAAGGTGATTACTATTTATTTTTTCGAACGATTGACTCAATTTTGTTTTAATTAATTAACTAGAATTTGCGTAACTGGAAAGAACTTCAAAAAGATACAACATTTAAAAGTAAGGAGAGACTATTGATATTGGTAAATATTCAATGGTTCTGATGAAATTGTGATTTGAGATCAAAGAAGTTTGTAAGAGACCAGTTGACATCTTCAAATGTGCATTTCTTAACTGCACTGAACTGCAGGTTGAATCACTTACTTTTCAGAGACATAAATAAAGTCACATGTTTTTGTAAACCAATGACGCAGAATACGTGGGATTCTTTACTTTGCAAAATACACATTTTTATTATCAAACTTTGATTATGTTTTACATAATACTAATATCTAAAATTCGAAACTAATTATATATAAAATTTCATTTATGAATGATTCCGACGTTGAAATAAAAGGAATTTTGATAAGCAATATAAAATTCACAATATTTTAACCCGGCATCCCCCTCCATGTTCTATCCATATAGTACAGGTGTGTTTAATACACTGCCAGGCTCTCGGAGGCAAGGCCATGACGGTCAAACAGAAAACTTCAGAATAATGACATTTTCTGCGAAAGCTGATCGTTTATTTACTTTCAGTCATTTTATCGTGCGTAATTAGTACGATATGTTCACCAAACAAGAAAAATTGGAATATAATAGCATCCATTAGATGAAATTAATTAGCTTCAAATGCAGTGTCGGGAACTGGAGATCAGCTATTAACAATCAAAGAATCTCTGAAGAGTTTGATCTGCTATAAATTTGGAGATACCAAAACTCGACCAAATTGCGAAAATGTCTGATATCCGACGTGCAGGTGGACTGTATTATGTCTTCAGTCGCGGATGGTGTTCCTGCACCGAAGCCAATTTTTCTTCTTCTACTACCAAACGAGGTCGCAGATTTAGTTTGTCTTTTAGAGAGCGACGATAGAGAAATAAGGAAACGCCACATCCCACCTAACACTGTTGATGTACGTCTTTCAATAATTTGTTGTGCCAAGGTTGTATTACCAAATTCGAGTTAATGTGCAAACCATAAGTTAAGTGCACGTTCAATTATGTAGTTTCAACGTAAAATATATGTATAAAACCATTTACTTACAACTTTATTGTGGTTCAATGAAAAGATTCTATAGTGATGTCCACAAAAAGTGTTTAGACTAAGACAGAAACAGCTTGCGGGTTCTATTTATCGCCAAACATTTTCTTCCTTTGAAACTTTGTCCAGCCTGCAAAATTATTGCAATTTCAGACATTTAAAAGACTAATTTATGACATTGCTTGAAAGATCGAACGTTAAGAGTGTTTCAAAATGTGTAATTTATTTTATAATGGCAATAACTTACACCTCTGTAATACTTATAACATTAATAAATTAAAAGATTACTTTTGTCACATGTATGTTACTGTGTTTGAAACATTACAAGGTCGAGATCGACGTACAGTCCAGACACATGAAACCTATTTCCTTCCGGCTTTACATTTGCTGTCATAACAATTTATGTGTTTTTCAAACCTTCGGTGAAAATTTAAGCTTCTTATATGTCCTTCCAAGCTTTTGTGGTATCCAGTATTTGAAGGTGAACTTCTGCTGATTGCGTCTAATTGTCCACTTCATATTTAACATCTTTGTACTGCTTCCTTCAACCAATCAATGTTTTATTTCTTGCGAATTGAATAAGATATTATATTACAAAAAAAAAAGAAGCAATCTGAAAAAGCAAAATAATAATAATAATCTGGAGAACTAACTCGCTCCATGATAATACTTAATCTGATTTTTGTTTTTCTTTTTTCAGTTACATTAAATTGTTTGTCTGTTAGTTACATTACATGCAAATAGTTGATTAAATTTTAGTATAATAATACATTGAAACACGTGATTGTCGTTCTTAGTATTTTACACACACACACACACACACACACACATATATATATATATATATAGAGAGAGAGAGAGAGAGAGATCAATAACGAAATCTAACACCAATTTTTTTGTTTATTATATATAGTTGACAACAGTTGACAAATTCAACAATCTTTTGGTGTATCGCTCCATCTTATTGTTTCTATGGATAATCGTGTATTACAAGTTCTAAATTTACAAAACTAAATAAATGGATTTCTCTTATGATATAAGCTAGTACTATTTATGATAGAGGAATACAATCACAGGGATCAGAGTAGGAATAACCCATGGCAAAGGAATTCAACGGGTTCAGGAGGAAACTTATAGTTTCGTGCAAAATACGTACATATTTCATACATATGTAATAGTGATACAATGTATTTGTGTTCCATCACGGAGATATTGTCGAGGTACAACTCACTATGTTTCTGTTTGTAGAAGAACCGCTGTACCACGTTTTTCGACAGTTTATAGTAAAGAATGGAGCAGGAAGTAGTCTATGAGAATTTGTACAGGCATTAGGACATGCATGGATCAATTCCACAACAGAAGTTGCTGATCAACGAAAAATACAGTGTGGTTGTTGTGGCCATGCCCAAGAACCTGGAGAAAGAGAGAGAGAGAGAGAGAGAGAGAGAGAGAGAGAGAGAGAAATGTAAAATATATGTACAATATAATATGTTTATTTACATTCAACAATAATACCCAGAAGAGTTGTAAAGATTAACACACTTTGTTGTGAACAATGTGTTTAAATGTACATACTGTTTTGTTAATTGATGATCCATGTTGGTGAATATGACGGGTATATAATGCAGACCATACCGTGCTCTAGTCTTCAGTAAAGAGTATCATTACAAACTAGCTTAAATTACGACTTAGAAGCCTTGTAATTAATATATTAGACCTGTCATTGAAATAAAATAAAATTTGTTATGTTTCAGATTAATTTTAATCCGAAAAAGATCAAAGTTCCTGTAAAATTATCATATGATGAAGTCCTGAAATAGATAAAGATTCCACTTAATATTATTTTATTCTTTGACAAATATCCGTAAAAAATCTTTGAAAAATACTCGAAAATTTAAAAATATTATGGGAAAAATATTTACTTTGTATTATTCTTTGAAACATGCATGATAATTAGGTTTCACACCCCAAAGTGTATTTATAATGTACACGTATAATAGTGCATAAAACAATCTATCAATAACAAGTGTAACTACCTTCGGAAAGTGTAGACACATCATGGGTATTGCTTGTACCGATCTTGATTACAATTTTCTAAAGTCATATTAATTCTTGGCACGTGAGGCTTTGCTAACTAATTTTTAAACCTTCAATGCATAAACGTCCAAGGTAAAGACTCGTGTGTGATCCTCGATATGTAGAAAAACTGACCAAAGGGGAAAAAACCCCGATTTTCTAATTGTCTCCTTTTCATAATAAATGCTCTACCTCTGGACCATGTACATCCCTGTCTTCGTATTTTTGACAATAAAATTTGTGATTTACAGCTTTAAATGAGTATTTCAGTCCCTAAACGGTGAAAACTAAGGTCCCCTACTCTGTATTCTCTTCGTCAATCTAGCCATCAGTCCATCTGTCTGTCAATCAGTATTTCCCACTTGGTTTTCTGCGTTTTTCATCAATTTTTGAGTTTGAAAGAAAGCTGGAATTAGTACGTGGTTTACTATTGTATGTTAAGTTTCATCACATTGAGCGATTTTTACGTGATACTTGGAACTTTGTGCCGAATATAGTTTTCCGGACTTTTTGCATTATGCTTTAACTTAGAAAATTGAAATTTGACATATGGTTACCTAATGTGTAGCGACAGATCAAGTTTCACTTTTGTTATAGTCGACCTATTCTAACAAAACTTGTAATCTTATTTCATGGCTGAATGAAGTTTTCCAGTTTCCGTTTTCCGAATTTTTTTCACTATGCTGTTATCTTGAAAGCTGAAATTTGGTGTGTGATTTACTGATATATGTTTACAGTTCAATACTTCATGCCAAATGTAGTTTTCCAGACTTTTTTCTACAAGACATATACCTTAGAAATCTGAAATTTGATGTGTCGTTATAAGAATGGGTAGATACACATTATGTTTCATTTTTGTCACAGTTCAATTATTCTAAAAAAAAGTTGTAAAACTTAGTCTCATGGTTGATTGAATTAATTCTCGTACACCATGTAGTACTCTGTCCAGTTTTCTGTATTGTTTTTTTTATTGTGGGAGATCTATACAATTTAAGGCATACCAATTTGTTATAGAGTTCGCATCTATTTACAAGAGATCGAAATTGTGAAATTTCCTTGGAATTGAAAACTAATATCCGCCCGATTGTCCAAATATACATGGTCTGCTTGAAATGACATCTCTCTCTCTCTCTCTCTCTCTCTCTCTCTCTCTCAAAAAAAAAAAAAAAAAAAAAAAAAAAAAAAAAATAATAATAATAATGATAAAAAATAGGTGGAGGTAGGAGACATGCATGCATTGCTGTTGTAATAATCTCAGAATGCTTATTGTGATGTAGCCATTTTTTATTTATTCATGTGATTTATTTAAAAGCCTGGTATCATTTGGACTGTGTAACAGCCTTTATCAGTTATTTTGTTTGTTTATTTCTTTTACGCTCCTTTTAGAAATTTTCACCCAGACTGAGATGTCACCAGCTGTTAGTGAAGTACTACAAATTTAGACCAATGCTTAGCGCTTAAGGTCGTAGCAGTGTGGGCTCTACTTATATATTGTGCCGTGGCACGGGATCCTGGGTTTTAAATCTTTGTCTGAAAGACTTACACTTACACATTTAAGGACATACGCGATGTTTCTGACATTTTTTTTTTTCAATATTTTTTTTCATCTCTTCGATATGAAGAGTTCTTTGTATAATAGGTTTAATTTTAGTAATGCAGTAATATTACTAAAAATTTCAAATCGGCTCACTGGTCAGATCTCCTATCTTGTAATGTAAGGGTCCCGGGTTAGATACCGCCTTGTTCCAAAGATTTTTCTCTCTTCTTTACTACGATAATGCCCATTTACGCAGTAGATTTGAATTTACATTTTTATTTGCAACAACCAGAAACTATCAAAATATGCTAGCTCTAAAGCAGACATGGTAACTTAAACCAATCTTATTTGTAGAACGAGATAGAGTGCAAATGAACTGTATGTGAAATTTCACGAAAAATTATATATTATTGAGAAACGTCGCGTATGCCCTTGCCGAAGAAGCATTCACTGCGTATACCTATTTTTACATCTGACGTTCCCGAGGCCATAGTACAACGTACGAACGGGGCTCGAACCCACGACATATCGGTTACGAAGCGAACGCCCTCCCTCTAAACCACCGCAAACGACTTATCAATTACTAAAAAAAATTCATGGTTCAGTTTGGTATAAGGGTATCAAATATTTCCACTAGCTTATACATGCTAAATAAGAACAATTTAAATTTTGTCAATTTTTACTAATTTTTGATAATATTTAAATTTTTGACATGAATTAAGCAGACTATACTATTTTCACAGAATTTCTCTGTAAGAGTTACCCGTTAATATTATTTTGAATCAAGTTATATTGATGAAATCTGAATCTATTATATTCTAAGACAAAAGATGGTAGATTTTTTTTAAAAATATGACATTTAACATGATAATGTTTCAAGAAATTAGATTCCTACAATTTTCATATCATTCGATTTATCGCTGTAAAGCCAAAATACTTGGATTCAAACTAAAACTCTACATAAGTAATGCAAGTACCTGTAATATACGATATATATTACACAATCAAATAGTAGCTCCTAACTGAACAATGATAAATTCCTATGTTTTAAAAATTTCACATTAGAACTAACTTCCTTTTAAGAGCTAGATGTTCGCTTAATCAAGCGTGTTTTACTTTATAGAAATAGATTGTTTTCTTTTATAGCGGTGACTATTTTTTTCTAACCGAGTTTTGTATACCGCAGATAATTAGAAATTTTGGTGAATAATAAATCCAAGAACTGCGCCTTCTCCATACCTACCACCTACGTAGCTCTAAACGTTATCATTCAGCAAGCTCATGAAAAGCATATCAAATCTTTATTAGGAACTATAAATGTCCACTAGAAAAGTCATTATGCAACGCGCTTCTTTTGTATCTTCTTACTTATGTCGGCTCTATTACACATATATTGAACAATTAAATCACTAAAGCCTTGGCAAACTTCGTGTGCGGTTTCAGCTTTTGCCTGCATCCTCTTAGTTTCAGTGAGACATCCGATAAAAAGTTGCATTAAATTTAGGTTCGCAGAGATTCTCACGACAAACATTTTTTGATAACTTGAGTTGTATCTGCTCAATTCGTATTTCCGTTGGATGTGTCAAAGTGCTCGGCTAATTTATGAAGAAAAAATGTTGGAGATGGAGAACAGCAGGTTTCGACGTCAATGACGTCACACAATAGATGACGAGAGATAACGAGATTCTCGCAGTGAGTACAGAGAGTCATGGGAGAATTATCTATTCACAATCGGATTATCGAGAAAAGATGACGAGATCTGAACCTGCCAAACTGTTTGATTACTCGGTACTTGTACCGCCATGTTTGGAGGATGCCATTAAAACATTATTTCTGAATGATTGTTGATTTACCAGATAGAAATCGTTAAAACTTGGTCGTAGCATGAAAAATTAACAAATTACCTTCAGAAAGTCACTTATGATTTACCATACTATTGTATACTCATCTTATCAAAATTCATTCTTTAAATTTCATATATATATATATATATATATATATATATATATATATATATATATATATATATATATATGAATGAATGAAAAGTTTTATTACTATATGCATAATAATATGTAACTAAATAACTAAATGAAATTTGGGTTGGGGGTGTCTTTGCAGTTTAATATTTTTTGTTGAGAAAAAAAATATGTGCTCTATGAGTTATATTCCACAAAGACATTTATGTTAAGAGTTTTTAATTGACATTCTGAATATAAAAATCGACAACATATCTCTGTACACTCGACCCACGGAAGTAATGACGTCGTTCGGAGAAATTAATGCCTACATTCGTTTACCAGGCCTGTCAATTTCCTCTTCGTGAAAAATGATAGATATAATATGTGCAACTTTACATGTGGCGAAAGGATTGAGTAAATTGTATTAAGAAATTTTCCAGAAGTTTTCCGTGGAATGCAAGTCGTTAATATGATGAATTGCAATTTTTGGAGTTGCTTATCATCATTATTATTATTATTATTATTATTGTTGTTGTTGTTGTCGTTATTGTAATAATATTTTTTTTTTCATTCGGAGTAATTCATAATTCACCTCAGTTTACTTAACTTCATACTGTACTAACTCTTAATTGTATTCGTGTTTCAATTGCGTACAAAATAAAACATTGAAAAGTGGAGAGGTTTAAGACTATCCCTCTTTCTATACTTTCTGTGATATTACGAATAGATTTTCCCCTTTTTAATTTATATATTTCATATTTTTACCTTCCAATGAAATAGTTTGGTACTTTGTGAAAAGAAAAAGAAAATGTTTGTTACTTTCTAAAGAAAACTAAATTATTTATTTTGGCAATATTTTCTGATTATAAACAATTAGATTTCGTCTTTGTGTTTCTCTCCATTTTGTATATTATCTATGCTAAACGTTTTACCATATAAAATTAATAATTTTACAAATTAAATGCTTATGAAAAATAAACTGTTGATTATTTAATTCTTTCAAAAATGTTTTATTTTTGATAAATTAATTTTCTGATTTTTCTTTCTCTTGCTTTGTGTGGTTACGCTAGATATCAGTTTACATTCGGTAGATACCGATAAATCGACATGAACGAGCACCGCCCACCTTCTGAAAATAAACCAATCAGAACCAAGAATGCATCCGAAGCGAGTAGCATCAATTTGATGTGATAATTCTCGGCAAATTATGCAGAAAATGAAGATTTGGATGTACTATTTAATCAAACAAGATCGCAAGTTTATGACATTATCATCGAAAGAGAAAAGAAATCTACCAAATTGAAGATTCGAATTCAAGTACTTAGAATTTAAGTGAAACTTTTTTTCTGTGTTTCAGATGGACTAAACGGTTGCGATAATCATTTGCGGGCTTTCGTGAGTTTTTTGTGTATGTTAGTATATTTATTTGTGTGAGCCCGCCAGATAATAGTGTGAATATCGGTCAGTTTACTACAGGGAACGCAGAATAATAAACAAGATGGAAACTCCAACAAACCTTGTGGATAATAAGGACATTTCTACAAACCTTCAAGTGCTGCAAGACGTCGAAGGCAAAATAATTCCAAAAGCCGAACCCGAACCTTGCGACGATGATGTGTCATCTGATGACGATGAAGACGATTCTTCTGAGGATACACCGACGACAACGACCACAGAGGAACCGAACCAGAAGGACACAAAAAAGCCCGGGGTCGGTGTTAGACGGCAGGAAAAACCGCCATATTCTTACATTGCTTTGATTGTGATGGCAATACAGGCTACACCCAACAAGCGCTGTACCCTCAGTGAAATATATAATTTTCTACAGCAAAGATTTCCATTCTTCAGAGGTACTTACCAAGGGTGGAAAAATTCAGTTCGACATAATCTGTCTTTAAATGAATGCTTCATCAAATTGCCAAAAGGGCTTGGAAGACCTGGAAAGGGGCATTATTGGACCATCGATCCCGCAGCTGAATTCATGTTCGAGGAAGGTTCATTCCGGCGCCGCCCAAGAGGATTCCGAAGAAAGTGTCAAGCTTTGAAACCTTTCGGAATGATTGGAATGAATGGGGTGAGTCCGGCTGGAACACCCATGTTAGGACCCCATTATGACTTCTTTCAAAACACCAACATGAATTCTATGAACATGCAATGTGCAGTGAACTCGTCACAACCCTATGACACTTCTGGAATGATGACGTCACAACCAACGGGACTTCATCCCTCTAGTTATTCCACTGTCCAGCAATACAATCAAAACTGTAGTTTTAATTTACCCGGAAGTGGACGATTTGGGTCCAGCTGTGCCATGTCTGGACTTGAGGGAGATTATGTTCAGGGTGGACCTTCCAGTAATCTGCCTCTTTATGACAGAGACCATAATATGCAGGGACTTTCCATGGCGTGGACATCACAGCGTTTTTCTAAGCAGCAGCCGCTCAGTCCAGCAGGCAGCACGGGTTCTGTTCCTAGTATATCTCCGTCCGGTTCCGGAGAGCCAACACCATACGTCACCAACACATTAACTACATCAGAACCTATGGATTTAGCTCTTGCAGGTGCGTTTTTTACACAAACTGAACCCCGAAGTCCATTCATTAAATTGAAATGTGAAATGAGAAATGTTTTAATAGCAAAAATTTTGTTAGTTTTAAGGAAAAAGTATTCACTTCAGCTTATCAAATTTTTGCACATTTCAAAATGCCGCATCAATTAGTTAACCCCTGCAACAGAAGTAACTCAATTATCGCCAGTTTTTTGTAAAAAGAAACTGACATCGTTTTTGACACAACTCACGAGGAAACATTCCTCAACCCCACAAAAAAATTACAAGGCGCTAAGAAATGTTTTTTCCACGTGTGAGGGATTATCGCGTTTGTATTTTCTTTACCTTTTTTATATACAAAGTTTGGCTGTAAACAGAAATTTGGTCAAAATACTGGATATTACATGTCATTTTTAATGGCGTACTACTGAAATCAGAACAAAATCGTAAATAGGTACCTCTACATTATAATACTAAATAATTATATTGTCAAAATACATGGTCTATAAAAATATTTCGATTCCCACCCAGTTAAATCGATTTCACAACAGTCGGAAAACGAAGTAATTAACAAATTATGGTAAAGGTATCACCATGCTCATCTCCTTTAAACGCATTGAAAAAAAAATGTATGTACAAGTCCGTTTTTTTATCGTACCAGTCAGTAACGTATGTGTCTGCCCGTTAATGAGCTAAAAGAGATAATTATCAAATGCGTCTAATGAATTAATGTCTTGATCTGGACAGCGATACATATGGCAGGACCTTATCTTCAACCATGGCAAGAGTCAGAGCAACTCTCTCGAGAACCAAATATTTCAGTGATGCTATTTTTGATTTATAGACAATATCTTTTAAAAACTAATTTAAAGGGTTTTTTCAGGATCTAGTATTTTCAAGATTTATATGATTTTATTTACTCTTTTACCACTTTTTTTTTTACTTTCTCAGAGAATTTATGAGTCACATTTATATTGCATATTTCGAAGTTCACAAAACTGTCATCTTCGTTTACACACTTTACTTGCAATTTCTCCAACAAGCAATCAGAAAAGTATATTGCATTTTATCATATAGTACCAAACTAACTACTGCACAATTAACCGGAGATTATCCGTTGTCCTGTCACACGCCCGCTAATGAAGTCGTACTGACAGATCAGATACGGTGCCGTATGAGTCTACGGATCCTCTATGGAGCGTGTCACGGGTCCAGATCAATATGGTTTTGTCCGTGTCAGTTTCATTGGAAATGAAACCAGCAGATCGGTCATTCATTATAAAACAAATCAAATATAACCATTTGAAATAAAAAAAAAAAACCAAACTAACACTACTTTTATTTCATATAGATATAATCTTCTCGTTTGATCAAAAGGGCACTTATTTACAAATAAAAACATTTTGAAATTAGAATAAATTTATGTAATTTTGTTTATTACCTTTTTTAAATAAAATTTTATACAATATAACTCGTAGAGACCCCTCCAATTCCCCATCTAAATTGGTAAATAAATACAACATGATCTAGCATGTGAAAGAAATGAGATTTTCTACGTGTCTACTTATTTTTTAATGTATAAGCGGAGGTATATTTCTAAATGAGTGTGCAATAGATTAACGTATTCATAAAAAAACAAACAAACAAAAAAACTGGACTTATGAAATATGAATAATAAAAGCGCTTTTATTCACCAAACAAGATCCCATTAGAAAATGCGTAGCAATTAAATCCGCATGATTATTAATTGAAAATACGCTACATATGATATATGTATGTATGATATATGTATAACAGTATGAATTAGACCCTTTTATTGTGTTGATATGAAATGCGATTTGCATTAATTAAGAAGCCAGACTACAAAATGCATCGAGGGACAGTGCCAAATATTTTTTTATGGATTAGTATGTTTATATATTTTTAAAAAATTGTAGAAATAGCCTACAAATTAATTGATATCCACAATTCTCAAGCATGGAGCAGAAGAACTAGTCATACAAAACCTTTAGATAATATATATTCAGAGGAGTTGTATATAACCCCAATTTTACATAAGTTGATATGACATAAAATTAAATTTTATCAAAACACTTAATTGATTAGCGACTTTTCTGCTGGAGGCACAATATCGACAATTTTGCAAAGTTTGCACCTGCAGATCTGTCTACGGTCGCTGTACCGCAATGTCCTCTGTAGTCAGGCTCAGTTTTCAAATCTATAAATATTTCAAATTATTATAATCATACATTTAATTATGTTTTTAAATAATATCATTTTACATATTTGTGTAGGAATATCAGTATTTTCATTAGACGTGATATTATGAATAGATATGCATGCTCAAAATAATGTACAAAATTGAGCACAGCAATTTACTTTGGCGATTAACTGTGAAAATCAAACAATGTTATTTCTTGGTGGTAGATAATTTATTAGTCTTTAATGTTTGCCCCCTGGGAGTCCATGATGAGCAGCGTCCACTCAGTACAGATCGCCCTATGATAATTCATCAGGACTATCAAACGTTTCAGTTCTGGGGTCCGATCAGCACCACAGGATCTATTTATTTATTTGGAGGGGTTAAGTAAATCAACTTTCCCTCGGCCGATACGGAGACTTGCATAACCCGGGACCTCTTTAGATTCTAGATAAAAGACCAGACTGAACTACAGATCTGAAAGCTTCATGAATGATCGGCATTTCACAGTTTTTCTTTGCGGATAAGAATCGCTTATTTCCCAATCAGAAATGATGATTCGTGAGAGAATGTTTAGGAAAACAACATTATTCCCCGTGTATTCGATTTCAAACATGATGTTCAGCGCGTTAGCGGAAAGAAAGCCAAATTTCTTTTGTTTTCATAACGGATCCGATGTTGTAATATGATTTCTCTTACTCTTGAAGAAGAAACGCACAAAAATATTATGGCATAAGTTTCAATACTTTTACCCCAAAAATATAAACACCGTTTCATTCAAAATTATGTAAAGCCTATCGGACTATATAATATGTAAATCCCATCGGACTATATAACTGTTCTAGCTGATAAATAATACTACGTACTGTTACGGCGCATATGTTTAAACTTCTCTACCACTACCAATTTGAAATTTGATTAATTTCTTAATCACTGTTTTAGTTAATAAGTGTACGATTATCAGCGAATATTTCTTCAAATAATTTATTATTATTCTTTTTTACTAAAATACAGCTACGTATTAATTTCTGAAACTTAGATGATTATGAAATATATTTCCCCAAGATAAATTTTGAAATAAACAATAATGATATATGTATATTGTAAAAAAAAAAAAAATCGTCGTCCACTTTCTTAGCAAATAATTTGATTCCTAAAATATCTCTAGGGTAAAACTGTGCTTTTCGTTTATTTTTTAAATGATATATTTATATTTTTTCTTGCAACCCGCAAAAATATACTATACAGAACATTTTCGAACAGCTACATTAAAAGATTTATGTAGTTCCAGTATTGGCCAACAGTGTTAATGTTCGGTATGCATATACATCGGAATTTATTATTATTATTATTGATATTAATATTATTATTATTATTTCTTCATTAATTTCTGGAATTTTTGGGAACAATACTCGAAATACTATATCGATAAAACTTCTTGTTTGACTACAGAAAATAGAGAATGCACTGAATGTACGTAATTCAGCGCCGATGCCCAAACCAACACACTGAAGTTAAAATAAAGCAATCAACCAAACACTACAAACAAAAACAAACAAACAACAACAAACAAAAAAGCTTTATAAAAACCGCAATAAAAACTTTTGGGAACTATTACATCAGTGTCAAGCGAATAAATATGGCCCTTTATCGCACCTTGACGTCCTTATTTTCTTGTTTATCTCGCAGGAAACATTTCCTTCATGTCTTTATCTACGGCATAAGGGCTAACTTTGGTGCCCTTTTGGCGTTTTGACGAAACCCCACACACGAATTTGCGATAGCTGTGATATACACTCTGCAGTGACATTATTTATTGGGGTTTTAAATAACTACTAATACATAATTTTCTTAAATAAAGTATATTTTCTAGTGAATATTTATAGCTGTAAAGTATTGTTGCGTTAGGAAAAATTCAAGACACATTAGTAAAGTACTCTATAGTAACGCATAGGAAATAGCGATAAAAAACCACTCTCAACACCTGATTAATTGACGTGTAGAGACATGGTGGCATATTACGTGTATTCCAAAACGGACATTATGCACTGAGGAGTGTGCTGCAACTAATGGAATCGTGATTTGTCTCGAAAACGAAGCAGATGTGTTATTAACCGATAACTCCCGCTGTGAACTCTCCCTAATGAATAAGTAATATCGCCTGTCTAGATTTATTATGCTAGAAGAAAAAGTACACGGGATTTTTTTGTCTAGTTAAAGACATAGAACATAAACATTTTTCTGTGAATCAAATGAAGACACTGTTACTATTTAGCTGTATTATATTATAATCATTGCTTTTAAAAAATGTTTTACAAACTGTTGTTTCAATTTCTTGAAGGTATGCGGCTCCAAACACCTCCCTACAGTCAAAACACACCATGCGACAGGAAGCCGTATTTCGGACATTATGGAACGAATGCTATGAACTCTTTGCACCATGCACCTTATTATACCGAGAAATGTGTTATGTGATCTCCCCGTTTGAACAACGCATACGACAGGTTATTTGCTCAGTAAAGACAAGGAAGTGAACTTATTCTAAAAAAAATAAATCCTATCTGACATTTCAAAATATTTTGCTTATATTGTGTCTGTGTGTTTGTAATTTAATGTTGTATGTGAAAATATTGTATAGAATGTGCAAGATATTCAGCGTATGAGCATCTCTACATCAATATATTATTTCATCAATTGCTAATGTATACATACATGTATATATAAAAGGACATTGCGAGAAATGTATTAGTCTATATTTCTATATAAAAATCACCGTACGTCTTTCAGGTGTTGTGCTTTGAACATTACTATCTTGGTAGTACTAAACAGCAGTCGGCGGGGCGGGGTAGGGGTAGGGGGGGTCTACAAAATATTGTTTTCAAGAATACCCGCTGTCAATATAATAACCGCTGGAAAGTCACAAAGCTGCAAAACGTAATACATAAGGAACATACTTGTTACAAAACTATAACTAAAAAAATTGAATAAACCATGTTTAATCCTTAATGATTTTCCCTAGAGAGCAACGGCTCTGTAATCACGAGTGTTAAAACAATTGGTGGGAATACACGTGCATTCTCTATCATGTATTTACGTAATATGTTAAGCACGTGTCGTGTTAAAAAATAGAAACTTGAGAATTTGAGATGAAGAATTTCACACGGGAGACGATTTTTTAAAATTATGATGAAAAAAGAAAAGAGAACATTATTGCAATTACAAAATTGTGGTAAATGGCTTTTTAAAAATTCGATTATGATTTAATAATTATGTTTACTTTGTTAATTGTTAACAGAATATAATTAACTATTATATACAACAAAAACGATGGAGAACGTTAAAAGTTCAAGTTAACTTTATGAACAGGGTAAACCGATATGGAAATAACAAGCTTCCAGTAATACGGACGATAATGAAACTAATTACTGACAGTCCAATATATGCTGAGCAGTCAAGACGGCTGTGTTTAAGTTTTCCCTCCCTACTCGGGGTTACCCCTTGCGTAATATCAGTTGCATTAGTTATACATTCTATGTACCAGAACTAAATAATATGTTTCCGTATTAATCACCATTATGTTCGTTATCATAGCTGACTAAGAAATGTCCCTTCTCTGAGTTTTTATTTCCCTTTCTCTTTATCTTTTAAAAAAGCTTTTAACCAAACAGATTTGTACATTCAAGAATGGGATTTAATTTTAATTGAAAGTTTTATATAATAACAGTTCAAATCATGGACGTGTGAAATAAAATTCAGCAAATATTTGGATTCCATTTTTCATATGGTGTGGCAGATACTGTTTTTAAAATAATCTGATTGAAGTAAATTTGACTGGAAATGTTTAAACCATGCCGTCTTGGGTGCCCCTCGTTATAAGCTTTCTCGACTGCACACTCCCATAAATATGTGTTCGTAGCTTTGTAGAGGAAAATAGTTCCATTTATAAGTACAAAGAACAAAGGATGAAAATATTATTATTTTATAATTGATTTCTAAACATACATGCACACTAATTAGATAAAATATACTAGAAGAAAAACGAAACTGTGTAGTGTAGAAAACTCATTTATAGATTCATAAATACAAAATATTATATTGCATTATGTAAATCATTATTCAGTATAATGCATTCTCTTTTAATTCAAACGTCAAATCACGGACAGTCACTGAAAGTAAGGGCGTGCAAGAAAGTTTCAAAGTTTAATAGCGTGTATGACCGCCATTTGCACTGATACATTTTTCACATCTACGACGCATTGAACGAATCTGATTTTGCAGAAGTGCCTGGGAAAGTTTCGCCATATGTGCAATAAAGAACGACGCAAAGCGCCCAGCGTTGTAGGGATGGGGATGTTGGCTTTTGACGTAGACGTATTAGCATTTCATCCCAAATGTGTTCTATAGGCGATCAATCCGATGACATCGCAGGTCACATGGTAGCACATTCATCATTTACGTATTGCTGTTGCAGGTAGTCACTAACAACGCGTGCGGTGTGCGGTTGTACGTTGCCCCGCTGTAGAATGACGTTACGCTGGTTGTTGTGAATGAATGGAATGATGTAGTGACGTACAATCAGCATGGTAACGTACGCCGGTTGAATTGCCCTCTACAATTGCCAAAGGGGTCCTTCCATGTGTTGTAATTCCACCCCAGACCATAACGCTCCCTCCGCCAAATTGTAAGAGCTGAATAACGCAGGCGTCGATTCGTCCGTGAACAGAATTCCGCCAATCTCTGTTACTGAAACAACGGTGCCTCCTACACCACGCTAACCTCGCAACACGGTAACGCCAGAGCAAAACAGGATGGATAGCAGGACATCGAGAACGGATGTTGGACTCTCACAATCTGTTCCTTACGGTATGCGGATTAGTCGATACCCAGGGATGTTTCTAGCGGTCAAAGAAGCCGACTGGAAGCGATTACGCAGTGTGACGTCCATATATATGTATTTTGCTGACGTGACGTCACACGCGGGCGCCCTGGTCGTGGGCGGTCCCGAACGGTGCCAGTTTGCTGATATCGTCTTCAGGAAGCATTTACAGTGTTAATATGAACTCCAAACTGCTTTGTCACATTGCTTTGAGACATCCCAGCTTCCAGAATCACAATAGCACGCAAACAATCATTTTCAATCATGCGAGGCATCTCTCAATCAAAATTTTATTCCAAATAGCAATGTTTTTTGTGTTTCAATGCATTGAATACTGTCAATGACTGCAAGAAATTCTAATCGATTACTAACCATGTGTCGCTTAGGTTCAAAACTCCAGAAAAGCATGCTGCGGCCATTAAGGCGAATCGAACGCGATATTTTACAAATTGAGTACTCAAACACACGTTCAGTATATTAAACTATGGCTTTAAGAATAAAGAACGATCAAATACTCTTCATGTTTTTATTTAACTTTTAAGTATACACCGTATTTTCTGCTAGTATGTATTCCTTTTTACTAAATGCACTCTTTAATGAAAGATTATATCCAAAATGTTAATAATTTCTAAATCCTAGCAGTTTGAATCCAAAAAAGGGTTATCCGGTTATATGCACGGATAAATTTTTTTATGAAATTCGTTTGAGAAAAAATTCTTTGTTTATCAAAAATATCCTTCCTCTTCAATTACATGTATATTGAATATAATTCTTGGAACATTGAGATTATCATGTTAACTAGCATGCGTGGTGGCATCCACCACATTGGTCAACAGCTATTAACATATACCTTTGAAATGCATGTATGTAAGTATTTATCATATTCGTATAGCGACTTGTGAATCGAAATACATGCATATATAGCATAATTCACATAGATAATCCATGGACATTACACCCGGCCCAGCGTACCTATGCATTCATCATGAAAAAGAAATTGAAGGAACGAGAGTAGATGAAATATTATCAGTTTATGAGTTGGATTTCAGTATTAAAAAAGGTTTGTTGTATATTGTACAAATTAGGGGGGGGGGGGTTGGTTACGTCGCGGGGTATACTTTTTAAGTAATAAGTAACTAAAATGAAATTGTAATTGAAAAAACTAAATTTGTGTTTTATTACATTATTATTTGTATTATGATCAATAAATGCTTTTTTTCAAAACTGGACTCGATATCAGACAAAATCAAAATATTGATCGTTATTATTAATCAGTATATTAACGATCAATACTTTAATTTTGTCTTATGCCTAGTCCATTTATTTGAAAAAAAAAAATAAATGAATAAAAAAATCATTTCTTTGATCATTACACAAATAAAATTTACATAGAAAACTTAGGGTTTGGGGTTTTTGTTTTCAGTTCAACTGTGTCAATTTCAGTTTGGTTATATACAGAATATATATCCTATTTTCGATTATTGTCTGGTTTCTAAATGTAGTGGAAGATCTTCGCATTTAAATATGACGAAGGTAGAGCCGATTTATTTTGGCAAGTTTATTGTAACTTTTTGCATTTCCAAGAAACTAAATTGTGCTCTATGATGGATCTAGTGTGTGTACATGTAAATGGTGCTTGCAAAGCGATGTTGTAATAAATTTAATTTGGTATCCACAAAATGTCCAGTCGAAGAATTGTTCTCATTTCTAGGAATTCTCATTTCTAAATTTACTTTAGATTTTCACATCATTTGTTCCTGAAATAGGTTATTTCTTACCTACATGTATATACTCAAAAGTGGGTCGGAATGTGGAAACACACAATATCTTTGAGTCTTCTTACATACATCTAGCGGTTTCTCATCAAATTAAAATTAGAAGTTAGATCTAACATTAATTTTAATAAGATTAACAGTTTCCGATTCGAATTCCACAGAAACCTTTGGCTTGCAAATATGTCTTACATTCTACATCTTTTGTTTTTTATGTATTTTTCTTGCAATTAACAGTAAAAAAAAAAATTTTAAATTTAAAAAATAAATTATAAGTATTAATTTATATATATATCTCTAATCAACACGAATTTCTATGGATTATTTGTTTAAATACACACGTTAAATATCTGAATGGAATTAGATTTTTATCTAATTAAATATGGTAGATATGTTGTTACTCAAGCGTATATTTCATGGCAAATATTTATAATAAAGTTCACGATTGTTTATTTTCTTACACAAGCAATATATACCAAACAGAACGCAGACTTAACTTGTAATTTTTCAGTCTTGAGTGATTTTTTGAAATAAATATACGAACAGTTGATTGTAGATATTTTGTTTCACTGACGATTGCGAAAAAATAATCAGATTAGAGGGGGGACAGCTTTGCTGAGAATTGCAGCCATTTAATGGCTTTGTAGTTTTGTTGAAGTTTACTGCAGTCTATCATCAAATTCAAATCCTCGTTATGCCTTTCTAACAACGACAAGCCTAATCGTGCGTGTTGTTTAGAATGGATCGATTCCTATGATAATCTGGAGAGAAAGAGAGAGGGAGGCTAGGAAAGAGAGAGAGGAAAAAAGAGAGATTTCCTTTATATTAAAAATCTTGTTGAATAGCATTCTACATACATCCATTAGCTGTGGATCAAAAACAGAACCGTCGACTGTTATATTTCGATCGAGATGAAAAACCAGGACACAAACCGGAAGTTGTTTACTACGTCAGACAAACTGAACACTATTGCTTTTGTTATCATACCGAACTGCTAAATGTAAACTCATTGCAAACAATTAGCTTATGTATTCATTTAATGTGATTCTAGTGTTAACAACAGGTAGATAGACATATTAAAAGAATGGCATTCTTCAAGGAAGGTACCCCCCCCCCCCCCTTTAAAACACCTTTATATCCATGTTTACAGATAGCAAATGGGACAAAACAGCCTGTACGTTGAATTGCAGTCACTGAAAAAAACCCAAGTAAATGAATATGCATATACTGAAGAAGCTGTAGAATACTTGATAGGATGTGTGAAATTAGATCCAAGAAAACTAAAGTCTCAAACACATAGATTGTTATATAGTTTTATGTCTTATTCAAGGTTTTGTTGAGACGTCATCAGCTGTAGGTGAGGTGTCACAAATTTTGACAAATGCATTGTGGTCAAGGTCGTAGCATAGAGGTTTCTTTATTGTACCAACGCCTATTGTGACAGGGGACCTCCGTTTTCAAGGTTATATCTGAAAGACGCGTGATTTTCTCTTCCTAGACCTGGCGAGTGGCGAAGGAACATTTAGTACCTCTACGAGTATGTTAAAAGAGTCGTGGCGCTGGGATCGAGATCGAATTCGGAACATGCTGAGTGCGAAGCGAGCGCTCTAGCCACTGAGCTACCGCGACCAAATAGTCAATATTGCACCAATAGAATGATATATAAACCACGTCCTGCATCAACATGGCAAAAGAAAATAACTTTGAATATAACGTTACTCGTTATAGTAATTCAAGGCTGGGGTGTATTGGTGGAACTTAATTTCTTCGTCTAATACTATATTCAAATTCATTTCGTAAAAAATGTTTTTACGGTTATTTTCAATCATAAGATGCACGGTGCAACAATTAAAATACTACCATTCTTTTTGTAGATGATGCCAAAATGCTCTTTTTAAAAGCCGCTAAATATGTCTAGCGCACCGCTTTGCCAGTAGCGCACCCAGGTCAAAAAGCAGAAACATGACGTAGAACTTTGAAGTGACAAATTACATGATTAATCAAATTTACGATTTTCAACTGCTTATCAAATGAGAAACTTCTGCTACACGATGCAGAATCTTTATTGCCAGAAGAAAAAGAGCCATCCACTCTAGTCTCCACATTTGTCAAAAGAAATGACAACTTAATGGCAAGATTTCGTACCGAAATCAAATCATTTTTTTTCTGCGAAAGAGTAAAAACCTCCCAACAACAAGACAAAAACCAAAGGCAACGATGATGGTCTCCACTATGAAAGAAATACTTGAAAAGCAATTCCTGAAGTTCAGGAATTGGGCAATGTGGTTATTGTACCCAGGCATCACCGGATTAAAATCAAGAGAAAAAAACGCATCGATCCCAAGATAGGTTCAAGTTGAAAGTTAAACAAACAGAGTCATTGATGACGAGATTCTATGAAATGAACATTAGTAGATGCTCCAGATCACTTGTTTACGAGACTCGGTGAATGGGGCGCACTAATAGACGGCAATTACACTCCAATCTGGTCCGGAACACGTGGTCTCTTCCAGATATTAGCTTAATCATTAAAATATAATAATGTACTGACAAATTGTTGCACTAAAAATGAATTATTACTATGGCTATGGTTAATTACGTTACCATGGTAGAAAACCACGTGGTTCTTGTTGAAAGTTACCCATTTTCATGAAATCGCGTATGCATGTACGCATTTTTAATAATCTTTTTATTCTTTATTTTCAAATAGTTTTCTATTAGTTTTGAATGGTTAAATTTGGCAGAACACAATGATATATTAGATACGGACCACACGCATGAGTAATAAACGATTCCAAATGATATCAAATTAGTTGTCAAAATATCACCGGTTGTAGAAGCGGGATCCTGGGCTATGTCTTGGTGAGCGATGAATATGTTTTTGGAGCCGATTGTTTACTTGCGCACGGGTTTTGACACCATATGGTTACCAATCTAATCTCCTATCTAATTGAATAATTTGTTAACACGAAAGGAGAAATTGAACGCCAAAGAATAGGAAATTATTCATTTCAATGTATGGGGTACATCATATACAATAAATAACGAATACGTGCGCAATCATTTTTGCTTTAACAAAAGAAACTGAATTTAACAATAACATAGAAGTGATTATGCTTTCCATTACCTTCAGTTAAATTTATGAGCTGAAACTTGATAGAGAAAAATAAAATGAATCACCATGGTTGGTTGTAGCCAAAGAAGATATCGGTTGGATATGAAGAACAATCTTCACGATTTAGAACAATTTGTCATCGAAATGACGTTATCTTGCTTAAGTGCTTTAATACTTTTGTAAGAAAAACGAAGTAAAAACTGGCGATGATGACAGATAAACGCCATGATGAAAATTTTCGTATTATCGGCTATATTGCCAAGGAAGCAAGCTGCTTTGATGTTTGGGTTGAACAGCGATTTTTGTGTTTCGTCTTCGCAGAATATTGCTGAAAAAGAGATCAGAATAAAGAAAAATAAACTTTACAATTTTTACCCAGCCCTTAGACTGCATAATAAAGGACTTATCTCGAAATTCACATCAAAAGCTCACTGCTTTTACTATCACTTGGCTTCTAAACCACACAAATTATGCAAGTTTTACGCTACCTGAAATTCCACAGCACGGTAACGACGTCAAACATTAGAAAAAAAACATACAGTAAAACGAAAACTTCAACCGTGTTTTCGAAATCTTTTGATGGTGGTGAAATGTTCGCAATTAATATAACTATAACACTTGAATGTCACATCGATGATGATCTGACATTTTGACTCCAGTTGCTCCGATGAAACATCCCTTATCTGGTGAAAGTGACGGAATCTGTCGACAACTTTATGCCCTGAGTTTAAGGTTTAATAGCCAGGACCTAGGCCTGCATTTGACATGGCAAAATATCTAGGTTGTGGGAAAGAATGCACAGTCAGATGAAACCTAAAATAAACTCCGACAAAATTAAAACCTTTTAACCACTTTAGATTTAAAAGATTTTAGTTTACTACTTTTTATATTAATAAATTCCATTAATCATTTCTACATGATTTCTAAGAATTCAATCTATGATTAACAATCAGAAAATATCTTTAAATAGGACTGTTTGTAAATAGTTTATTTATTTAAAAAAAATGGCATTGCATAAAAATAATACTTTTTAAGATCTTATTAATCAAATACGATATTTTTAATGGTCAGTAGACAAAATAATAGCATTTTGCAATAGTTTCAGAGGTGTTTTCCAGTGCAAGAAGCGCTCAGTGGCTAGAGCGTTTGCTTCGTAACCGAAAGGTCGTAATTTCGAGTCCCGCTTGTGCCATGGCCGCATCAAACCTAAGACGTAAAAATAGGTATTGATTGCTCCTTCGCCAAGCGTTCGGCATTTAGAACTGAGAATCACGGGTCTTTTGGATATGACCTTAAAAACGGAGGTCCCGTATCACGGTAGGCGTTGGCACGTTAAAGAACCCTAACTGCTAAGGCTCTGAGCGTTAAGCATAGGTCTAAATTTGTGGTACTTCACCTACAGCTGGAGACGTCTCAATATAAATGAAAAATTCTCGACGGGATGTAAAACAAGCAAAACAAAAACAAAAAAACCCCAAAACAAAAACCAAAAAAAAAAAAAAAAAAAAAAAAAAAAAAAAAAAAAACCCAAAACAAAACAAAACAAAAACAAACTTCAGGATGCCACCAGTCTCTTGGAGTAAAAACTATGAAATTATTCTACCACAGATCTTCCATCTTCTATGTACCAGTACTTGTCAACCATCTTGGAATAATCTGAGCTGCAGATTGTCACTCCCGTGTTCTGGATTGATTTTAATCATTGTTAGGCTGACCACAAAACAGGTATAGCGGCAACGTGCCTAAGGAACGGCAAATTTCCTAGGTTGAGTTTTGAACTGGATCGGAAAATTTGTTTTTCAGTTTTAAACTGATCGATCCATGGAAACCACCTCTTATAAAGCACTGAGCGTGCCTAGAAACACCATGGCGACGATAGCAGCGTGCAACGTGCAAGGTAAGATATTATCAACAATAAGGAGTGTTTAAAGTCCAGCAGTGTCACGTTGTATTTTATCGAAGTAAAGAAGTTTGAAAGTATATGAACCATTTCAGTTGAATTGAATGGCATCCGTTTCTGAGATTGCAGTTGTCTTGTTGTATACTCACTGAAACTGGTCAGTGGATGAAACATACAATGTATACTCACTGAAACTGGTCAGTGGATGAAACATACAACGTATACTCACTGAATCTGGTCGGTGGATGAAACATACAATGTATACTCACTGAAACTGGTCGGTGGATGAAACATACAATGTATACTCATTGAAACTGGTCAGTGGATGAGACATACAAGTTCGTATGAAGAATTATTGTTGTACCTCTCTCTTGTCATTCGAATACAGTTCTGTAATTTCAAACCGTTTATTCATTACAGTGACGTAATTGGGTTATTTTGCAGAATTTACAACAAATTCGTCCTACACATTCTGTATTAGCCTTGTAAGACAAATTGGTTGGAAATAAGCTTGTTTAGTTTTCAGTAAATGTTTTCGGGTTTTAAGGTAGTTATAAAAACTAATTCCGATATTACACCTGGTTTACTGCAATAAATACATGTTTAAAATTTAAATTCAAACTACGACACCCTTCTGTCTATTTGAAAAGTAACTCTGTTTTCTCCATGTCAACATCATCTCTATTTATAACAGCCTTTGAGCAGACACGTGCAGTTTTATCGTGCAACAAACCAGTCAACTGAACGTGCACCACCTCCGCCGCAACACCGCCTTCATGGCGGGGTGATGTTTTGCTCTACATTGACGTTGTTGCAAGAGTTGACCTCCGTTTTCAAAGAGCGTCAGATATTTTATAAAATGATTGCATATACATGCATGCCTATAGTTCTTGAACGAAATCTTACAAGTAGGCCAAGTAGGTTTGCTACGTGTAGTTTGTAATGTGTAAGACGCAAAAATGACAGAAATCAGCCTGAACTCTGACAAAAAATTGAATTTCACAATCGCCACAGATAACCCACATCGTTGGCAATAAAATTGAACGCGTGTTTGATGCATCCACTGCACCATACATCAAAACTTTGTTTATACGAATTTTGAGTAAATTCTTAAATTAATTTTCAGAGCGATGAAATGCCACCCATTTTGTAGGTCGTGAAACGCATGTGTTGCGTGCTGATTTCTATCGTTTATACCATGAATCGTGAATAAGTGATTGATACTAGGACGGAGCAGAGAAAAAATTGCCACTGTGAATGATAATGAACGAGCTGTTCATTTCAAAACAATGCCATCTCTAAAATGAGCATTGTGATCTTTCATGTATTCTCCAGGAGTTACCTCTCTTGATACTGGAGGAAATTCAAAAAAATTAATAAAAGAATGTTTGATTGTTTATTGTTTTACGTCGTTTTGGCAATATTTGAGCCATTTTAGGACGGTTTAATAAAATATGTCATTATTTTAGTATTATCTAGAAGTACTGACATGATTTTTTATGCACTATGACTAACGGAAAGTTACATTTATAACAGATGTCAAATGTTCGTAAGGAAATCCAGTGATGTTATAGAAGAATACCATCAATGCGATGCATGAAGTATGAATCACGTTGACGTAACAAAAAAATCATGGATCATCCGTGGCTGTTACGTTTAGTTGACGAAAAGTTATTGAAGATCAAATAAGGGAAATAGTATCGGATGTAATATAGAGATTGTATTGTAATCTGTTTAGTGGGGAAAATGTAATAGCATGGTATAACAATGAAAGTCGAATGACTTCTGAGCAGTTTGTGAAAGTTCAGGTAAGATTTTTAATTTAGCGGTTCTTTTTCTGTATAACCCAAACACGGGAAACAGATTATGTAAAGGATCATAAAAAGGAATGATATAAAGATGAACACATCTTCTTATCACAAAAAAAAAATTGTTGATAACATGAAGAATCCCTGACAACGGCTCTCAGAAAATGGGAGGACAAGTTTTCCTCAAGTATACTTAATAACGGAAGACACGAATGCGGAGCTTTCAACAGACGCATAGTAAAGACAAGCTTACTGCTCATTTTGTAAAAAAAAAAATTCAAAATGACTCACAATGGTGGTCTGATTTGAAGTGAGTTTTTTTTTCCGCATTGGGGCAACTTGCCTTGGTTAATACCTTTATTTTTATATTATTGCAAATCTAATATCAATTATTAAATGGAGCATTCCCTAATTCGCTTCGTTTCTGTTTCTTTCGAATTTAAGGTAGTTTGAAGATCAGATCTCGAGATATCGAAAACGCTATTATTTTGGCGTCAGATAGTCCCACAATCAGTACTAAGGAAGGACTGTGGTTATCATTCAGACAAATTAGAAGATATGCATCATAACTGCATGTAGTTTTTTTTACATGTGAAACAATGGTTCATGGAACCACGTCACTCTTACAATAGTAACTTGAATTAACACGACAGTGGGGTTAGGGGAACTTGAATTATATATAGGGGGAAAAAAATACCTTTATTGGAATCAACGATGTAATAAAATATCATTTTCCAGATTTGAAAATTTTGAAATAACTGACTTTTGTCTCCAATAGAACAAAATGGCAGATAGTAAATATTTTTAAAATTATAGAAATAAGTATAAACAAAAGTAACAGAATATTTTAAAAATCATGATATTTGAACTTATTAGCCCTCTTGGGACCATTTTAAATGCTTTATCATCAACCGTATATGAAATATATATATTAAAATATAATAAATAAATAAATAGATAAATAAATAAAATCGTTCTTGCATCATCCAATGCCCTTACTCTAATTAGTGTCATTGTTTATGTATGTCACCAGCATTAGAAGCACTAGAAGTTTGACAGAAATAACGAGCAAAGTGCAAAATTTTAAGATTATCAGAGGAAATACATTCTGCCATTTATCTTACTATAATTTTCAATATTTAAAAGTTGTGCTTTACAAAATGCCAGACATATGTTCATACATAGTATGCATGCTGTTAAGTAGGGCAAAATGTGTGAAAACCCACCAGTATATAAATGTCTGCCATGATGTAATTTCAAAGTTGAGATTGAAAAGACTGTGACCTTGAACTAACCTTGAAAAAAAAAAAACAGCGATAACTGCTTCTCTGTATATATCCTATGGTTGTTGTATACTAATTATATCCAATGAATACGAGAAGAATTCATCCGTAAATGGAATAATTCTTCGTAAAACAAGCCGTTCTGAACACTAAAAATGGGCATGTCATACCAAACTGCATTCACTGACTATGAGAACAACTGACTTAGAAACAACAATTATTTTCCGATTGTACAGTGTCATTGCTATAAAGGGGAGCTGGCCAGTTTGAACAGCCGGTATATAGGGAATCAATAGTTTAAAAACCTCATTCATTTCTTAACCTGGCCCTGTTTGGGCTAAAAGGCAGGTCCCAGTACATAGACCCAGTAATGCAGTTAAAGTATGAGTAACGTTAGCCATGAAGGCCCTTCACGTAAACAACAGATAATAATCAATGATACAACTCGATTAAGCCAATCTTACTATACGCGCGCGCGGATTTCAATCAATTCAAAATCCACGTGTATGGTCCCAAGTACAGCTGACGTCGATGCAACACGTGTGTACATCTTCAGATGGTGTAATACGTGTGTTGGATATATCTTATTAATGAATTCAATGGTGACCATGAATCTTTCTGTTAATTCGGTCCTAATAATTGTGCATCTTTGCGTGGTTTCCAGTTTAGCTATAGTTGTGGATGTTTCTCATAAAAATCTAGATAAGGTAAAACATTGATTTGCTTTATTTAAAACCATTGTAGTTTTATGATTGTAAAGCTATTTGATATATACTGATAACCTGTAGAAATGAATTTAAATGAAACAGGTACACGTAGGAACATGATGGTTCTTGTAGTTGCTTATGATGATGGCGGCGGTCTTTTTGTGTAAGGTTGCATAGCATTTCGTTGCATTAATAGAACTCGCAACGCTACAGTTTTTTTAGCCATTCAAGCTTTGCGCTAATTTACAGTGCATAATGCAACATCACAAGTAAGTAAACGCAAACAGACGAGTGGTATGAACTCAGTCGAATTTGTAGAACCCATGCCTTGGTTAAGAAGTAAACGCTTAAAGACCAGTTTCCCATGAGAAGACTGAATATCGTAGTGAACAAGGTCTGTACCACCACCACCATCATCATCATCACCACCAACAACAACAACATCAATCATCAACATCAATCATCATCATCACCACCACCATCATCATCATCACCACCATCAACTTCAAACATCATCATCACCACACCAACATCATTCATCATCATCATCACCAACATCAATCATCATCATTATCATCACCACCATCAACACTAACATCAATCATCATCATCATCATCACTACCACCACCACACCATCAATCATCATCATCGATCGCACATACGCTAGTAAACACTGTACTTAAATGGCAATTTTAAACGTAGTTTTGAAGACGTCAGTATTGCTACTGACGGTAGTACCATCACATGCATGCTTTGGGACCCCGGCCCCTTTTTAGATATAATTTTATAACATATTACAGGTAATCAAACGGTAAGTTCCACTATACTAGCGGAAAGAGGTACTGTTTAGTACTGGTACTTCGTCTACAGTGTAGAAATGTAGTTACCATGACATTTCAGTTACTATTATTTTTTTTAGGTCAGGAAAACTGAACCATTTTCAACTTTCTTTATGGCTGCAAAAAGTAAGTATTACTTTTATCACTGTATATATTGTCAAAATCAAAACCAAGAAATTTCCAAAACATTTTCAACTTTAAAGTTATGAGTGATTCGTTATATTACATGTGAAGAGTTAGTAATGGACAGTCTGCTTGCCAGTACACATAGTGATGATCTGTCTCTTTTCTCAGATTGTGAAAAGTGTCGTTTACTGTACCCCAAATTTGTTGCGGCTTCCCAGGCCTTCACAGACGAATCCTCAGTTCTTTTTGGTCGGGTCAAGGATACAAAACTTGTTTCAGAATGGGAAGTCAGTTCTTTCCCATCCCTGGTTTTCTTTGAAAAAGATGGTAAACATCCAATGCGGTAAGTACAGAGTTTGGGGAGTGATTGAGGTGACAGATGATAAAGCAGGTTATGAAATACTTCTCTTATCTTTTTTATGTGAGGTAATCATTTGTGTTGAATATTCATAATGTGTATTTACTGAATTATCATGGTGCTAATACTGTAAAATCGGTAATTTTCGAGGAAGTTTGATTTTCATCATTTTCATAGTACAGTGATATGTGGTGAACCCTTTAATTAATTTTTTAAAATTCAAATATATGTTATCAATCAATCATTACGTCATGAACCCATAAACATTTAGACATAAAGGTGACATCACTGTAGACACAGTCACCGAGTACGTGTCGAGGGCGTTGGGGAAAGACGTCTCTAGTGTTCGTCGCCATTACACAACAGAACTGAAGACCACAAACTTTTATGAAATCCTGGCGATTCCTCGACAGTTCAAATTCCTACTCTTATACAAGCAAGGTAATTATACAAACTGTACGGGAAACGTGTAAATTTTCAGAAAAAGTCAATTGGATACGATGTATACAGGGTATTCCAAAAATTTTATTTATTTTTACTGTAGATTTTCTTCCAATTTCTTTCAATGACGTGTTTAAGAAACGAATGAACAGGCTTAAACAATACGTAGCTTCCATAAGTTAAATAAGAGATGTTTCAAAATGTTCTTTTAATATTTCCAATCTTCTGTTCACCAATGCAAGTTATCGACAAAGAAGGCATCATTGTTTCAACAACAAAAAAAGATATTCCAGGCATAATTAGTTGTTTTAACCTTGGTTATAATTTGAATTATAGTTGCAATGTAATGAACGACAATACATGTAAATCAAATCTAATAATAAAAATAAAAAAAACAAAAACAACCCCCCCCCCAAAAAACAAATAAAGAAATAAAACAAAACAAAACAAAACAAACAAACAAACAAACAAAACATTGAAGTACTGGACCCGCGTGAGCTTCAACCAGCTTTCACTTTAAACAATGTGAAGGATTCAACATTTTTTCAACGTTGAGCGAATTCACTATTTTCATATTCAACGTATTTCACATTGAAATATAGACGGTTTTCCAACGTTGCATCGTTGTTTAAAGTTAAACTTAGTTAACTAATGAAAGGGCTATGATAATGAACAGTATTCGGTCTCGTTATTCCTACGGAAAGTACAAATCAGAGAGATGGGCAAACACGGACCCCAAGACATACCAGAGGTGGGATCAGGTGCCTAGGAAGAGTAAGCATCCCCTGTCGACCGGTCACATCATAATATGAAACATTGAAACATGGTTGGAAAAGTTACGTGTTACACTGAAGATGAAATTTCAAAGTTGAATAATCGAATATTTTTCAAAATTAACACGATGTTTAAAATTCCATTCTTTTTGACGTGGAATTATTTTTAAGAAATGTTGTTTATTCAATATACATACTCTATATACTGACACGTTCAATTAAAGGACTGATTAATTGATTGATTGTTTTACGTTGCGTTGAGAATTTTTCATTCATATTGAAACGTGAGACGCTACCAGCTGTAGATAAAGTACCACGCAATACTTAGTGCTCAGGACCGTAGCAGTAAGGGTTTTCTAATGTGCCAACGCCTGCTGCGACACTGGGCCTCCGTTTTTAAGGTCACTTCTAAACGCCGAGCAATCACTACCTATATTGACGTCATAGGTTTGACATGGTCATGGCACGAGCGAGACTCGAACTCACGACCTCCCGGTTACGAAGAGAACGCTCTACCACTGCGCTACCGCGACCAGTTTAAAGGACTGAATATAAAACTGTATAAATACTGATATTACTAAACTATAACACATCATTTCAACATTTAAACAACGTCAACGATCTGGTAGCTCAGTGGTGAAAGAGTTCGCGTCGTGAGCGGGAGATCGTGAGCTCGAGACCCGCTCTTGCACGATCGCTTGAAGACGTAAAAAAGGTATTGATTGATCCTTCGCCAAACGCTCGGCATTTAACAGTTCAAGTAGGAGGTTCCATTTCACGACAGGTGGTGACACGTTGAATAACCCTCACTGCTACAGCCATGAGCGTTTCACCTAAAGCTGGTGAATATTAAGAAAAAAAATTCTCGAATGGACGTAAAACAAACAAACAAATCATAAAAAGCGTAAAATTGATCGTTGATTCAATTTCGTCGTTTCGAATAATTCAACATTGGATCAATGTTCAATTATAGTTGTTCATCGTCGTAAACACTAGGTACCAAGCTAATTCTAAACCTTGTTACTGTGTTAACGTCTTATGCTTGCTGGAGGTATGAATTTAGGTTTATCTCACAGATTTGCAATTACGTTATGAACACTGAATATGTTCTTTGAAGTATTTTTTTTATATGTCAACGTCTGTACAGAACTATCCGATGCTAAGTAAGAGTACCATCATTCTTTATTGTCACTTACAGTCGAGTGGCTCGAGGTCCAGTAAATTCTATTTTGCTCATTCTTACTAGTCAATGTGTCTCCAAAAAAAAATTCTCGTTGACAATGATTTACAACACTCTGTTGTTTTTTTTTTATACGCAGAAAATGAGGAAGACATTGCTAGAATTGAAAAATTTGCAGAAATTTTCAAAAACGATGATGTCGTAAGTAGAAAAAGGTTCTCAAGTACAAAACTGATCTCGAGCAATCTTATGGCATGACTAAAATATAATGGAACATCTTCCTTCTTTTGATGAAGTCCTAACTTAATCATACCCATTTTTTTCAATTTTTGCAGATTGCTTTCCTTCGTCTTGATGTATTACGGGAACCAAATCTGGCCGCACAGTATGTACACGTGTACTAACACGCCTAGTTATTTTGATATTGTTCACAGTCTCATCATTTCCAATGTAAGGGAAAGCCGCGAATTTGAAAGGACGTTTGATATAACAAGGTTTTCATATTTCGTAAAATCGGATTATTGGACTTTTTATACAATGATTTCAAGATCTTGCAGTACATTGTATATAGTTTTCTCTCTTAGGTTTGAAACTCGGCAATATCCTGCACTCTATTGGTATGCAGATGATGAACGCCCTACAAAAGCTAGGTATGGCGGAAAATTGGATGATACACAGATATTTGAATTCATCAAAGATCAGACGGGGATTCAAAGAACAAGATCTGGCGCATTAGTTGAAAATGTAAGTATTTTGTTCACGCCAACTTAATATTTCATTGTGGCAGATAAGTTCATTCATATTGTGAATGTGATTGCTTGAAGGATCCTTCACATTTCGGAGGAAAATTCTTGAACGATCACATTTCCAATGTTTTTTGTTTGTTTGTTTGTTTGTTTGTTTGTTATACGTCGATAATTTTTCACACATATTGAGACGTCACCAGTTCCTTTGCTTAGAGCTCAAGACCGTACGTAGCAATGAAGGTTCTTTAACGTACCAACGTCTGCTGCGACGCGGGACTTCCGTTGCTTAGGTAGACCCGTGATTCTCATTTCTAAATGCCGAGTTTGTCGAAGAGGCAATTACTACCTATATTTACGCTTTAGGTTTGACGCGGCCTTGGCACGAGCAGGGCTCGAACTCATGACTTCCCGGTTGCGACGCAAACGCTCTACCAACGCGCCACCGCGAGCGGTCCCAATATTTTTAACCTTCCATATCTTTAAATAATAACGATATAATGATATTCATTTCTTTAGGAATGTGAAGCAATTGTTACCTATGTGTGTATCAATGTTGTTAAATTTAGTACACCTAGCAAGTTGTAATGCTTCACGCCAGCATACTTCATGAGGCGCGTTAGTACTTTATGAAGTATGCTGGCGTGAAGCATCGCAGTTTATGTCCTCATGTATTTTCAAAGATGAAATTTATTTCTTAAGTGTATGATTAGATGTTAATCAGTTTTTATATTCAAGTTGTAATATGGTAAAAAAAAATATTCGGGTGATCCTCAACTATTTGTGTACGCAAACGTTTAATTTAGCATTGCTATTATAGAGCGAATGTTTTGCTTTGCTTGTTATGGCTTAGGAGACGAAAACATTCATTCATTCATTATATTCGATAAAACCACAATGAAAGTGGTATATGAGGTACAATAAAGAAATTTCATGTATTTATATAAGTAAAATTATACAAGTTTCTATGATAAAGGTCAAGGTCACTGTAGCCACTTGACCTTGATTCTACTTTGTAGGTCAAATCTTCTTATCATTTCTGAACATTCCATGTCGCTATTAATCCCGGTTTAAAAGTTATACCAAATTTATGTTCATGGTCAGAGGTTATCAAGGTCACTAGAGTCCCTTGACCTTAATAATACTTTGTAGGTCCTGTCATTCTCTTCTCATTTCCGAAGACCCCAGGATTCTATCATAATATACAAAAACATGTCGGCACAACTAGATACATTGGCCTATCATATATATACTTAAAATGTCTTATACGTTCATTAACGGATTAAACGGAGAACAACTGCAGACAATTCTAGGTGGTAGAAAGAAGCATTAGAAGAAGCAAAAGAATAATAAGAATAAAGAACTAGAACTATGTTCAGATGCCAACACAAATATCCCCAAACACGTCCCTATGTCGGAAATGGATCCAGGTCAACATTCCGATGCCAGAAATAGACTCGAGATCCTCAAATGACCCTAGAAGCTAAATTTGGTTGAAATCCGACAAGATTGATTTTTGGCAGCCAATTTGAACATTTGAAACTTAAATGGAAAGAAATACTGATGCTAGAAATTAACTGCGGACCCTCAACTGAAAAACAATAAGTCTCCAAATTTTGTTTGGGAGGCTCAAATATGGTACATCTATTTTAACGGCTGGGAGTTCCGACAAAAATTAAGGAATATGAATTTCATTTTTGAAAATACGTAAGGGTATGCAATGCACCGCTTTATGACAGAGTCCTCTTCATGACGAATTTCAGTGATAAGCGTTGCAGTTCATACTCTCATATATTTTCTCATGGCTTGGTACGATGACACTAGAGAGAATTGATTATTTAGGTCACCTAGTCAGTCGGTGAAGCATAGCACTTACAGCGTATACTGAGGTTTAATAATGTTCTTGACGAGACGTAAAATAAAAAATTGTCATGATCACTCACATTACAAATAAATTACATTGATATTGTGAAGACTAATGTTGGAAGTTGGTGTTTAAATTTTTAATACATTAATTCTCTACAGGCTGGGCGACTTGACGATTTAGACGATTTAATATCGGAGCAGATCAACTTAATCACAAAAGCAAAGAACATGGTAATTTGCAATATTTTATGAGATCCGCCAATGTTATCAGATTTAAATTGCAACCCGTCACTGACAAATCACTGATCTACTGTAGATGAATTTACTTACTAGTACATAATTGATTTGATGATTCATAACCACAATTAAGTTGAGGTTTTTTTTATTTTGCAGGATTTAATAATTACCGAGGCAAAAAAGAGGGCTGGCTATCATAAAAAAGAGTAAAAATGCACATTAATTAAACTAATTAACCATGTTTGAAATGTTTAACTGACAAATACCCAACAAGCAGCTACATGTATTCTTGCACCGTAGCATATGTCATCAGCGTACACTTGAACACATTTGTAAGTGGGATCTCAGATAAATGTATCAGACAGCTTTTCATTTTTTTAAGATAGTTCTTTATCAAATAGATTTGATGAATACTAATGTTGCTTTTATAATTGCGACTGTGTGGTATCTTTCCAGTTTGGCTAAATATTACATTTACCTCTTGAAAGAAATCAAGAAGGCCAAAACAATTGACGTTCTGGATGATGAAAGAGCTGCGATTAACAGGGCGTTATCTGAAGGTACACGTATCGATATTCGATACTTCATCAGAATTGCGCTGGTTTAGGGTTTTTTTTTATTAACTCGCCTGAGCTATAAGCTCAGGTGAGCTTTTCTGACCACCTGTTGTCGTTGTCCGTAAACTTTATATACGTTGTACTTCTTCAGAATCACTACACCAATTTTAACCAAATTTGCTGTAAAGCATCACTGGGCTAAGGGAATTAATTTTATTTATCAAATAAATATGGTCACACTCCTTTCAAAGGAGAAATGGTTAAGAAATAGTGAAAATACGGAGGCATTTTTTTTTTTTGGATAATTTTCTTCTCAAGAACTACAGGACCAGAAAAGACCAAATTTATATGAAAGCTTCTTAATAGAATGTGGATTCAAAATTGTTCAAATTATGGGGTAAAGGGTGGGGACACAATAGAGTATCAAAGTATATAGTAAAAATATTTTAAAACATTCTTTTCAGGAACAGCAGGGACATTATTAGTGATATTGATAAGCAAGCATCCTCGGGCCATGCAGATTCCAGTCTCTAATCATGGAAGCGCGTGGGGGGGGGGGGGGGGGGGGGGGGGATTGGGACACAGTAGGGGAACAAAGTATATGGGGAGAACTTTAAAAATTTTTTCTCATGAACAGTAAGGCCATGATGCTTCATTAGGTCAACTGATCTATAAGCTCAATGACCATTTATTATCACCTGTTGTTCGGCGTCTGTCTGTCCGTCCGTTCATCTCCTTACAGACGTTTTACTCTTCTTCAGAACTACTGGGCCAATTTCAACGAAACTTTTCATAAATAATCCTTGGGTAAAGGTGATTCAAAATTCTTCAAAGGAAGGGTCACACCTTTTTCAAAGGGGAGATAATCATGCAATAATGCATTTTTTGTGGTATCTTTTAAAACTCTTCAAGAACTACTGGACCAGGAAAGACCAAACTAAGGCGAAATCTTCCATGGAGACTATAAATTAAATATTGGTTAAATCATGGCCCCAAGGGTTAGGGTGTGATCACAACAGAGGATCAGGTTTACATGGGGATATACAGAAAAAAGTGATTTGAAATATTCTCAAGAACAATAGAGCCTTGATAAGTTATATTTATACACAAGCATCTTCGGGTAGTACAAATCCAAGTTTCTTTAAATCATTGCCTTGACGGTAGGTTTGAGATACAGTACGGATTTAAAGCTTTATATGATAATGTATAAGGAAATTTAGAATTTTTTTTTTAGAAAAGTATGGACCATGGGTTTAGGGTGCGTCTAAAATCGGGGATAAAGTGTTACATGCTGTGTGAATATTTGGGTTGGTTGGTTGGTTGTATATTGCTTAATGTCCCGATGGAGAATTTTTCACTCATATGGAATCGTCACCAATGCCGGAAGGGCTGCAGAATTTAGGCCTATGCTCGGCCTTTGAGCATCCAGGGGTCTCTTTACCATTTCACACCTGCTGTGACACAGGGCCTCGGTTTTTGTGGTGTCATCCGAAGGACCGACCTATTTAGTAACCACTTATAGCAAGCAAGGAGTATTGAGGACTTATTATAACCTGGATCCCCATGAGAGAAATATTTGAGAATATAGAGCATCCCTATATATACTATGTCATATGAAATAAAGTGTGGTTAAGTCATGACTCCATTTGGATTAGGTGGGGTCATAATATGGGTTCAAAATGTTTCGTGGGAATAAAGAGAGTGACTTCTTCTTTTTTATTATCTGAAGAACAGCGGGACAAGGTTGACTCAGGTGAGAGTTGTGGTCCATGGCCTCTTGTTATTATTATTTTATTTGTTTTTCAGATATTGAAATTCTCATTATCATTTTCAGATCCTGGACCAAAGACTTCGGAGGCACTGGTAAAAATGAGGAACATAATACATGGCATTGTGGACGCAACTGGGGCAGATTTGCACAAAAGATCTGGAAATTCGCAGTTCGTTATGAACAGAGAAGCCCGAGAGGTTAAATTACAGATAGATGAAGAACTTGTGTATCTTGAAAATGGCGATGAATTTCGTGCTACTGGCGATGGTAGAACGGTTAAAATTAAAAAGAAGGGCAAAAAGAAAAAGAGTGAACAAAAACGTAAAGAACACTCTCACCACCACGACGAGCTGTAATCGGCGAACACGTCCAATGTTATTTAGTACTTAAATTTTCTGTTTTGTAGAAACATCGCAGACTTTGTAATGGACTTTTATGAATTTGATATTGGAGTACTCTGTGATGAAAACACTTTAGGTGAATTCTTTATACAGATGTACATAACTTTAAACACTGCATTACATTCTGGTTGGTTTATGGTCAGCTTTATAGATAGAGTCTCCTTTATAACAACTATTCTTTTTGTTTTTGGTCGCCAATAAATTTAATATATAATTACATCGTGTTTTACGGGGATAGGGGTGTCATCACACTGTTCATTGTAGTATGTTAATACATGTACACTATAAACTTACGATAATGCAAATTTTCTGATTGATTTCCATTTTTAAGTCCCATCCAACTCCTCCATTGCATTAAGATAAAGAATTTTTCTAACCTAGCACCATTGACTCGACAGGTCACGGAAAATCTAGAAAGAATAGGTCCAACCGATGAGATTACCTAGGGACCGCCCTTGTTCTCCGTGACTGAAGCCCGCCTCAAAGTTTCAAGCCTAATTCCGTAGACTGTTACGAGGAGCGATTACACATTTCATAACGCTTTAAACTGTCTACGAATTCACGATAACTTGTTAAAACGTAATATATGAATCATTATATTTCTTATCAAGGGCTTCCCAAAGTAGTGATGTTTTTTAAATTCATCAATAGGGTTTCAGGCTTTTTTTAAGTGCCAGTATTTTTATTTTCTTTCTATTCTTGTCCAAATCAAACCACAAACTGGTACAAAGGCCATGTTATGATCACAATAGGGTCAAAATTTTATTAAGAAACGAATATACATACAGACAAATAATAAAATACATATATGTATCATCTCATGAAAATTAGGACTAATATTCTTTAAGTCACTCCCATTTAAAAAAAAAAAAAACCGGCGACAAGGTGCAACGTCCTGTAAGGCGATTCAGGTGCAAGGTCTAGCACATAGACCAAGTGAATACTACAACACTTAAAGAAATGTGGTGAAATAACGATTTAATGAAAACACATCAAAATATAAATCTCTATGTACTCTGTATAATTTGAGCACGATCAAAACTAATACTGTATGCCATATATTGAAAGCTGGCTTGTTGCCTGAACAAACATTTCTTGAGCAAGATGTTGCTAATACTTTCGTATTCTAATACTTTTAAAGTGCAAACATAGAAAACTATGAATATGCAGACTATTCACCTAGATAAATATATGGAAAGTTAAAAAACACACTCAACAACACGGTTTCTAGCATAGAAATAACAATAATATACACTGTCTATAATTAATAATACTGATGGAAAATGTAGTGAAATAACGTTCGTTTGTAATACTGAAGGAATCAAATATGCGCCATGATAACAGAGATATTTAACAATGACATGACAGAACAAGATCTATTGTCTATTATCTGAGAATCTCCTCGATTTATCGCCAGGCTTCGGAAGCAACGTTCCTACTATACTGCGGGTAAGTGTCCCTGTACCTGGCACTGAAACAAAGGTCAAGGTCACATAAATTAATAACATAAATATTGAAAGACAAAAAGTAATACAATTCTTGACATTACCAATACTCACTAGATGTTAGCCGGAATTGGCCTTTGGCCGTGGTGATCTAAATTTGGTTCTTGGCGAAGAGTATACTGAAATGAAAAATAGTGTAAAACTGGAATATTTTATATATTTTTTAAAACTGTTTTAAGCGTATACTGACATATTGAATTGAGACTTACATTCCACGACTTCGTGATTTCTGGTCTCAAGTATCGAACAGCATATCCAACAAATCGCTGATCTGCGTAAAGGAAAATTATATGTTTATGTTACTACTGTTCCATCGTCACAAACCACGCCCCCGATCACACTTTGATGTGTAGGTGCGCCCGGATTCGGTGGGCGTGGCTAGCGACGATGCTCCTGCATTATATTGTTATTTGTATCTTGCTATTTTATATAATCTGATTGCATGCATAGTCACTGCCAGAGACGACCACAGGGCCTCATTACCCCTGTTTAATTTTTCTATGGAAAAATTAATGTTTATGATTCATAATCTTAGACGTGTGACTTTTGTTTCTTTTGCATTAATCAACATTTCATATTCTCTAGCCATTTAGTTGACTGCTATTGGATAATTTTATAGTACAGTAACAGCCGACATTTTGAATATACACAGTACTTGACAAGTTTGCAAAATAACTATATAATATGAAATATGGATGGGAAAGAAAAATATCACATATCTAAATGTCATAAAACGCTCGCATTTATTTTGTTTTGGAAAATGCACAAAAGAATGAGAGAGAGAGGGGCAGTAAAACGTGTAAAATGATGACAAATTTTGGCCATTTGACAGAATTTGTGAGGACAGAACTGCACTATGAGAACAAAACACTTGCCCTAATAATTACGTCCTCATAAAAGTTACCTACAGCATATGAAAGATGTAGATATAAAATATTAAATTAGTGATGACAAGTGGTGTGAGGACATGTCTTTACTGATATTCTCTCTCAAAACCATTATTTTCATAATTCGAAAGCGAGTATAATTAGATTAACTTTTATAGGTGTCCCTATACAATATGTAGCTATACCTATACCTAACATAGTACTTTTTTGCCTTTATAATAACATGTGTGTGTATTCTCTTCTAGACATTGTGAGTGCATCCTCACTTCACAGGTTTGGTTGGCTAGAGAGAGAGAGAGAGGGGGGGGTCCAGTGGTCGAGTACATTTGGTTACTGTCAAATATAGATACCGTGTTCGTTAGTAAATCAATGTCATATTGAATGAATATCAGCTATGCAAAGCACAAACCTTTGCTACTTGGTAGGGCAGGTAACTGGATGTTGAATCTCTCTGGTGACCTGTTCAGGAAATCAGACCACTCGGTGCGGGCTCGCCTGGAAAATTTAGTACCACATTTAACCATTACACTAACTTTAAAGAATTCTGTTGATTTACGAAAATTAATTAATCTTACTTAAGTTCCTCTGGTGTGGTATAGTGCTTGTGTAACTGTTTTCCTGTTGACGTAATTTCCTGAAAATAATCATTGGACTTAATTCATTGAAAATGTAAGATCATCGAATTTAGTTCATCAAAAATGTAAGATCATCGAATTTAGTTCATCAAAAATGTAAGATCATCGGATTTAGTTCATTAAAACATGTAAGATCATCGAATTTTTTTTTCATCAAAAACATAAAATCCATCGAAAGGAATTTTACTCAAAGGGGAGTAACTCTAATTTAATTTCAGTATTGAAGTGAACAGCAAAATAACATGACAGCCATGCACTGATCTTACAGTCCGGAAAAAATGACCAGAGGTCAAGTAAATTTAATACTCACCAGACCGGACATATTCTTCACCGGCGGTTCCATCAATGTGGACGTGGATCTTTGGAAATCAACTGTTAAAGGAATTCTTGGATATATATTTTTAAAATAAAAGTTATTAATACATAAAATTCATTGAATTTAAACCCAATTTCACAGATTTATTCAATTATAAAAATCACTTCGGATTATCCATTCATTATTTTTTTCTCTCTCTTAAATACATTGTTAAAAAGGAATGTTTTAACATTTTTAAAATTGATATGAAAAATACTTTCAAAACGTTTATTATTGAATTTTTGTGCAAAAACTTCCAAATTCAAGAAAATTACCCAATTTGATAACAATGTACCTGTTTCCATAGCAACCACGAACAGCATCTAGTTTTTAAATACATTTTCTTGAATGCGTTATGTATTCAGGCGAGTTTCGTAAGAATCAGTGACTATAAGTGCCGAATTATTTTAAGCGTTCACAGAGAATGGCTTTTAATAATTAAGTATATTTAGATTCAACTTTATAACTAAATTCTAATAGTAATAGAAGGCTCATACATGCATACATTTAACCATTAGATGATTACTCTACGGAAATCGTGCTTATAATTACAATCCATCATGTTTTGTTTTGTTGTTTATTCCACGGTCTTCAGAAATAAATCAGAAAATCATGTACGATTACCAGTGAAATCATCATGTTAAACTAAATGATAAGGTTGGCATCATAATGCCAAACCAAAACACATAGTTACATCAGAAAATTACCGATGTAATTTTGAAAAAAGAAAATCTTCGGTAAAATTAAAAAAAAAATCCATTTAAAGTGGGTACAAGTGCGCCACTTAATGATAGATTATGTGCTTTGGTAAGGAGGTAAGTACGCACCTTGTTTTATAAATAACAGATTCATTTACTCGTGATTACATTTTTGTTAATCGTGGATTTATGATTACATATTTGTTATTTTTTTTTTTGTTATATAAATTACAGATTCATTAACTTAATAATGCTCAGAAAACTGATGTTTACAAAACATTGTTTTCTCCTTTGTGAGAGGTTTAACAAGATATTTTTGTAAGCAAAAGTACGAAAATAACCGCAAAGTACAATTTACATTTAGACGAATTACCAAATACATTGTAACAATTTTGAATGAAAGAGTCTATAAGCGGATATATGCATTCATTCTATGCTGAAATAAATGTTATACAGTTAGCAAACAAATTGAATGAAAATCTGTCTACACACCATTTGATATTAGCATCTAATGGATGATACTAGCATTGACAGTTCAGCCTTTCGAGAATATCTTCGCGAGTTCAGATTTTTTCTTAATTTTCAGATTTTATGCGATGTAACTTTTCAATCTTATCAGTCAACAAAACGTAATGATTTAATAAGAACGTAAATCTTTGAAGGTTAGTTAGGCAATTGTCTATATCACATGACATATTTCTGCCTAATATTTTCAAGAGAATAATGGTGTTCATTACGTATAAGTTTGTCGTGCTATTTATAACTTTCATGCAATTAAATCGCAAGTAAAGCGTGTCTTTTGTCGGTATGCTCATGGCAATGCAAATGGGACATTGTTGTATTGCAAAAGGATTTAAAGTTTTTCGCATGCCATTTTCTATTTAACCATTTCAATAACTCATTTACCCTTACACTTTACGGCTTTTCCACTCTGTGTTCAATGTTTGATTTAAGTCAGATAGGTTGATTTCTCATAATTTCGTTTATAAAACCGAAAAGAAATCGATAAAATTCCAGTTCAAATATGATAAAAAAAAAAAATAATAAAAATCAACGTTTGGATATTGGTGGGATTTTCAGTGTACATTATATTCAATAATCTGATGGCTACTGATTTGATCAGGTTACATTGAAGATTTTTATAGGGCATGAATGATAGCAATCGTTTTTAGAGCAGCTTATGATTAACGATTAAGCGGCGCTCATGTCTTCGTTATTCTATATTAAATTTAAATACTGATATTTATTATCCTTCGATAAACTTTGTATTAAAGTGATAGGCTTTAGATTGTGGTCACAATTCCGTGTGCCGAACAAATGGAATCAATCAAACATCATACATTTACATAAAATATAATGATGTGTTATTTAAGAGGTCCTGCTAGCAAGATTTTTTTTTTCAATATAATTTATGATAGGTAGCAGTAAATGCAGTAAACCGTGGTGTCATACTTGACTAATACATGCACATTCAACATTGACAATTCTTTAGTTTTGAAGTTGGCAAGATATCTAAACAAACATTCAAGTCTACTTATGGATTAACTGTCCTCACATATTGATGCACACTCTTATTCATATTCAGGAGGTGTCCGTACTAGACCTTATTAATTATCTAATCCACATGGATATTTTTTTTCTTCTCCATTATTTACAACGCGATAAAACAAACGCTGCAATAAGATAATCGATATATTTATACACCCTCTTTTCTTTTACCCTGCTGATAAAATTCGATTACAGACCTGGTCCACATGATGTGGTAGTACGGCAATGTTCGTCAGGTAGCTTATGCCCTGCCGTATCCATGTCCATCCTCCTGAAGCTGGGTAGCCGGGGGTGGAAGAGCCCCTCCTTCACCGCCGCGAGTTGGACCCTGCGGTGAGAGGGGTATTGGTAGGAGTAGCTGGGAATCTTCATTGGATATGCCCCTTGTTGGACCGGATCAACACCAACAGTTGTCATTTTTCACGACTTCAATAAATATTCCCGATCGTTTTAAAAGTCGTGTGTCTTTTTATTGTTAGACACCTGTGTAAAGTGGCTCTTGTGTACGTCTGGGTTTTTAATCCAGGTATCGTGTACGCTATACTGTGATATGGCAATACCCGAGAACACCGGGTACCATTTGACGTCACACTTAGCAACTGACAACAAAAGGTGAACGTAATTAATAAGCACACAGAATACCGATGCTTTCCAAAAGCTTCTTAAAGTCAAAGCGGGATGACTCTTATCACTCTTGCACACCAGAGTTTCGTTTTAAATCAACTGAGATTCTGGTTTTAGCGAGAATATTCTCTCAAAGACGAAACAAAGTTTTACAAGCGGAAGAAAAATCATTCTTGACAAGAAAACAATGTAATATCATATCTTTAATTAAAATCAAAATTAATAGTTATGTTAATAACGTTTGGTTATACATGACAACAGATATTGCAAATTCAACTTTGTAACAAAATTGTGAATATTTTTACGATAAACTAGTTGGCATGGATATAAGACGCCCTTAGGGTCTTGGAACTAAAAGTTTTAGTAGTATTCCTACACACCAGAGGGAGAATATTCTCTGTATCCGAAAAAGATTGTAAAATATCCATTTCAACAATACACAGTATATTTCATTCATATTACACGCCCACATTAGTTTCCATCTGATAGAGTCAACATGTAGTTCCACAGACCAAATAAATATTCAAGGAATGTTTTACTGGAAATAGTATCTGATAGCGTTTCCTGCCATGGAAGACTTGTAATATAAATTTAAATATCAATTCAAACTGATTTTTCATGACAATATAAACACTTTGCACAATTAATAAAGGAAAATAATTGCTCTATATATAATGATCAGAAAATATTTACATCCAATTTCTATGCGATAAATTCCACTAGTTTACACAGTATTTCAGTGTACAATCCTGTAAACATGTCACAGAAACCAGAAAATACATTTTATATGCAACAGAGTCCTTTTTTTTTTATATCTATGATCTATGAGAAAGTTTCCACAGAATCAACACATTAAAGCAATGGAAATAAAAATTCAAGACTTTGTACTGAATACTTGTAACATGATTAAACATCGTAGCATTCATGCCTTGCAAATTATGTCAAATTTACAGATTTAGTTAATAATATTTCACATACATCAAATGTTACAGAATGATATGAAAGACGTATTTATTAATTGTACCTCACTATATATATATGTACATCTAAATATCAGGCCCCAGTAAACCAAATATATTGATATTGGTCCAAATTAGTATGCACAAGTTATTTTATTCATAACTGTTCACCACACAGTACCATTTCATAACTATATAACTATTGTCCATGTGTGTTTTTGTTTCTGGTCCCTCTTATTATATAGATATATATAAATATTCCTCCTATCTGCACAAGATATACACAACTGCCGTTATGAAGCATATCTGCATATACTAATTGTCCAAACATAAACTTGGTAGCATTCTACATGTATCTTGTACCTACTTCTAAACCAAATCACTTTTCAGTTGTTACACTGGGACAATAACAGTGTGAAGACCTGTCTAAAAAATGAAACATACACCACAAAAACATTTATGTCTGAATTTCAGTACTCATGTGCTAAAATACAACATCGACCTAGTAATAATATCCACTACAGGACTAGAAAACAAGCAAATGAAGAAGGCATTCAAGGCAAGATATGTCTCAAAAATTGTTCAATTCACAACTCCCCTCTGTTTAACAGAGTTCAACAAACAGGCTTTTAAAACAACATTTTAAAAATAAATTTTCACTTTAAAAGTAATCTTGGTCCTTGTGAACAAATATAAATAGCAATATAAAAGTTATTTTTATCACTAAAAGCTGTATATCAATGGATTGAATAAAAGTAGTAGAAAACAGAGATTGTGCACACAGTGTTCAAATCAGAATAAAAAACATACATGTATACATGTACACATCATACAATTTGCATAGTGGCAAAGACATTGCTGCTGAACTTAAGGATTTGCAAAAATATGGAATAACTAAAGACCATAAATGCATGACTCATTTAAAAAGTGCAAGATGTCAAATTTAAAAATATAGAGGTACATGAATAAAATAACTTGAAATTTATTTAAAATACACATAGCTCCATTATAACAAGCATGCATTCATTATCTTATTTTATATTAAAATTGTATGACAATTTTTCATTGACAATAAATGAACATTAAAATGAAAAACAGTGGATAAAATAACATTGGATCTCTTATAATGTAACAACTTCCATGTTACTGGGGTTCTTCTTGGCAGTTAACAAATGATCATGAACTTCATCATCCTCATCATCTTGTTCTTGAACATGATCACTGTCAAAGGACTTGGACGACCTCTGTGAATTAAAGGACAGCTGGGAGGAGGCTTGGGAGGCCTGGGACATCTGGGAGTGCCTCCCTGGGCCCCCTCTCTGAGGAGCTAAAGTCAATCGCTGATTCACTGGTTTCACAGTAATAATCAGATTTGAACTGTTTGCCACCATCATGTCTGTCACTTGATCTAATGTTTTTCCCGCCACTTCTATACCATTCACTTCCAAGACTTCGTCATTCACAGCTAAAAGTCCTGTGCTTTCTGCCAAACCACCTGGCACAAGTCTAGAAATAAAAATCCCTGGGACTTTCTCTAGCCCATGAGGTGTCACCCTAACACTTGTGCCATCTCGGATATAAAATCCCAGAGGTTTGTCTGAACCATTTTTCATTAACCTCACACGGCGATGGTGTTCAGGAACAATGTCAACATCAATAATTGCTGAGACACGTCGAAAATCCTCAGGAAGTCCGATCATAAGCTTTGGTTTGGCACCTGCTACAGGTTCATTTGCACCGCTTCCCATCAACTTTGAAATTTTATTCTTCTTCTTTGTTATTGTTCCATACCCATTCATCTGTTCATAACTCTCTCCTGCAACACAGAATTAGATTTTATAGTTACTCAGTTTCATATGCAGAGAGACATAGAGGATATTCAATATTTTGTTGTTGGATATTGAATTTATTTCACAAGTGAGACAGGATTTTTTTTTATATTTTCACTTCCAGGCCTCCTTTCAACCCACACTGTACTGAACATTCACAACAATATTGTGTCAAAAAACTAGTACCTTAAGAAAGTGTAAAGTATATAGAAATAAATATATTTCTTCAATAAAACAACTTTGGTTAAATTTCATTTTAATATTCAAGTAAAAACACGATAAATTACTTAAAATAAAGGTGGTCGTATTTAGCGTGGATGAATTTTCGACAGTTCTGGTTGTTATTTTCACAGTGAAAACAATTTTATTGAAAGGATAAATTTCAGTATTTCACTCCTGAAAATGTAATAAAATGCATTATACAAGTAGATTTTATGTAAACAATATTGGTAATATGCTCAAGTTAATAACCCTATTATCTCATTAATTGCCTTCAACCAAATTTGACAAAATTCATCGTTAAAGTTCAAATTCAAAATTAAGACAGTTGAAATTTGGTATCTCAAACATTAATATCTTGAATACCATGGATATGTCAAAGTGAGGTAAAATTCATGTATTTTAACCTCAATATCTTAACCTTTGGATATCTCAAAGTTTGTTCTTGACACTATCAAGTTTGAGATAATGAATATTTTTTTAATTTATACATTAGTGTCAAGAAAACATCTCAAAATAAAAAAACATAATAATAGAATTCAGGCTGAGCATGTAAAGCAGCAAAATTTAGTTGAATTAATAATGAAAATGAGCCGCCTTATGTTCAAGATCTCTAAGGAGATTGTGATCAGATTTCTTTCTTCTTTCTTTTCTTTTTTTTGAGTACTCAGAAAATTAAACTTTGATATTATTATTTTTGGCCTAATAATGGGGTATACAGAACTGTACTACACTACAGAGGATTGGGGTTTTTTTTCCATTTGATACAGAATTTATTTTCTGTCATTGATAATGCAAGCAAACATAACATGTCCCCTAGCACATGTACATTCACTCTGTAGTACACCACAGCTCAGTTGTATTGATTGTAAAACACTCTAAAACATAACAAAGGAAAATTGATTGCCATTGCTTCAAATTAATTCAATTTAGATGCACATAAACCAATGAATAATGCATTATATCCACATCTATTGCCTCTTAAACAAAGCAAACTAAAGCACACTGTATGTCGCAGTAGTAAAATTTCGTTCATTAACTATATGAGTATATTTCTTGATCAGATTTGGTACTTCATCAAGGAGTTGGGGGGGGGGGGGGGGATTGAATAAAACTGTCACTCTGTAATGTGTGATGATGCTACTACATTTTACTTATCTATTTCAATTGTGTAAATCTTATGTGTGAGGCATGCTTATCAATCCTGGGAGAGGATCTTTGTCAAGATTTTGACTAACATGAACATCAAGATGCTTGCTTATTATTCTGACAAATTATAACCTTGCAGTTCTACACAAAACATTTTGAAAATTTTAATATATTTCTATCTAAAAGTTTTGACAAATATCATGGACTCTCTTGACCTACAGGAAGGATGGGGGGTTGTTAAGAAAATTTAGCAGGAAAATATTGACATATGACAGACAAACTTCAAGAAGAAAACTCAAGTAAGCTTTCAATTCACATAAATGTAAACTAAACACATTTATTATTGTTAATGAGGAAATACAAGGAAGAATATCTTTTTTTAAAAGGATATAATGACCCATTTTTTTTCTCTTACGTAAATACAATATAATATACACCCATAGAATTATTCACAATCTTAAAATATCCTATTTTTCAATAGAAATTTACATGTAGCAAATCTGATGTGATATCTGTGGAATACAACAGGTTCAAAATTCTATCTCTGTAACTGTGTATTTGTAACTATGTAACACATTATTCATTTAATGTAAATGTAGAAATGTTAAATGTAACTGACAATTGCAGTAATAATAATTCGAAAAGTGTCACATGTAACATGTCAATTCATAATCCATTCAATGTAATTTGAACATTTGTAAGCTGAAGTGCCTCATTATGATTAAGGGGGGGGGGGGGGGGGGGGGGGGGGGGGGGGGGGGGGGGGGGGGGGGCATCAGAAACATACTATATAACATTCTGGAGCTCCTCCAGGCTGACACACCTGGGTATTTTTCCATTCAGCAGGTCTGACATATATACAGCAATAGCACTGTCCTGTGGTACATTCAACCACATCTTTGAGATCAATATCAACAATTATTATATATGTACATGTATAATATTCACATATACATATGAATGAGTGGATCCTGGATTCAAATTTATGGATGCATGGAAATAATCTGAGAGAAAGGGTATCTGGGGTCCACCTTTAGACCCCCAGTTGTCAATGACGAAGCCCTGTACAGTCCACGGTTTACAATATGAAACTGGCACAGAAATAGTGACTTGAGGATTAAAAATTCCTATTTAAAAAAATAACGTGTTTTGATACTTTTTTTCTGTGTGGTACTTTAACGAGTTGATCTACACTATTTACATTTATATACATGTACTCCAAAAAATTGGTGAATTACATTGTATGAATTTTAATATGCAATGCAAATTGCATTAAACTTTAAAATTTTAGGGTTTTGTTTAACAAAAAGCACTACCCGTGTTAAACTCTTTATTTTTTCTTTTGTAAGAATGCATAAGCCAACTTCTTGTCAGACTGCCCCCCCCCCCTCCCCCCCACCCTCTTGAAAAGTGAGTCTGTATTGTTGAACATAATTTTGGGTATTGCCATTATTTTTTAATCTTGTCTTTGCTTGAGATCACTGATATATGCAGCTATAACTAAGCCTAGAGGAGTTCAGCAAGGTTATAGTACATTTCTGATACACCACACGCCCTGTCATCATAACAGGGCACTAGAGCTTACAAATGTTGAATTTGCATTTAACAAATGATGAATTAACGTTACATGTGACACAAATTATGTAAACACTGATTACCAACCAGGTGAATTCAATTTTTAAAGTTATGGAAGAAATGATGGATTTTCCTATATCTCAAAACAAGTTTTGCATTTATACTTATCAAAGAACAAATTACACACTGACAACTTTTAAAATGTTGAATTAACCATTTCTTTCTAAACATTGAACAGATAATGCATTGCATAACAACACTTACAGTCATTCATTCCAACCCAATGGATTGACATTGCACCAATATAATAAGTACTGCAATTGCCAGTTACATTTAACATTTCTACATTTACATTTAACAATTGAATGAATGGTGTACTATGCAGTTACAAATACACAGTTACAGGGATAATGTTTTGAATCTGTTGGCTTTCCATAGATATTCAGTATGTTGTCTATCAATTGTTAAAATAAACGAATAATCACCTTTCATTTGTATCATGACCCGTAAGAGTGGTTTAGCTGTGCTTAGAGCTTTCTGGAAGTTGTCATTATTGTTGATGGGCAGCAGGTCTCCATGGATGTCTGTATATGTTATAACAAAGCTCTGCTGATCAATGTTATGTAATGATGCCAAAAGTGTTTCAAAACCCTCATATTCCTTCAATTTATTTTTGTCTACGGAAAATCTTCTAAATTCTGCATCATACTGTAAGATAAAAAAAAAAAATCATGATTCTATTAATATATCATGCTTCAAAATATATTTATGGTACAGGGAAGCATCTTAAAGATGGAAACAATGACCTGTAAGTATGTGAAGTATGTGCATGACATCACTGGCATGTGAATGTACTTCATATAAACAGTGCTACACATCATGTATGTATGTAAACATGAACAAGGATACTATATTATTTATAGAATTCATAATAATATAAATATTAAACTTTTGCAATATTACAAAAAACTTTAGATTTCAGTATGCCACTTCATCTCAATGTGGTCTATTAAATATGTATCTCTTTCAAATTCAGAGCAATTCTGAATAGTAGAGTGAATGGTGATAAAGATTAAACCTTTTTTGAAAAATTTCTGTAAAGGATGCAATCAGTCATATTAATTTATAATAAATGCTTGGGAAAATTACAACTATGTGATTACATAATAACAACAAAACAAGGTGTCCCTTATCAAAACAATTGCAATCCTATGACTCATTCTAGCACATGGGACAAATCGACCTACAATATCAACATTATTTACTAACTCATCAAAAACAATCATTAAACTATCAGAGTCATACGGCAGGTCAAAAATATGTTACAAAATGATTTGGTTTTCATTACGGTCCCCTAATACAGCGTATCCAACAAATAGGTCAGACTGACACCGAATTTGACAGGTGGGTACATCCAGGTATCTTGATCTCCATTTGGCCTTACGAAAATATTCAAACAATGCGTCATTCAGTCAATTGTAGTTTTTATAAATAAAATATCTCTCCTACACAAAAAAGCAAACATTTTTTTTTTGTTTTCGAAAATAAAGCCACTTCTGTCCCATAAGGTTTAGGGAGGGGCCCTAAAAATAGATACACGGGCAATAATAACAATGGCAGGTGCCCCGTCCACCTATACTTATACCTACGCCATGTCGATTTTCACACATCATGCTTACTTACCTTGCTTTTCACCTCCACTAACCCGCACTCTCCACGAAGCGAAGACTTGGATCCCCTCGACATCATGGAATCGGCCCTGATCGGGGCTGATCACCTCATTGAAGTTTATTTTGTTGGTTATCAAAACCTTGCGTAGGCCACTACTGATGACGTCACAGATTCTGTAGAAAATCTCCAAACAAATTAAATGAGAGGCCTAATTTAAAGAAAGCGATTGGTAACCACCTTTATTTGAATGATTTTGAATTTAAAAAAATCAAATCGAGTGAATAGACTCGAGCAATGAAATGGAAAACACGAAATGAAAAGTTCCTAGATGGAAATGAAAATTTGAACGGTTGCGTACAGTTTCCGGATTGATAATTTAGCTCAATCTCTACCCAGAGTTACCGTTCCTTACACTCAAATAGTTTCAAAATTAGCAGTTTTATTACACGTGTAAATCCACTTTTCCATAGAGAGACTTTAAATTTGCTTAATATTGATTTACTTACGTATATTTTTGCAAGTAAAGTCCCCATATAGCATAATTATACGTTGGGCCAGCGTTGGCGAATGGTTGTATGGTATGTGCATGTAGGTGCATGTTGGCTTTGGACAATAAACGTTGATTGTTTTGTTTGTTTGTTTTATGTCCCGTCGAAAATTTTTCACTCATATTGAGACGTCACCAGCTGTACGTGAAGTACCAGAAACTTAGATCTATGCATAGTGCTCAGGGCCGTAGAAATGAGGGTTCTTTAACGGTCCGAAAGACCAGTGATTCTCACTTCTTAGTGTCGAGCGTTTGGCGAAGGAGCAATCACTACCTATATTTATGTCACAGGTTTGACGCAGCCATGGCACGAGCGGAACTCGAACTCACGACCTCCCGATTACGAAGCGAACGCTCTAACCACTGAGCTAATGCGACCGTTGACCCGACGTTGGTTTTACGTTGATAATTTAAGACGTCTTGTTTTCCACGAATACAAATGTAGTGTATGTGCCTTGAGTAATAATATTATCATTTCCAAAATGTATTTATTATTCATGAAACAATATTAAAAATGTAGTTGAAAAGATTGTGTTGGGCCAACGTCCGATTACGTCGCATCACAACACATAGACAGCATATATAACAGCATAACGTTGGAGATAAAACAATGAAACAGCGTTTACTTCAAGAAAGTAGTTTTATCAGTCCCTGCATTGATTGACATCAATATTTTATATTTGTTGTTATGTAACTACTTATCCAATACAAAATTAATTCGTTGGCCACACGTTGGTCCAGCTGATAAAATTATAACAGTGGCTAAATCTTTTTACAGATGTAACATCATTGACTGACAAACTCTATGGTCGACGGGGTGAACAAATTCCTAAATGGTCAAAACAGTCAACGGTTGAAATTCTTATAAATGTTTTCTATGGAATTTTAAGATAAAAAAAAATTCTCTCTAATTGTCAGAGTTAATACTTCGGTAATTTTGTACAATTTGAAATGATTGGTAGAGACTCAACTTTAGTTTTTCCTTATCTTACCCACTGTTATCACTGGTCTTTGTACAACAAACAATTTCAATAGAATTTTGTGTTGAATTACAAAATTATACATCTTTTAAGTTCAAGGCTTTAGAGGCTTTTGAATTAGACAAGTGCGCCCAATTCTATTAATTTTTCTCATGTCATATTTCCCATGTACACTGTATACATAGTTTTATTTAATGTTGAAAATTGACACAGAACTCTAATCTCTTGAACAGATAGCTTAGCGCCCACTATCAAGCGTACTACAATTGTCTCCTTTACAATATTCATCAATATGAGAGAGAGAGAGAGAGAGAGAGAGAGAGAGAGAGAGAGAGATTGATCTTACCGGCGTGAAAAATAGAAAGATATGTCTGAAAGGCGTCCAGTTTTGTACAACACTTTTCAGGTCTACAAAAAACTCCCGTGGTTAAACTCTGAATCCCAGTCCTTAATCGAAGTCGTGAATTCCGTGAGCAAATTATCTTTCAGAATCTTTAAGACTGGAATTTCAAAAAGAAAAAAAAAAGGGGGGGGGTGGCAATTCGTTCGAGACAACAGTTTCTGGAAGAAGAAAAAAAAGAAGCAACACCGTACCATAATACAATCGTACCCAAGTTCGTAAGGTAAATATTCCAATGTTCTTCCTTACTCCCATGTACAATATTCCAACCACCTCACATTCATTGTCCACCGTGGGGATCTGGGTTGTTAGAATAGATCCCCAGTACCCCTTGCTTGTCGTAAGAGGCGACTAAATGGGGCGGTCCTTCGGATGAGACCGCGAAAACCGAGGTCCCGTGTCACAGCAGGTGTGACACATAAAAGATTCCTCCCTGTTCAAAGGCCGTAAGCGCCGAGCATAGGCCTAAATTTGCAGCCCTTCGCCGACAATGGTGACGTTTCCATATGATTGAAAGATTTTCGAGCGGGCAGTTACACAATATTTAATCAATCAATCTCATGTCCTATTGAGATAGTAAATTGATGATGATTAGACTCGACTGGCTAACTTATGATGGGATCAAAACAAACATAAACCTGTAATAAGCTTAAGCTTGTACAAACCAACCCGTCATCTGCAAACACTGGGATAATACTAGAATAACATTTTATTTCTAACACTGTGTTGACACAACGGTAGAACGACAAAATATTACGGACAGCTGGTTTAGTGACGTTGGCCCTTTGTTAATTTGAACACGTTTTTTTTTTAACGTATTCCTTTTTACTCTTTTCTAACATACACTATGTTGGGTCAAAAGGGCCACATTGAACTTAGATGTTGGGCCACGTTGTTTGCCAACGTTGGCCCAACAAAGAAATAACTTTGGGTCAACATAGTCACGTTATCTTGGTCGAAACAAATTTCATATGGTCAATTTGAGCATAAGCGTAATTTGAGCGTATCAAAGTGTATAAGGAACGATATCCCTGGGTAGAGATTGAAGCCTCACTACCCTGGATCCCCCAGCAGGTGGTTACATATACATTAAATGGTACATGTACGCCCTTGTACAACATTAATCCTAACATACTATGATTCCATCTCGTGTAGATTATATGGGCAGAGGGAAAGAATTTTTAAGAAAAATTCCAAAGTTTAGCAATGGAAAGGAAACCAATCGTAACCTTACCGAAAAAAAAAAACGAAAGATATTGGAATACTATGACAAATGACTGAATTAATCAATTTTAGTGATATTTTGTTTTACCAGGTTTCCGGTAGTGGCACTGAAAGTTTCCAGAAACAGTTTCTTTTAAAAGAAATGATCTCTTTATATTATATAGTCCCTCCGAGTCTAAGAAGCTCATGGACCTTAACATTTCTGACAATTTTTTTTTTTTATTTGTTTTTTTTTTTACCAGATTTCCGTTGTGGCACTGAAAGTTTCCAGAAACAGTTTCTTTTAAAAGAAATTATCTCTTTATATTCCATAGTCCCTCTAAGCATAAGAAGTTCATGGGTCTTAACATTTCTGTTTAGCTGTTTTTTGCCCTCCTTTTTTGGAAGCAGAATGTATAAATTAAGTTGCTGATGAGAGAAAATGGATGTCAATTCCAAACTCACCTATCCTCAACCCGTTTCGTAGTTTATATGTAACACAAAAACAGAAATACTTACCTCTAACCAAACTAGAAACATGCCATTTTGATAATGAAAAGAATTGAGTGTTTATCGATAAAGTTGTGGTGTCAGACGCCATTACTGAATGAGAAAAAGTTTTAAAATTGCTTATTGAACTACAAATGTAGATCATGTATATTTTGCTCATAATTTACAGTAGAAATAAAATGAAACACTTGGGTTGGCATATGCCACCTCCCTTCAAAAAATGTAGGTATTATTTCAGTGATGTCAGTGTTCATTTTATCTTATTTTTTATTCATAATATTTTATTATAATATTTTACATATATCAAGACTATTCGAGAGGCCAACAGCTGTAGATAAAAACAAAAACAAAACAATGTATTCAGACGTATGCATGACACTCAAGGCCGCAGCAATAATGAGGGTCTTTTATTGAGCCAACGCCTGCTGTGACATTGGATCTCGGTTTTAGAGGTATCATCTGAAATACGCTCCATTCTCATTTCTAAATCCCAAGCGTCTGGCGAAGTAGAAGTCACTACCTATGCTCACTTCTTGAGTTCGACACAGGCAAAGTACGAGCAAGACTTGAACCCTCGACCTTCTGGGTACGACGCAATAGCTCTAACTAATGAGCCACTTTGACCGGATGTTCGTATAGCACAGTGTTACAAAGGAAAAGGCCAATAGTAAATAGTAAACATAAACGTACCAAAAATGACACGGGGTCTCTGTTTTTGCGGTTTCATCCGACGGACCGCTCCATTTAGTCGCCTCTTACGACAAGCAAAGGGATACTGAGGATCTATTCTAACCCGGAACCCCACGAGGAGCCATAAGCGTCGAGCATAGGGCTAAATTTTGCAGCCCCTCGTCTCCATATGAGTGAAAGATTCTCGAATGGGAGGTTAAACAATATATAAACAATCAATCAATACATGCAGAACTAGTCAAGCGCCGCCGTTCCATTCACAAATATGACCTCTTTTTATAGAAATGTCCAAAAACCATGTGTGTTTTATTATGTCAGAACTCAATATTTCAGGGGACTTCTTCCTTTGAAACCCCACCATAGCTTTGCCCTGGACTCACTTGGGATTTCAAGACGGCCCCAAAACGCCCAGCTGTTAATTGCATCCTCCCGTTCAGAAACTTCTAGATCCGCCACTGGTTACACACGAATTATTCGCAGCAAGCATATACAAGCGATAAATTTAAGTTTTGGAGCATTACAGTAAGGAAATACGGTACATGTGTTTTCCTGCGATACGTGCCTCCTGGACTTGACCCCGAGTCAACCCTTTTGATAAGCAATAACTTAAAATTAAAACGATGAAATCCTCTGTTGTTGTTCGATCTATATTGTTTTTCACAGAATATCAGATCAGACTGTTCGCAGTCGACTACGGGATGCTGGGATTAGAGTGCGCAGACCTGTTCTGACTCCGCAACGTCGCCAGCTTCAATGGTCTCAGAATATGAGCCTTGGTATCGTTGGCGGACAGTTTAGGTCAGCGATAAATCTATATTTTTACTGTAGACGCCTGATGGAAAACTCAGAATACCCACACACACACAGATATATATATATATATATATATATATATATATATATATATATATATTCAAAAACTTCTACATGAGAAGAAAAAATCTCTTGCTGTGGCTTTCAATTCGACATTTAGATATATCGTCGACGTTTTGTCTATTGACGATGATCATTTTCATTCATATATCGATTCGATATATCCCAGTGAACTTGAAATAAAAGACACCACAGAGTCTTCCACTTCTGCTTCGTACTTAGATATTTTACTGAAAATAGATGCCGGCAGCAAACTAACAACTCAACTTTATAACAAATGGGATGATTTCAATTTCTCCATCGTCAACTTCCCTTATTTATGTGGCAATATTCCATTATCACCTGCATATGGTGTTTATATCTTCCAACTAATTCGATACGCAAGAGCTTGTTCTGCATATGATCAGTTTTTAAATCGAGGCGGGCTACTGACAAAGAGGTTGATGTTACAGGGGTTTGTACAGTCTCGTCTAAAGTCAGCATTTTGCAAATTTTATGGTCGTTTTAACGATCTGTCTGATGTGTTTCATACCAATTGTTAGGCCGTTCTTGACACACTGATTCTGACTACGGATTGCTCCTTTTACCTTATCGGAATATAGAGCTCACGGCGGGTGTGATCGGTCGACAGGGGATGCTTACTCTTCCTAGGCACCTGATCTCACCTCTGGTATGACCAGGAGTCCGTGTTTGCCCATCTCTCTGATTTGTATTTTCGATAGGAATTACGAGATTGAATATTGTTAGTTATCTTGACCTTTTCATATATAGGTGCTAAAATGAACGTTTTGCGCAAAAAAGCATCCAGGAGGCTGACCTGTTTGGAGGGGTTAGTGTTATGATGTGGGTAGCAATATCACACACAGGCAAGACGACATTGGTTAACATATAGGGTACTTAGAATGTATATTGTTTTAATCCCGCTTGAGAATTTTTCACTCATTGGAGACGTTACTATTGCCGGTGAAGGGCTGAAAAATTTAAGCCTATGCTCGGAGCTTGGGGCCTTTGAGCAGAGAGGGATCTTTATCGTGTCACACTTACCCTGTTTTTGCGGTTTCATCCAAAGGACCGCCCCATTTAGTCGCTTCTTACGACAAGCAAAGGGTACTGAGGACCTATTCTAACCCGGGTACCCATGGGACCAGGGTACTTTGATGGCTCAACAGTACACTGATGAAGTCATACAGCCACGTGTGGTTCCAGTAATGCAGCACCCCATAGCAGTATTCCAACAATACAATGTCAGACCACATACCGCTCGGTTATAACACTTGATGTTCTGCAAAGACACAATTAATATCCTGGTTCTTCCTTGACCATTCAAATCACCAAATCTGAATCCTATCGAACATGTATTGAACGAACTGTATAGGCACATTTGTCAAAGACAACCGCAGTCTCAGACTCTGCGACAATTAACCCAAGCTATGCAGTTAAAATGGAACAACATTCTTCGACAGTGTTTTTTAGAGACTTCATTGCGTCTTTGGGAAGGCATTGATTGGCAGATTATAATTAAATCAATTATGAAGTATTTTTGTGATCAGGTTGGTTGTTGGTTGTCCATTTCTAGCGTCTCTCGAGTCTCAGTCCAGAATTTTTCACTCATCGAGAAGTCACCATTGCCGATGAAGGGTTGCAAAATTTAAACCTTTGCATGGCGCTTACGACCTATAGACAGGGAGGGATCTTTATCGTGCCACACCTGCTGTGACAGGGGACCTTGGCTTTGCGGTCTCATCCGAAGGGCTGTCCCATCTAGTTGCCTCTTACGACAAGCAAGGGGTACTGAGGAGCTATTCTAATATATATAAATATATATCATATATATATATATATATATATATATATATATATATATATATATATATATATATATATATATATATATATATAATGATATAATGATTGCGCCCATGACAAAAGGTCCTTATAGCATATTCTATAGAACAGAGAAATTGCGTCACAACCCCGTGGGGATCCGGGTTGTTAGAATAGATCCTCAGCACCCCTTGCTTGTCGTAAGAGGCGACTAAATGAGCGGTCCTTCGGATGAGACCTCAAAAACCGAGGTTTCGTGTCACAGCAGGTGTGGCACGTAAAAGATCCCTCCCTGCTCAGAAACCATAAGCGCTGAGCATAGGCCTAAATTTGCAGCCCTTCACCGGCAATGGTGATGTCTCTAGCTGGACGTTAAACAATATTTAATCAATCAATCAACGTGACAAAGATTTGACGCTACGTAGCGCCGTAACAGACGCATACACTCGTGATTCAAAACTACGTGTTAGATCTAATAATGCAGAACAATATAGATCTACGATGTAAACCAAACCAGAAAGTCAATTTGGAAGCAATATGTTTGAAGGAAATATTAATAGAATTATTCAATGATTTTTAGGGTATACAAAATCTTATTTATTCTGCGTCGGTCTCTTTTCTACAGGCCTACGGACAAAAATAAAGCATATAGATATTAACTCCATGGATGCCCATCTATCATTATGTTTATTTCTTTGAACATATATATCATGGACGAGTCTGAGGTAAAAACTATTTCATAATTATCAAAACAAAAGTTGAATCTACTTTTTTTTAAAAATGAAGTATTGAATCATCTTTTAATAATGCAAGATCCGCCTTATTTTTTGCAATGTTTACACTGTCAAGCTAATGGCAAACCAACGATTTGTTATTTATCTCCAGTTTATTAGGTTATACACAATCATAAATCATTATTTACTATACGAAATATACAAGGTAGTAAAAAGTCATGAAAAAACTTGATTATTTTTGGCTTTAGTAATTCTGTATGAAAATTTCGTGCGGCTGGTAATTTATTTATAAATCTAAGAAAGATAACTCTTTGACAGTAACCTAGCTGCTAGGGTACCCAATGGGAAAATCTTATGTTTAATGTAACCAAATACGAAAAGATCGTGAACTTATCAAACAATTCTTCATCATATTAGCAGATTTGAAGTTACACAGTGCAAATGTTTGTGATATGTTGATATCTACGAATATTTACGATTCATATTGCTTTCCGGTTTTATAAATTCCTTTGAAGCTAAACTTAAATAACTGGGAAGAATTTGACCTCACAGTTTTTTAATTTATTTCGAACAATTGTTAACAAGCAGAAAAAAAAATTAATTATAATGATAAACAAATGCAATTATTAAGAAATGAAACTTTAATGACGTTATCACTCTCTAATTTTAAATTAAAAACCTTAATTGGGGGCTGGAGGGATGGGGTTTTATTAGTCCTTCGTTAAATGGGCAAGATTCATCAGCTCCAACCTGTATTCTTACTCTTTTAAAGTAGAGGGTCAGTTCACCAATATGTGTTACTTTGCATTTGAAAACAACTAACTTTGCAAGTAAAAACAAAGGAAAATGTGGGGACCCCCCACTCCTTGTTCGGAAACAGTATGATATCGAATGCAAATATTCATTGAAAATAGGGGGGGGGGGAAGGAATACGACAATAACAACAACAACAAGAGCAAAAAAAAAAAAAAAAACAACAAAAAAAACAACAACAAAAAACAAACAAACAAACAAACAAAAACATAAAAAACGAAAACAAAAAGAAAAATAAACCAAAACAAAAAAAAAAACCCAAAAAACAAAAAAACAAAACAAAGAAATAAATAAACCCGATCTTGGTACAAGTCAATCATCTATCATTTTTGCAGACTATTCGCTTTTGGACTACTTTAAAAGATATCGACAATAAAAACATGCATTGACAATATTTTTCTCATGTGTTTGATTGTCTTCGTGTGCTACTCGTTTGGTAAACTGTGTATGTCGGTCATGTTTGATTAAGTAGTTTTTATTTCCGGGGGGGGGGGGGGGGGGGGGTATCTGCATCAGAGTTCTTTGTTAACAGCGTGTGTGTCAGGATATGTGTGGTTTGGCTGACTGGGTGTTTCAGGGTGTTTGATTAACCAGAGTTCTTGGAATCTCTTTATGTGATATCAAACACCCAACATTTTCAATAATTGTAGTATCAACTTTTCTGGTCAGAGGCAATTTTAACCAATGAAATCCAATTTTTCCGGTTCGAGGCAAATTTAACCGATGAAATTCTTCGGACTGGTAAATTTCAAGAACACCGATTGACAAGAATGAAATTGATGCTTAATTTCTTGCAATATATTATAAATTATCAATACATTGAAAAGGAAATTAATGTTAGTCTTACAAATCAAAAGCAAACATGCGTAGTGTAAACATACCCCCCCCCCCTTCCCGAGAAAAAGAAATTAATCCTAGTCTTGCAAATCAAAAGCAAACATGCGTAGTGTAACTGTAACCCCCCCCCCCCCCCCCCCCCCCCCTTCCTCATTTGGTTCGCCAGTGTGTCAGAGTGTTTAATTCACCTTGTGTATCAGAGCGTTTAAATGGCCGTGTGTGTCGGAGTGTGTCGGAGTTTTTATTTGACTGTGTGTGTCAGTGTGTTTAATTGACCTTGTGTATCAAAGTATTTGGTGTGTCAGTGTGTTTAATTGACCTCGTGTGTCAATGTTTAATTGACCTCGTGTGTCAGGGTGTTTGGTTTGCCAGTGTGTCGGATGTTTAATTGATCGTGTGTGTCGGAGTGTTTAATTGAATGTGTGTAAATGAAAGTGTTCATTTGGATATATATCGGATGGGTGTTCACTTTATAACATAAAACTTAAGAAGTGAATAAAGCTATATATTTTACAAATTTATAACCTCAGTTATGTCTCCAGTGTTGTTTTGAGTACCAAGTAGTATATTTATCAATGTATTCAAAGTATTCAGTTACAGGTGGGAAGTTAACGTGTTCATTCTACGCGCGTTACACAGAGAGAGAGAGAGAGAGAGAGAGAGAGAGAGAGAGAGAGAGAGAGAGAGAGAGAGAGAGAGAGAGAGAGAGAGCGTTGTTGTGTACACGTGCTTTGTCACTTGACCCCCTGAGGGTAGTTGTAATATTTCTCTCTATGGCTTTCTTCATGCTGAACGATTTCCATAAATTTGGGGATTTGCGATCGCTTTTAACTTTTTCTTTTGCAGTAAATGACTGGCGTATTTTACCCACCTAAATGAGCAAAATATTGGAGGGTTATGTTTGAATTCACAACCATTGCTTTTACAGACAGAACACCAATTATTTATGGCACCTATTAAGTTATTGGTTTTGATTATATATTTTTTCATAATTACCAAGTGGGGTCGACATACTGCACCTTTGTACATCGTGTTTCGCAGCGTTGGTGGTTTGTTGATTATAAAACATTGAACACTTCTTCAATAATGTGAATTTACACTTATAACGTCGGTTATTGACTTGAAATTTAAAAAAAAATCGAGTCTGTTAAAACTTTGAAAATGCTACAAAATTTTGTGCTTTGCTAAAATTAACATTTTTTCCAAAAAAAATATTCAGTGAAGATTACCGCTATTTACAGTGTATAAAGACAATATTTGTGTTTTCTTAAAAAACAATTGCAGCACTGTATGCAAATTCTCGTGCTTTGTTGAGAATTTCCATTGTGTCCACAAAGATTTCTGTTGAAATTAATCGGGAGAATTAAGTCCAGATTATCGCTTGGTCAGAATTTTTGCTGCGTAAATTATACACACGAACTGAGATTTATCCTAAATTTTCAGCCCCCACCACCAAAAAAAGGGGGAGGGTGCGTATTAAATACCAATGTGTATTATACTTGTCAAAATACAGTATCTTCTATGTTTTGCGTGTTTGTTTAACTAAAACTGTGAAAAGCTAATTTTGTATTAAGTCACGAATATCAAATTTAAAGTGGTGGTATTCATTTCCATTAAAACTATTTAAAGTGACAAAAATTTGAGCCTTTTTTTTTAAATAATACACACAGAAACAATAAAAGAAATGATTGATTGATTGATTAAATATTGTTTAACGTCCCGCTCGAGAATCTTTCACTCATACGGAGACGTCACCATTGCCGGTGAAGGGCTGCAAATTTAGGCCTATGCTCGGCGCTTATTGCCTTTGAGCAGGGAGGGATCTTTAACGTGCCACACCTGCTGTGACACGGGACCTCGGTTTTTGCGGTCTCATCCGAAGGACCGCCCCATTTAGTCGCCTTTTACGACAAGCTAGGGGGTGCTGAGGATCTATTCTAACAACCCGGATCCCCACGAGTTTATATAAAAGAAATGAAATAAGACCTAGAAGATGAATCCATCACTTTGTCCTCTCTGATTAGATTATCGTTCTTTGGAATGACGTTAAGAACGTTATAAAGTTACGCTGATGTTATAGAATATATATCAGTTTTTCAAATGCAGAAAAATACGACTTAGAAGTGAAGGAGAGCCATAAAATATCACATTTTAAATACTCTACCTATTATCTATATGAATCTGCCAAGAAGTGAAATGAGTACAAATTGCCATAAGGACCCTTTTGCCGTGGGCGCAGTCAATTATATATATGTAACACACGCTTGAAATGTCATAACTATGCACATTGAACTGATAAGCGTGTGAATGATACCGACTGTTAACAATAAAAGTATACTGATAGCAGTAAATTGCGCTTACTTACCAAATCAGCTCGAACAGTCATGAAAATAGCCATCTTTATTTGCTTTCTTGTTGCCCATGTTTGTAAGTACAATTGTGTCGATCGCATAACAAAACAAGTAGATATTATAATTTCATTGTACTCTACAATTTGAGTGTGTGTTTGTGTGTGTGTGTGTTATTATTATTATTGTTTGTTTGTTTGTTTGTTTGTTTGTTTTTTTTTGGGGGGGGGGTGTTTGTTTGTTTTTTATATCTATTTTTGTTGTTGTTGTTGTTGGGTTTTTTTCATTTTTGTAATCTAAATGAAAATTTCGTTCCTTCGTCTATAATATACTTGTGTATTCATTTAAGCTCTATAACCCTTTATAGCAGTATCTTTATGATAATCATGTAGAATGGCAATTATAACAGCGAAGATAGAAAACCGTTTTTTACGAGATGTGTACAAAGCATACCCAAAAATAGCTACCAAAGAAAGAATTACAAATAATTCATTTGAATTGTTTGTTACTGGATTTTCCCCTTCAAATAATTACCAAATAATGATATGTGTAACAGGTACATGTATAATATTCGTTCTGTCATTTAAAACAAATATACGTCCACTACGGAATTGGAGCTCAAAATAATGGTGAGCTAGTTGTGTAGTAATATGACCACTGGCCCATCATATAATTTGAAGATGCGGGATGTAAACTTAAAATTCTATATCTAAAAACTATAAATAAAAAAATAAACAAAGTTTGAAAGCGACAGTTTTATTTTTTTTTTAAATATAGCAAATTCCACATAAAATAAGTTATTTATTTTTTGTTTTTGTTTTTGTTTTGTTTTTATTTTTTTTTTATTTATTTTTTTTAAGAATGCAGTTTTCCACAATCAAATGGGAAACCCTTCGGTTTAATAGTCAAAATTGACAAAGTACAGTACGCGATGTTTTGCGTACCTTCGACAATTTTTCACTCATATATACGGAGGTCATCAGCTGTTATGTTCTCTATTATGTCAACGCCTGAAGCGATACAGGACCTTGGTATGTGGTCGTTTATAACATCAGTTATCTTAATAGCACCAATCGCAATAAAGTAGTTTAATGCAATTTCACACTGAGTTGATGATCAAACTTTTTCATGAGTACTAACTTAATGCCCTTCGTCTTGACTTAATTTTCGATTATTGAAGAGCATTAGCAGTAAACGTACAACACCTTTTCCATAATTATCTCACGGTATCGTTAGTTACAGAACTAGAGCAATAGAAGAATACCCATACCCCCACCCCCAAAATGCTATATCTATACAGCTAGGCCACAATTACTAGAGTGTTCCAACCAAATCAACCCTCGTCGATTGTATTTGGACTAGGTACAATATACACGCTGAAAGTTTACTTTATGGTGACAAAAACCTGTCCACTCTGGATAACTAAACTAATTTTTTAGACGAACCGCTGTACCACGTTTTTCGACAGTTTATAGTAAAGAATGGAGCAGGAAGTAGTCTATGAGAATTTGTACAGGCATTAGGACATGCATGGATCAATTCCACAACAGAAATTGCCGATCAACGAGAAAAATACAGTGTGGTTGTTGTGGCCATGCCCAAGAACCTGGAGAGAGAGAGAGAGAGAGAGAGAGAGAGAGAGAGAGAGAGAGAGAGAGAGAGAGAGAGAGAGATTTGCTTGTAGGGGATACCATAAATTAGACTGCTTCTCTAGTAAATAGTTGGTTGAAAACGCCACCCCAGCAAAGAATCATGGAGCCGACCATGTTTGCATTGCACATTATATTTAACAAAGGTAGTACAGAATAACAATGGCTATTTTGGATAAAAACCTTTATATATGTTCCCTCTAATTGTGTTACTTTCTTACATCTGGGTGTCGAATAAATCGGACTACAAGGAAGGAGGAGAATTGACACAGTTTATCATATTTAATGAAATGAACCAATTCATGATTATTGCCAACTTACATGGAATTTCAGACAGTGCGGATCCGCCCGACACCAACTGTCCATTGGCATGCCCATTGATCTGGATGCCTCTCTGTGGGTCAGACGGACAGACCTACAGTAACGAATGTGATCTCAAAGTCAGAAACTGTCTGTAAGTAGTTTTCTTGACAGTAAGTAACACATACCTTTTATTGCTGTTTGTTATACGAGGGCTGATTGATATGTTTTGAGACTTGTATTAAAAAGGGGGTAAGCGTCAATGTCCTTTTTCAGCCCTACTATTCCCTGACTATTTAAGGTCGTGTACTCGAGACTGATGTCATCTGGTCAGTTTATATCGACGAGGTGGCTCTCTAAAGTAAACAAGGCAAGTGACTTTTGCAAAATGGACAAAATCGGTGAAAGAGCAGTGATCCAATATTTGCATAAGAAAGGGTTTTAGTACCCAAGGATATTCATACTGATATGGTAGCAACACTAGGGAAAGATGCCCCTTCATATGCTACAGTAAAAAGGTGGGTGACGGAATTTAAACACGTCAGGTTGAGATTTGAGAATGACCCCTGTCCTGGAAGGCCTGTCACTGTTGCAACCCCAGAAATGGTCAATAAAGGCCATGATATTGTTATGACTGACAGGCGAGTTACAGAAAGATATATAGCCAGTGCATTTGGCATTTCACAGGAAAAAAATGCATCCCATTCTGACAGAGGATCTTGCAATCAGAAAGCTTTCAACCCGTTGGGTACCAAGACTTCTGACAGTTGATCATAAGCACACTAGGTGCATCCTAATCTAAACCTAAAAAGAGGTCGATCTGCGAACTTTCTTCAGAGTGAATTACTGTGCATGAAACGTGGTTCCATCATTTCACCCCAGAGGCCAAACAACAGTCTAAACAATGGAAGCATCCTAGATCATCCCCGCCAAAGACTGAAAACTCATTGATGGTGTGTTGTTCAACGAAGACAATGCCCCTGTTCACAAGTCTGTCATTGCCATGGCTGCCATTAACGATTGTGGCTTTAAATTGATTGAGCATCCACCTCATTTGCCTGATCTCGCTCTATCAGACTTTCATCTATTTTCAAAACTGAAAATGACCATTTCCGGTATCCACTTTCAGTCAGATGATGACGTCATACAATCAGTGGAGGACTTTCTGAACGGCCAAGAAAAGGACTTCTTTAAAAGTGGCATTGAAGCCCTTAAGCATTGCTGGCAAAAGTGTATAGATACTGATGGGGATTATGTTGAAAAATAATCCAAAATTCAAACCCTTACATATGAGGCTCACAACATATCAATCAGCCCTCGTAAGGTTTGTATTTAGGTACCAAGATCAGGCCCCTTGTAGACAAAGTCCCTACAAACACTCCCAATATTAATTCGTAAGGACATAAAGTCCTAAACAGGTTATAAAGGGAAGTTAAACTATTATTATCACTAGACATTAATACACGTAACAGAGGAGTTTGGCTATTAATGCATTTAGAAAATATACCAAAATAGCAGTCTTGGTTTCAGTGACAAATATTGCACGACCCGATGGAGACTATGATATACGAAAAATGTAATATTATTATAATTATTATGCTGATTGTCAATATTTTGTCATAAAATTACAGTTTAGTGTAATATTTACATTAAATGGAGCAAAGGGCGATCACTCCGAATGCGCTTTCAATATTGAAAGTTGTTTCTATTTACTCTACATGAAAATTTTTAAAAGCCTGAGACCAAAACAAAAACAAACAAACAAACAAAAATAAATAAAAAAAACAAAACAAAACAAAAACCAAATCCGTGATTATCCGTTAAGGTTGTAAACTGCATATATCGGACGATAATTATTGATGTTGTAAACTACATATATCACATGATAATTATTGAGGTTATAAACTACAAATATTGAGGTTGTAAACTGCAGATATCATACAATAATTATTGAAGTTGTAAGTATTGAGGTTGTAAACTAATATATCGCAAGATAATTATTGAGGTTGTAAATACCATGAATTTAACATATATTTGAAACATGCTATTGAAAAAATTGAACATTCATCCAAAAGTATAAACCCATTTCTCCCTCTATCTACTAACTCTCAAATATCTTCCTTCTAATTCCCATCTATAACCCATTCTCTATTCTTCTATAAAAAAAAAAACCTTTCACATAATTTCTTCTAATATCAACTACTGTAAGTCATTGTGTATGCTGCACGAATGTTTTGTAAATATACTATAAGGTGAAAGTCAAATAAAAAATATCAAAACAAAAAAAAAAATTATTGAGGTTGTAAACTACATATATCGCAAGATAATTATCCATTGGTGTCTTAATCTGTAATAATTATTAATATATGTAAATACGAATTTGTTGGGGTGCTAAGTATCAAATTTCGTGAAGTGAAGGAAAAACAAGATTTTTGATTGGTCCAGGAATGTTTATTATTGCCTTTTGACGTTATGAATGTACATGATGTAAATAAGATTTAATCTTTACATGTCATGGTTTATGTCAAATTCATCGAAACCAATGGAAGAATCGGTTTTTTTATTCCTTTTAATTTTTTCTTTTCAGCCACAAAACCAACATTGTGAAATCTTACTCTGGCACATGTTCTCCAATAGCCGTTTAATAAAAGTGGAATTTCACATCACCTTGAGAGGAATGATACATAATTAAACGTGGAAAATTTGATTGTAAAAATTTAGAGTAAATTTGAAAAATGGAGAATCGGATGTCATAAAAATGGAATTACAGTTACCGAAATTTAAGTCAATCGTACACAGATAAGTAAAATTTCCACTTACTTTTTATGTCATAGGATGTGGCAGTTTATCAGGAAGGGGGAAATGTAATGGACCAGACTGGGATTCGAACCCGGGTCCCCTCAATCTCTAATCAGGTGCTCTACTAATTGAGCTATATCGCCACAGGCAATTGAACCCGTCTGACCACCACATTTCTCCCTCCTTGAATGCCATGATATCGTGAAGACATACATCCAGGATATTAATCCTCTGGCAGGCATTTTCACTTTTCAGTTCTAGGGGCTGTTCTACGGCATCAAATGTAACAGGGAGGGAGAAAATGCAACGGATCAGACCGAGATTCGAACCCCGCAGGCCATCTGAATTTCTATTCAGGGGCTCTACAATCTGAGTTACATTGTATCTGACCACCGGTGATCGGCCGCCACAATAGTTTGTGTAAAGTAGAATTGTGTGTTCACAGTTCGCGGTAGCTCAGTGGTAGAGCGTTCGCTTCGTAACTGGGGGGGGGGGGGGGGGGGGGTAAACATAGGATGTGATTCCTCCTTCGCCAATGCTCAGCGAAAATCACGGGTCTGTTGGATATGACCTTAAAAACGGAGATTCTGCGTCGTGGTAGACGTTGGCACATTAGAGAACCCTCACTGTTACGGTCCTTAGCGCTAAGCATAGATCTAAATTTGTGGTACTTCACCAACTGGTGACGTATCAATATAAGTGAAAAATTCTCGATGGGATATAAAACAAACAAACAACCAATTGTGTGCACAGAGAGCAAGAGTACAATCGAATAAAGTGTTCCCTTTTAAAATTACATTTAGGGCTTTCTAGTTGCAATGTATCTCGGTAAATATCAAACGTACCACTTCCTCTTCCGCCTGTTTTCAACGCGATTAAAGCAGACCATTATATCATTGAAACTTATTACCAAAATATCACAATCATCCGATAGTTTACCGCCAACTATTAAACACTCATGCCGCCAGTTAGAAATCAATTACCATACACACTAGGAAAGATTTAATCAATCATCATACACACTAGGAAAGATTTTTCATCACTAGCCAGAGGGCGAGGCAGGAATACTCGGACAAGACACGAAGCAAACCACCGATATCAGACCATGTAATAGGGGAACCTGCACCACTACACCAACGTCCCCCATCACAGTTACAGTGGCGGAATTAACCCATGATGAATTTAAAAATAATATCTAATGTTGCATGTTCTATATATATGTAATAGCTTCTTGCGATGCACAATCTTTCTGTTTAGTGGTATAGTACCAGGGCCTAGCTACAATTAAATTTTAAAAAAACCCACATTTTTCTGAATTCATTTCTACATAAGTTTGGAAATATACGGATGAACTTTGGTAGGAATGTAAATTTATTATGTGTGATCATATCAGAATATAGAGTAGAATTTTTTACTTTTTTCATCGGCGAACTTGGGTACCCTATATTTAGAATTCTCTACCTTTACTATTTAAAGGGAACAATTCACAATTTTCCCAAAAATTTCGTTTTTCAGAATCTACTGTCTAATGTGTTTAAAAGGGTTTCACAAAACATGAAATAAGGTTATACAATATGACATAAGTCCATTGTAGCAAGTTTATGATTGGTTTTGTAAACAAAGATTGAGGTATGTTATTGTTTACCAAGTTTTCAAAATATTATGTCATCGATCCAAGTTATACAAATTACATTTCAAATATTCTTTAGGTAAAATATACCATTTAAAAGTTAAATTTGTGACTTTGCAAAATTAAAAAATGCTTTATATTACAACATTAATGTTTCACTGGTTTGTTTATATAACACAGAATTAGGGTTAGAATATTGCTCTTAACCTTGCATTCAGAAGGTCCAAAGTTTGGTTATCAACTTTAACTGGGTTATATTTTTAATGTTTAATATAAAAAAATGAAATTTGTTTTTCAAAAATCATGGACCAGTCCCTTTCATAGTAAATTCAAACCCAAGCGATATAAGTGCCAGTGAGCGATCGTAGTATTAACTCAGTGTTCCGCATATTTAATTGTAAAACAAGGACACGGGAATATGTTTCTATGTACCATTTCCTAAAGGATCCGAAATTTCGATAGATATGGGTACAGATTCTTGGGCGTGATGGTTTTGAAATCATAAATACGTTTTGGATGTGTTCAGAACATTTCTGGCAATCAACTGATGATCAATCCCTCTTTGGCAGAACAAGGTTTATTCAAGTCTGCCGTCGTCCCCACGATATCTGATTAAGCCCCCGAGACGGGGATAAAAGCAGGTGATGAAAAAACTATGGAATTCAACAATCTTGAAGTGTTTTCGTCATGCGACGAGCATTAAATGTGCGTTTTTCTTCTACTTTTTCCGGTAATCTCGTACATGTGATTAATTACAACCTACATTTACATTGTAAAGTGACGTCAAAGTGATATAATGGAAACGATCATAAACATAATCTTGTTACTTACAGCCTCTAAGAAACAATTCTAAAAGAGGGATACTTTGGACTTTTCACCGATTTTCTACCAGGAATTCAAATCCACCCCCATTCTCACCTCTTCTTACGGCTGAATCAACTTAAGAAATCTGTACTTTTTAAAAGTAAACATTTTGTTTTACAATTTTAAGACTGCAAACATATTTTCATCAAAGATGACGATTGATTCATTATATACTATTTTGGGGGGACTTTTCGCAAAGTATTTTACAGTTCTTTTTATAAAATCTCCATCCATGTTAAAGTATTAGAGATGCTATGAAATTATATACATCTGTATCATTTTGCAACTTGTGTGAGATGATTGTTGATAATGATGTAACATGTCTGTTTGAAGCAATGATAAGCAACTAGAAGACAGAGTGCTCTGCACATTTCTTGTGCACAACTGTCCATTCTAATTAGGATTTTAGTTCTCCAGCCAAGTTTGAGCACATCTACACCGAATGCTATAATTATGTCGAGAATGGTTTAACAGCTACCCTATTAGTCCAAATTACTACTTAATTAAGCCCATCCGGTTGAAAATATGTTTGTCGATTCCAGTGTTTGAAGGGTTTGGGAAGGACTATATTTTGTGGTGGAAGGATTCTTTAACCAAATATATTCAAATTTGCACAATTTTACAGTTTTTGTTTTATCAAACATGTCAATAATGATTTGATTTGAACGTATTTTATTGTAATATAATTACAAAGGGATCAGGCACAAGTTCTAAAAACTTAAACCGCCCTCTCCCTTTATATATGTTTGAACATAAATAAAGTGTTTCATAACATGCATGATTGTTAATTGACATTAAAATAGCACACAAGGAGATATTCAATAATATACATGAAATCTCATTACATATATATGGTACATTGATGTACATATTATTAGATTATTAGTTAAATCAATCACTTTGTTTACTAAATCTGTGAATAAGAGAGAAAAGATGTTCATTTTCCTCATTACTAAGAGAAGCGTCACCCCACAGTAGAACTTGTGTATTCACTATCTGAAGCTTGTCAATACTAAATATCTTGTTAAATAATTCATGTCTGGTATTTCTGTATTTATTACATGAAAAGAAAAAAAATGATAACCATCCTTTTGTAATCCACATGTACATAAAGGGATATCAATGATATTGCAGCGGAATAAACCTTTATTAAAAATGCAGTGATGACGAAGCTTTGTATGTATAATACTTAAACGCCTTTCTCCAAATGAAAAATAAGAAGGAGGGGGCTTTTTGTATTTCATCAATTTTGATAAAGATTCAGATTGCCTCGTCTCCAGAGGTAAGGAATTCCATTCCTGTATGGCTGCTGGAACAAGGGAAGTTTTGTAAGTTTGTAGTCTACAATTTGGAGTACTATAGTCTTGGAAATTTCGTGTGTTATAATTTGAGGAACGGGATCTAATAGTTGGAAATATATCTGATAAATAATCGGGAGCTAAACTGTGGTTTGCTTTACGCATTTTTTTTAGTCTTGTTGTTTTCTTCTATTGTATAGTAGTTCCCACCCGGTTTCATAATACAGAGAGTCCCTTGATGCCAGTAATGTTGAGCCAGTAACTATTCTAGCAGCACTTAGTTAAAGTGTTTCCAACTTTTCTGCGTCAGTTTGACCGTGGCTACACCCTCCCCACTTCTGAAGCATATTTTTATAACGGTCTAACAAATGTGGTTTACATTAATGATAAAGTATTTCGGTTAAGTCTAAATTTTAGACTTTTTCATTAACCCCAATTTTTGTTTGGCTGTTTTTTAGTATTGTGTCAATATAATAGGACCACCTGAGATCTTGAGAGAAAATGACTCCCAAATGTTTGTGATGCGTAACAAATTCTAAAGGACATGCTGAAAGAATAGACTATAAGTGTTTGCATTTTTTGGGGTTGTGAAGGATATTGCTTTAGTTTTGTGTGGATTAAATTGCATTAACCATTTTTGGGACCAAATTTCTAATTGATGTAGATCATGATTTAGATTGTTTTCCATAGTTTGTGAATTAGCACATGAGCTTTGTAAAGAATTGTCATCTGCAAATAATCTACAGAATGATAACATACTATCTGCAATATCATTGACATATATTAAAGATAGCAAAGGTCCTAATTCAGATCATCAGTACTTTTGTTCACTCCCGGTACAGGACAGTTGGGGAAGCGTCGATTCTTTCCCCTTCCATATTGCTCCAAGTCATCTACTTCCTCCTCCAGCTTCCAAATTTGCTCCTGTAGATCTCTATTGGTGTTCTCTTGTTCACGTAACTGACTGGAAAGAGTTTCTTTGTGTGTATTCTGTGATTCTATCAATTCCCCCTTGTTGTTGTATAGTGTGCACTGCCTGCTCGATTGCTGCTTTTATAGCCTCCACTAACAGCGGTACTAAACTGCCTATAACATTTTCACTACTCACCGACTTCATTATGAGTTCTGGTAGACTGAAAGTTTGGTCTTTGGATTGTATAAGTCCAATAATTACACCCCTAGACGTATTTTTCAATTTTGTAATTTATGATACAAGTTACAGTAGAGACTCTGAACTAATTCAAATGTTGTAAATTCATTAACTTGGTTGGTTGATTGATTGATTGATTATTGCTTTCCTCCACACTTAACAATTTTTCAGTTATCTGGTGGCGTCCAGTTGTTGTTGGTGGAGGAGAAAACCCAGATACAATGTACCTGGGAAGAGACCACCCACCTTCCGCAAGTAAGCTGGCAAACTTGTTCACATAACACCGCTGCCGAGATTCGAACACGCGCCGACAGAAGTGAGAGGCCTTGTGAATTTGAGCCCGATGCTCTAACCATTCGGCCACGGAGGCCCTTTAACTTGGTTGATGTGTTTTGTGAAGAGAACACCGGTTCTTAAAACGTCAAATTGATTTATCCGAAATTTTGTATGAAAATTCAGCATTTTGGCAATTCGGAAGTTTGATTCATAACCTCTACTTTCTTACGCTCCATCTTAAATTTTAAGGCAAGACTGTGATTTATGTGCAATTAAAAAATGACAATACTCCTACTGTGTTCTTTTGAACTTTCAAATTTCATATGATGAATTTTTCCACATGTTAAGTGCAAACATTATTTATTTTCAATCTACTAGCATTGGACATTTTATATATCTACAATGTTGGAAGATATGAGTGCGTATTTATTTAGTGTAATAATTAATCTGTGTTGCTTATATACGCAAGTTACGAGTTGCCCAATAGTTATATGCCTTAGTCGAACTCTTTCGCACATTGAGACGCAAAGTGTGTTTTCGTATTCACGCGATTGGTACAAGTGCTTACCGATGCCGTCATGTATTGCCTAACGGATGATTACCAAACGACACACAACCATCAGAACTGCAGAGAAAAACAAATTTAGTAAATCTATTGTATAATGAAGTAGCTCAATTGATGATATTACCATCTTTCGTTGATAAAAGCATCACTCGTGTAGAATGTGTTGATTCAAACAAATTATTCTTGATCTGGTTAGTGTATTGTCTACAAATGACTAACTATAATATAAATAAATATTTACGCTTTCATAACTTTGATCGGTATGTGCATAACGGGTATAGTATGTGTATACACGTTGTTCTAACATCGCTCGGCCTTTTTCGGAGAAAAAACCTCGGACGTAATGGTTAGCCATGTACGGACTACTTTCAGGTCGCATTGCTTCAATTAATTTACAAGATCATAACATGCCGACAGAATGTAAAAATGTATATATTGTTTAGAAGAGAAGCGGGATTTATTGAAAATAGTGGGAACAAGAGCTGCATCAGAAAAAAATTGAAAGATACAATCGGAGAGTTTTCGCTGTCGGAGAGGAATAGAATATGTGCACAAGTGCTCGACGTTTTAAATATCTAGAATAAAAAAAAATTCCTGTAAACAAACTATTCACGTGAATAGTTTGTTTACAGTAAGATAATTTTTTTTTAATATAGATATATAAAACGTCGAGCGCCTGTGAATATGTATGTCATGTTATAAGGTCTTGCATGAATAAATTTTACCATTTTAAATGTTTTCGCTGTCGGAGAGGAATAGAATATGTGCACAAGTGCTCGACGTTTTAAATATCTAGAATAAAAAAAACAATTCCTGTAAACAAACTATTCACGTGAATAGTTTGTTTACAGTAAGATAATTTTTTTCTAAATATAGATATATAAAACGTCGAGCGCCTGTGAATATGTATGTCATGTTACAAGGTCTTGCATGAATAAATTTTATCATTTTAAATGTATGATGAGGGAAAATGTACAAGTTGATGTTGGTGAAGTGTTAGATAGTGTCAAAATATTATATGTAACACCCTCAGACCCAACTCCAAAACGAGGGTGTGTGACTGTAATTGACTCGATCAAAGGGGAAAAAGTATGTTTCATCTCCACGTGTACAAACGTAAACAGACACGTGGTTACAATTTCAATAAAATAAATTAAAATTTTTAGGATCTGAACACACTCTTTGGATATGGAAAGCAAAATTTTATTATAAATTCAACAAAATGACAACACATATTACTACAAGTCGTTCTTTCTAAACGGATATATATTCCACATATATCGCTTTGTGTGCTCATCACTGAAACCCATCAAATCGATGTGTATTCCTACTAATACGTCCGAGGTTTTTTTCTCCGGAAAAGGCCGAGTGATGTTCCGATTGCTTGTACCCACACAAGCATTCAACGGAATATTGAACGTACCTCAGCGGAAGAGCTGATACCTCGGAACTTGCGTATTGTGTTGACACAACAGGCAAATCGAGTCGTCAGTAAATTTCAAGTGCAAAAAGGCTCAATAACAAGCACTCTAACCCAAGGTTTTCTTTTTAATTTCATAATTCTCCTTCAGTGTAGAAATCGATAATTATACCCCCCCCCAAAAAAAAGTTACTACAAAACTCACTCAGGAGCGAACCTCTTTAAATTGTCGATATCTTCATAGTTGTAAATTATTTGAAAATAATCAAGCAATAATATGAAATAAATCATGCATACTGAACTGATAAGCGTGCGAAAAATCCCGACTGTTGAGTAATAAAGTCTACCGATAGCAGTATCACAGCGTTCTATCGAAAAAGTAGCTCGTACAGTCATGAAATTAGCCATCTTTATAAGCGTTCTTGTTGTCCATGCTTGTAAGTACAAAAAATTATTTAATGCAACATTGAACTAATTGTTTTAAAATGTATTTTCAAAGTATTGGACTTTTTATTTTGATGTCGCATTTTGTGTTCGCCAATGCCCCTTAGCAATGGCGAAGTATCTAAAGAATATTGATAGAATCAGGCCTGCCATCAAAACGAAATAAATTTAAAGATTCATAAACTCTAACTTTTATGGTAAATTTAAATAAAAAAAGTAATACTACGGTATTTAATTAATGAAATGAAACAAAAATTTCTATTTAATGCATATAGAGCACTACGTTGTAGAGATATATTAAATGAAAATCGTTTTCAAATGACAGTCTGTCTTTTAACTCGCAGGGTGCTGTCCGCATGCCTTGTTAGCATATCATGTGACCCCCCCCCCCCCCCCCCCCCAGGAATTCTTGGATCTATTCATATCTTACTCCCTTTAAATTATGTTTTACACATGATCTAGCACACTGAATTTCGTCTGATATGTCCTTACTCCTATATCTACAGTCAATGAACTCGATGTTAAAACTTACTGACGCCATTGTTTTCTTTCCGACCACGTGTGAAGAGGGTGCGCACGATGCATACCGTAAAATAATCATTATGTATAATTATGCGATGTATAAAATATCTAAAACAAAGTACACACGATATTATAATTACGGTACTTCATATTTAAAAGTATTTACATTCCACTGTATTTTTCCATTGAAATGCATTGCAAGTTTGTATGTTATCGTTCACTTTTACAATAAGACTGAGGTTATTCCCGTTCCCGCCCTCACCAAGACGAACAGAGACGTGGGTAGCTATTCGTGTTACAAAACAATCAAAAACGGACTTCAATTCTTTCATATGAAATTGCGAAACCTAACGACACGAAACCAGACAGAACGAACTCCAAACTCGGAATTGAATGAAACCATACGTTGAATTAAATGAAACATGTGATGCAATATCTAAATCAGTGGGGATTCTTTTTAAATCAAAAATTATTGCATATCATGAGCACAGACTCTTTCGAATTATGCGTCCTGTTCGGTCACATAGTTAGATTGAGTTGAGTACACTTGGGTAAAATATGCTTTGTTTAACTTTTAGATTCAAGAATATTTGTAAGCTTCTTCACAGCCTCCGTCATTCCTATTGTAAAATGATAACCATTTACCTTTACATTTATACAGTAGGAAGGACGGGAGCTTTTATGAAATATTGCAATGAAGTTCCAATAACCTGTATTTACAAGGTTGACAGAACATGCATTGGTTATAATTGGATGATACAGTACAATACATTTTTAAAAACAATAAATGACATAGATAAAGTTTGAAAATTAGAAGTGATCAAAACTTGATTTTTTACTTATATTTCTTTTAAATATTACCTCCTATTTAGTTTCATTCAGGACATGAGAGCAATCGACGCAACGCCAGCTTATCAAACATCGGTGATTTTTTTTCTTTCAATTTTACAAAAATTTCAGACTGTGCAGAGGTTAATCTGCCGCTCGAAACCAACAACTGCCCCATGGTTTGTCCAATGAATTGGATGCCTATGTGTGGGTCAGACGGACACACCTACAGCAACGAGTGCGACCTCAAAGTCTCCAACTGCCTGTAAGTTTTCTGTTATCTGCGACCTCAAAGTCCCCAACTGCCTGTAAGTGTTCTATTGTTTGCGACCTCAGAGTCCCCAACTGCCTGTAAGTGTTCTGTTGTCTGCGACCTCAAAGTCCCCAACTGCCTGTAAGTGTTCTGTTATCTGTAACCTCAAAGTCCCCAACTGATTGTAAGTGTTCCGTTGTCTGTGACCTCAAAATCTCCAACTGCCTGTAATGTTTTGTTATCTGCGACCTCGGAGTCCCCAACTGCCTGTAATGTTCTGTTGTCTGCGACTTCAGAGTACCCAACTGCCGGTAATCTGAAAAACGTCCTGCAATTTTTCTCTCGAGTGTAACAACAACTGCCTGTATGTTTTCTTGTTATTTAAAAACTGATATATTGCATTGCCTCTCATTTGTTGATGTTTAAATCCACGATTAGGGACCCAGAGCAGAGTCGTTCCTGAGGAGAAATTCAAACAAACACTTTTATGTCCAAAATTATTAATTTTGTTCAGATGTTCAGGGATAAACACAATCCTTTATCCCCACTGACGCCTTTCGACGCATTTAGAAAGGTGGTTTTTTGATGAAACGAGTCAAGGTACGAAAAGTAATTTCATACATTTTTTGCATTCTGCACTTTTTCTATAAACCTATAATCAAAAACCGAAAAAAAGTTGAATATATATATATATATATATATATATATATATATATATATCATTCAATTCAGTAAACGTGATTTGCAGGGGAAAGTTGACGTCAATACACATAGTTAGTGGAAAAGTCATATATAGCGAGATCTCGACCAAAAAATCGTAACAAGCATCTTTCGCCAGTGCGAGTTATTTCTCTTAACTCACTCGGTATACATGTCTTTGCACTTTAAGATCTTTTGAGGCTCAATCACCTGCTACTTTTAAAATATTTTTATGCAATCTTGACAGCTTTAATTTGCCTTCTTTTGGATGAAATTCATATTTAACCATAAAGTGTGTTGTTCACCGTAAACAGAATGTAGATCATTGAGGTATTTGCTACTAACAATTATTTTTCATAGTGAATAATTTTCAATCTATAAAGAAAGACTGGTAGATTAATCAACGATACCGTAAACTAAACTGCAAGTAGACTATCGGTATTTTTAAAGCCATTTCCTAGCGACAAATGCTAACATTTGAACTCTACTCGTAACCTTGAGCTTGGTTTTATATGTTACTGTAATAACATATAACGTTTTATTATGAAGAAGAATGGAGTTTGCGTACATATATTATAGTTAAATGATCAGAATAGATAAAGTTAAAGTGGTGGAAGAGAGGCGAAAATGATATATTCCCTCTTCCACCAAAACGAAATTTATTTATAGAAAGGGTAACCTTTGACCCTGTAATTTGACCTTTTCACATAAAAACCAATACGTATCTTTTATGGTCGTCACCAATCTGCTCATACATTGTGATGACTACCATTAAAAAGGCTGTCGACTTATGAGAGGCCCCGTGGGGATCCGGGTTTGTTAGAATAGATTCTCAGTATCCCTTGCTTGTCGTAGGAGGCGACTAAATGGGGCGGTCCTTCGGATGAGACCGCAAAAACCGAGGTCCCGTGTCACAGCAGGTGTGGCACGATAAAGCGCCGAGCATAGGGCTAAATTTTGTAGCCCTTCACCGGCAATGGTGACATCTCCATATGAGTGAAAAATTCTCGAGTGGGACATTAAACAATATTCAACCAACCAACTTATGAGAGTGGACAATAATTGGTGTCTGCATTGTAGTAAAATGTCCGTGTCCTTTGACCTTTTGACCTAAAATACGTGAGTCATCTGCTGCATGTATTTGTATATTCTATAGAATTCTTTTGAAAATGATTCGTGCAACCTTTATGAAGCAATTTCCCCTGACATTTCAAACACCTACATTATCAGAATATGTGAAGATGTTTTACGTCATTGGTAATTAAGCTGTGGTTTAATTAGGTTCAATGTTATTTTTATAAAGTTCCATGGTTACAGTTCCCGCCATTACTTTTATGTTTGGAAACACTAAAGAAATGTAGAAATAAAATCAATATTTAAATCATTAAATTAAGAATAATACGTCGTTATGGCGATACAGGTTTCCTATCTGATGTCCCGGTATTTATTTATTTCATATTTTTAATGGTTCACAAAGGATCATATGGAAAGAACAGAAGGAAAGACCCACTGGGGTTTTAAATCTTATACACGATGAATAAATTAAAATTCGAAACTGGTTCCGGATTTGATTGAACATTTTAAAGGCCAACTAAATTTATATATGCGTTTATCAAATAGACAGTTCATACAGGAATGAAACAAAACGACAAATCAATCTTTGTGAAAATCTTATCGTTGTAAAATAGCTTTGTTGTAGATCACCTTAACTTCAGAAATAATGAGCTTTAATAAAATTTGACCAAAATATGATTTGTAATTAGTTTACGGATTTAGCCAGTGTTTTACGAATCAGATTGAATTGCGACACCAAACACATCGAGATTTCAGTATCATTACAGAGCAGTACGTTAAATGTGTGTGACTTCGCTTTGATCGTTTTTATACTTTAATTGTTTTTCATCTTCACAAAATAGATTGGTGTTTGTTGTTTTTCGCCACACTCAACAATTTTTCAGTTATCTGGTGGCGTCCAGTTTTTGTAGGAGGAGGAGAGAACCCAGATACAATGTATCCGGGAAGAGACCACCGACCTTCCGAAAGTAAACTGGCAAACTTCCTTACATATATCGGAGCGAGCGAGAATCGAACCCGCGCCGACTAGAGGTGAGAGGCCTTGTGATTCTGAGCGCAATGCTCTAACCACTCGGCCACGGAGGCCCCCACAAAATAGACCATGTGTGGATAATTCTATACATGTTCAATCATTGTTACCTATGATAATAGTGATAAAGTTCTATATGAAATGTTGGAAAATATACGTACCTACATTTAGGTATGTATAAACTGGTCCCCTCTGTGCAATATCTGAAGATATCCCCATTTCTCCAACTTGAGAACCATCCATTGGTTCATTGTCCCTCTTATCCCGGAACAGTTTTCTCCTGCATTTATCGCAGATAAAATCACCTACCCCACACCTTTTCCCAATGACACAATTTATTTCTTTTGAAGAACCCCACAAACAAACGAACCTTTTGCTGGTGGAGTTTTTCGACAACAAGCACAACAAATCTTGTATGACCGTTATTAAAACGCGGCGTCTGTGTGGAATAACACAGTTAAAACAATACGTAGCCTCGTGCTATACATAGAATAGGTTGATTGATTGATTATATGTTGGTTAATGTCCCGCTCGAAAATTGTTCACTTCTATGGAGACGTCACCATTGCCGGTGGAAGGCTGCAAAATTTAGACCTCGGCGTTCAGAGCCTTTGAACAGGGAAGGATCTTTATCGTGCCACACCTGCTGTGACACGGGACCTCGAACTTTGCAGTCTCATCCGAAGAACCGCCCCATTTAGTCGCCCCTTACGACAAGCAAGGGATACTGAGGATCTATTCTGACAACCCGGATCCCCACGGGGTCATTGAATAGAAACCCGTTTCATTTGAGTGAATCTATTGTTAGATTTCTTGTTTCATTTATTGATTATGTTTTTTACTAATCTTTAATTTGATAATGGAAAAAAAATGTCTTTAAGTATAATAATTATTGTTGTTAAACCGAATAATAATAATAATAATAATAATAATAAAAACAAACAAAAAAATCACTATCGATGGGGTTCGAACTCGCGCAAAAAAGCCCTACAACGGTAAAAGCACTCCCACGCTACCTATTGCGCCACGGGACGCACGATATTTTCGATGTAAAATGGGACATACGTTACAACAATAATTTTCGGGGACTCTGGGGGGGGGGGGGGGTGTCAAATCTGAAAATATTTAATTTATCCATGGGCATGATTAACTGCCATAATGCTCTTTGAAGGGAACGTACTGTCAAAATTGACCGAATGAGAAAACAGTGTTATTTGCCAAGTATAGATCATCTAATTCATAAAACAAAAAACAAAAAAATAAATAAATAAATAACCACGTTAATCAGTGAAATTCAGAAACTTTGTGATTTGGAGATATTTGAGTGCATATAGACAAATAGGTGACCTAAATTAATAACTTTTGATCTCGCTGTGGGTTGATTCATAGAGCAAATCCATATCATTCTTATGTTACACTTCCCTATATCCAAAGATTACATATTCTAATTGACTCAACTTGCCTCAAGTTAAAATTCTAACTCTTAAATTCAGTTAGGTGACCTGGATGGATGTGGATAACTTTCGAATGATATAAGACATAATTAGACAAACATGTTGAGCTCAAAAATTATGAAACTTGTAATTACATGTACAGAGCAAGATTACTTAGAAACTGAGAATAATACAGGTTAATTGAATGTCTTGAGAAATGTATGGCCGCTCAAAGTCTCAAATGCGAAACTTTTTTTTACAAGCTTATAGTTTGGAGAGGACTGTAATCAATGCGTTTGTATTATGATAACTGCATACCAAAATTACATATTGCAAGTAAAGATGTATCAGAGATTATTCGAAATTCCGTGCGCAAGCTTTGTTTAATTCATCACTGCAATGTTGATAGCTTTAATTTGCCTTCATTTGGTTATATGCCCTCTTCCACCAAAATGAAATCTCTTTGTAAAAAGGGTAACCCTATAATTTGACTTTTCACATCAAATCAAATACGTATCTTGTATTGGTCATCACCAATCTGGTCATCAATTTCGATGACTACCATTTAAAAGGTCCTCTATTTATGGGGTGGACATTAATTGGTGTCTGCATTATAGTAGTCCTAAAAGATTATATAAGTGATCTACTACATTTGTTTGTGACTAATTTGACGATGAAGTTTAATGACTGTATAATTGGCAAATAGTTCTCCAGTTATCAGTCTGACGATAGTAATAATAGTATCAGAGGACCTGATCTACCCACAATCATGTACAGAGCAGGTATGCCCCTCTTCTTCAGAAAGGGACATAATTCGGATTCTTGGGACTTTACTCTATTCGAGGCTGGTCTAAATATGTAGTGATATAGGTAAGTATCTATCTATCTATTGATCGATCGATCGAGAGACAGACAGACAGCAAGACAGACAGACAGATAGATAGATAGATAGATAGATAGATACTTACATGTATCTTTATATATCTATATATTTAGACTATCCTCGAATAGAGTAAGGTCCCAAGAATTCGAAATATATATATATATATATATATATATATATATATATATATATATATTTGTGTGTGCATTAATTTCTGAATATATTCATATAGTATAGGATATTTGTAAGTGTGGTATTTACTTTTATTTACTATTCTCTCTCTTCTTTTTAAATTTGTGAATCAATACGGTTACCAAAGCAACAACAAAATAATCATTAAGTAGTATAAAGTCCTTTTGTTTAGGTCATCCACCCCTAATCTCTGGCAAAGATGAATCCGCAATAGAGCTGCAATAATGGCTTGCATAGGAAATTTTCAAAAATCTAATCGAGGAAGCAACGAAAATTTTGGTTAAAATATATGATATTCAAGCATCTATTGGTAGTGTATGTTCTTTTATACAGCACAGGGAACCTGTAAGACTCGTTTAAAAGTTTCTAATGCCAACAAAATAATTTTACAGAACCCAAAACAATAGCCAATGTTCCCTAGAATATAATTTATGTAGTTGTCCAGTGGCAGATCTTAACTTATTCCCCGACTAGCTTTCGGGTCAATATCAGTGTCCCGTGCTTATGAGTCATATCTATGTGTGAGCAGTGGTCTACTGTGAGTGTTGTTGCCCATGGATCTCTTGTATTTCAATAAATTTTGTTTTTATTTTTCAGACACAAAACCAATGTCGTGAAAGTTCACATGGGCGCTTGTGACCTGGACACTCTCGGATAGAGGACAGGGACGTCGCCACACGTTGGTCTCTGTTGATGAGTGTTGTGTATATCTTCAGAAAATAAAAGATGAATGACTTCTAAATGTTGAAGGAATGGGGGCCGGGGGGGGGGGGATATGAAAGAAAAATTCATAATTAATAATTACAGGACGCGCAAGAGCGCCGAGTCTGTTTTGAAACGGGTTTTCAACTGTGCATGCGTTTCTGCGGAATTAATGTTCTCATTTTTGTGGGATTAATGTGAACGTATTCAAACAAAAATTCTAAAATTAATGTAATACGTATTTAATTGAGAATTGAAGTTATTGTTAATATCAGCCTTCGAGTTGTATAAATAACGCATAAAAATGTAATAAACATTAGAATTGTCAATTTACACTGCGTTTGTTTCGGGTTCAAAATTGACACCAGATAGCCATTTCGAAAATGACTTACCCCTAACTTCGCCAAAAGCAAATCACGATTACATCCGAACCATACGTGTAAACAATAAGATGTAAATTTACCCAATCAGAAAGAGTATTTGGTGTATATATTTATAGTGGCTCATGGCAAATACAAGGTTCATCCGCTATGATATAAGCTGTTATACACAGGTTATCAAATGTTTCAGTGGTTGGCTTGATGATTTTCATCAATTTATCATGTGACGCACAACCGCCTCAGCAGGAGGTGCTATCAATTGCAGATCACTGACCGTTGTTGTGAGGTAATGAGTCAGGATAGGAAAAAAAAAAATCTATTTTGAGACTAATACTGTTCTACACATATTTTTCTCCTGCATTTTTTTATATTTCGAAAAATACTCTATCTGTCCTTCTGTTTGATAAACGTTAATACATGTAGTTAGTGATTGGAAAGTTGAAGTCGATACATATATATACATGCAGAATTAAAAAAAAAAAACTGGAATTCGTGTCAGAAAGTTGAGGCTCAAAAAACTAATATCTGTATTAACGGAAACTATGTTTTCTGCATGCCATATGATTTTAGCAAAAGGCGATCCAATGAAAATAGATCTACAAAGAAATAAATCTACAAATTTCTTTATTTTTAAAATTCTATCGATAGACGCAGATATAAAAAAAAATAATGAAGAAATGTAATTAAAGTTTGAAATGTAGTGTATTTGATTAAATGAAGGATCAGCTCTGCCAGTTCGTTATGGAGAATTTGATACTTGATGTTCCAGGAGTTCCCTAGTTTATTTATGCCCCCGCCATTACATGCGCTAGGTTATATAGTGTCACCTTTCCACCACAGGTCAGTTTCCATTCATGATCTCTGTTATGGATGCACGCCACGGTGGCAACGTGGCGATGATTCCATCGTCATCGAAAGCAGGTTTTTTGACTTGCCTAGATGGTTGAGCGGTCTAGCGCTCTGGTCGCATGCTGATAGGAGATTTGGTTCCAAAGATCGTGAATTCAACTTAAATTTTTTTTTTCATGTACAACCGAAATGGAGGAGGAAATCCTACATTGTATTTCACATTACTTTCTAGCTTAGATACCCGTAGTTCTAACATATTCTGAAAAAAGGATTCAAATCACCTCTCTCTGCAGTCAGGCTATATCAAAACAAAATGTTTTTATAAAACATTGTATGCCCCGACTGTGACGAGGCCTAACTTCAGTTGTGACAAATTTGACCATCTTGATATATGAACCTCCTCGTCACATAGCGTTGACTTTGACTTCAGTTCATTAAAAAAATATATTTTGTGCTAGGAAAAATAATCGAACAAAGAATGACACTCGTTCTTTGACCTTAGGGACATGAAATGGAACTGCAATTTCATTACTAAGTAATGACAATACTTATGATTTGTGAGAACATGGACAACTGTTGATGAATTATACATTCAAAGTGTAATTTGTTTTAATGGTAATATATTTACATTTTCTAGCTGTTAATATTTCTGTGATAATTCTTTGAAGCTCCATGGCCGAGTGGTTAGAGCATCGGGCTCAAAATTACAAAGCCTCTCACCTCTGTCGGCGTGTGTTCGAATCTCGGCCGCGGCGTTATGTGAGCAAGTTTGCCAGTTTACTTGCGGAAGGTCGATGGTCTCTTCCCAGGTACATTGTATCTGGGTTCTCTCCTCCACCACCAAAACTGGACGCCACCAGATAACTGAAAGATTGTTGAGTGTGGCGGAGAACAAAAAATAATCAATCAATCAATCTAAACATCTGGCTTGGATTTCTCACCACCATCACCAACAAAATTCAAACTATACTTTGGGTTTTCTTTTATTTGCGAAGTCAAAATTTGAGTAAAATATCAGATCTCAGTCTAATTTTCAATTGAACCCCCTCCTCCAGAAATTCAGGCCAGATTTCTTTATTTGATTACATATAAGTGTATACTTGGTGATAAGAAAATCTCTCTCTCTCTCTCTCTCTCTCTCTCTCTCTCTCTCTCTCTCTATATATATATATATATATATATATATATATATATATACTGACATGAACAACTATACTTTGAAATAGTGAATAGTTCAAAAGGGACTGATCTGAACAACCAGCTGGTAAGATATTACATGTAGTAGTAGCAAGTTGTTTTCATTTAACAAAGTGTCGCCATTGTGATTCGTCAGAGCTAAGAAGATTTTGATGAATTTTTTCCTATATATTCCACCTTCAACTTTACACCACTATTCTAGTCTGGGGTCTTGTACCAAACAAATTTGAATCTACAATTCAAAAAGATGTTTGCAAATTAACTTGATAAATTATATCCTTGTGGTTCTCGAGAAGTGATTTTACCTTTAAAATTCCTTAGTATTTATTCCTATATGAAACCTTAACCCGTTTGAATAAAAAAGAATCGTCATGATATTTTTTCTGTAAACCGTTTCTTCAAATGATTGCAACACACTTCCTATTCCATTGGAAGTTATGTCGTCCTTTTTTTTGGACAAAGTGAATCTGTTTCCTAAACGATGTTTTATGCCGAGTTTGAATGAGTAGTTCTGGAGAAGTCGAAAAAGTGACAATTTAACGACGACAGCGAAAATATTAAAAGGTTTAGACAAACGCTCTTATATGGCTCAGGAGAGGCAAACGAATACTTGAAGAAAAATGTTCATATGTCACTGCTTGATATCGCCTACTTCTTCCTTTGACGAAATATGTCTATATATGTCGTTGATGGGATACACTTTGCTTATCCAATGAAATCAGATGTAGCTAAAGGTGTTAAGAGGAACTTATTAATGTAGCATTTAAAAATACTATATATGACTGACGGTATATCCTTTCATAATATTCACCATGATGTACAGAAACACTAAGTATATCAATGAATTTCTACCACCTGTATTTTCAACCAAAAGGGTCAATGCTTGGACGTCCAGTCCCACTAGACGACCGGCAGAAAAAGATCCGACTTCCAAGTTTCCCACCATGAATACTGAAAGATGCTTTCGTAATAAGTACAAACTTGCCTGGAAAGAGAACCAAGAATTGTCGATTGTTTCCGAGTCCATCGAGGACGTCCAGTCGAATAACCCCACCGTCCTACAAGGAAGAGTCCAAATCTATGGTCAGTCTAATGTCGGAAAAGAAACATTCGTGTCGCACATTTTGTCGAGGACTTCGGATGATTCAACAGATGATCTAGGTGTGTATCAGTAGTAATTTTTTAAAAAACATTTTAAAAATTGACGTATTTCTGAGATATTGTCATATTGAAAATAAGGAGAATGTTGAGGCATGTCTTACTAGTCATGTTTATTTGTAACATTTCAATACAAGACCATTCCGATTATTCTTCATATTTAAATCTACAGGTTACCTAACAATCTGTATCAAAGATGTTCTTCTATCATTGAAAAACATGGAGCAAAGTCTTGTGAAGGTATGATATAAACTTCCAGTGCAATTCACGGGTGTATTATATGTTAAAATGTTGATCACTTTTCACTGTGAAACAGAAAAATGTATTGGTTTAAATAATGCTGCGAGATTACATTATGCAATTATAAAAATCGTGTTTAGCAGTTAGTTGGTAATCGTATAACGCTGCGACTTTAACTTTAAGGATCTTTTCCCCTTTTCAGTCAAGTGACCGCCTCGTTGACCCCGTCTCGGCGCAGCAAGACCCGGATATTTGTTTAGTAATGTTTTCACTTCTAAACAGATCTTCTTTTCAATATGCCAAGCGAAAAGTTCAAGATCTAAAGCACAGTCACACTGAAAACGTCACGATTTTCTTAGTAGGAAACAAATCTGATGTCATCCATGAGAGAAGAGTGTCGAATAAAGGTATGTACTTTCTGTGTCTTTCTTTCGTGTTAGAAGAGATTTCTTGTTTGATTCTTCCTAATGGCCTTTGGCGATGAAGCTGTTGGAATTTTATTGAAATGACTCGAAATTTGATGAAAAATAATCATTATTTAATTTTGTTTTTGCAGAAGCTTGTCATGTTGCAAGAATTCATGGGTGTCAGTATCTAGAGACAGCTATCACTAACCGTAAAAACGCTAAATTAGTTTTGCGTGAATTAGCTACATCTATTCAACACCGTAACGAAAAGGAAACAACGATTCTTCGAAGCATACAGAAGAGTGTTTTCAAGTGTTTCCTACCTTTCTGTCGTAACCGGTTCCTGCCCTAACACTCTTACCTTGTAGTGATGCAAACGTTTGAAATGCTTCGATCTAAAGTATGCTATAATGCGTCTATGACATTACGGCTGTACAGAAAATGAAGAAAACTTATTTCTAATTACTATGTGTGATCAATATGATTAAAATTAGATCCTTTTAAATTGTTTTCTATGAACGGCTAGCGATGTGTGCGGATCTAGGGATCTAATTTTAATCAGATTGGTGTATTTTCGAGAAAGAGATGTAGTTACGTTTTTTTCGCATTTTTGTCTTATCAGTGTAAAGGACAAAATAAAATGTAAAGCTTTATTTCTATGGAGCACCATATTAACATAGACTCAAAGAGGATAGCAATTCAATTATTGCGCAATGATTTGATTGATGCGCGCGTCAAATCAGTTATTGTTCTCATCAATTTAATTAATGCGAGCAGTAATTCAATAGCTGAGAGCAGTGATTGATTTGATGCGCGCATAAATTCAATTGATGTGAGTGGTAACTGATTTGATGCGCTTATCAATTCTATTATTGCTCTCATCAATTCACTTGATGACCGCAACAGTGTAGTGGAATTATTGCTCGGTATAATTGATCTGACGATCTCTAATTCAATTGATGATATCTTTAATTATTTTTACAATTATTCAGTATAAGGAATTGATGTGCGCACCAATTCTTTTAAAGAGAACAACAGTTCAATCAAAGAGATTATTAATTAAATTGTGGATATGTTAAATTGGAGATATTTCTATTTAGATACTCGAAAAAAGTTATTGCGCGCATCGATTGAATTAATATTATTAATATGATTCAATTGAAGAAAGCAATAATTTAATTATTACTAGCGCTGATTAATGTTCATAATTGATGCGATCTACAATTTATTTGATGTAAGTAATAATTCAATCGTTGAACGCATTAATTGAATTGATGCGCGCATTAATTGAATTATTGCTATCTTCATTTGAGTTGTAGCGCGCAACAATTCAGTTGATATCATCAATTCATTTGAAGAGAGCAACAATTCATTTATAGCACGCATCAATACAACAGAATAATTTGAATGATTGATATTGTTTAACGTCCCGATCGAGAATCTTTCACTCATATGGAGACGTCACCATTGCCAGTAAAGGGCTTCAAAATTTAGGCCTATGCTCCGCACTTGTGGCCTTTGAGCAGGGAGGGATCATTAACGTGCCACACCTGCTGTGACACGGGACCTGGGTTTTTGCAGTCCCATCCGAAGGACTGCTCCATTTAGTCGCCTCTTACGACAAGCAAGGGGTACTGAGAATAATTTGATATCATTAATTGAATTGTTAGTGACCACAAGGGAACTTTTGTTTATTTAAAGTCAAAAATAGAACGGAATAAGGCATACGAAAGAAAAGTATGGTTATATAAAAATGCAGATTTTGATAAACTTAATACACTTATTGAAATAATTGATTGGGATTCCAAAATCAGAGATGCAGTAAACATAAATCAAGCTACTGAAACTTTTACTTCAACTTTTATAAATCATGTAAAGAAATGCCTGGCAAATCCGTTATAATAACACCAAATGATAAACCTTGGTTTGACTCCGGATTACTTAAAGCTATAAGATTAAGAGGTCATCTAAGAAAAGAAAAATAACAACAAAAAACAAAACAAAGCACTGAAAAATAAAAGTCTAAAGTTAATAACATGAAAAAACATGCTATGCTCAATTATTACAACAACATAGAGACACAACTTTCAGATGCTTGTAAGAATAATTGAAAACTTTATGGGAACTTCTTAAAGACACTTTTCATAAGAATCAATCCACTGAAATACCCCCATTACAATATCAATCAGAAATTTGTGACACGTCTGTCATTTTTAATAACGATGAAAAGGTTGAGATACTGAACGATTATTTTTCATCAATATCCAATGTCGATGAGAGTAAATCTGCGTTACCAGAGTTATCTACTCTTTGTAAAAATACTTTTTTTTATCAGATATTTATTACAGAAGAAGGCATTGTAGATAATAATATCAATTCTACCAATCAACAAGGCTATTGGGTCAGATAATATAAGCCACAGAATGTTAAAGGCTACGACGCATGCCATAGCCAAACCTTTGTGCATTTTATTCAACAGATCAATAAAAGATTGTACATTTCCTTGCAAGTGGACAATTGCAGATGTCCTTCCTTTGTTTAAGGCGGATGATACAACACATTTATCAAATTATAGACCTGTTTCTTTATTAAGCTGAGTTGAAAAAGTCATGGAGCGTCATGTTAAAGTATATATACAATTCTGTTCATGAAAATAATCTTTTTTATAAATAACAAGCAGGATTTTTACCAGGTCACTCAACAGTGTATCAACTGATTGAAACATATAATAATGTTTTAAGTCCATAGATGAGGGTAAACTATGTTGTATGATATTTTGCGAACTTTTTTGAAACATTTGATCATGTCTGACACAGAGGGTTGCTTTTCAAGTTACAATCATATGGAATTAAAGGCGATTTGTTATTATGGTTTAAAAGTTATTTTGAAGACAGAACACAGAGAGTTTCATATAGGGACTCATTCTCAGGGGTTCCTCAAGGTTCTGTTCTTAATCCTTTTATTTTTGATATACATTAATGATGTTGCAGACATAGTGGTCACTTTTTGTAGATTGTACACCGATGATAATTCCCTTCAACATTCTTCTGATAATGTAGAAACGATTGAACGTTATTTAGATAATGATCTTGTTCAATTACAAACATGGTCAGTAAAATGGCTTTTGAAATTCAATCCTACAAATACAAAGGCTATATTTTTCAACAGAAAGAAAAATGTAGACTATCCCAATCTCGATTTTCTACAATGTTAATTAGAATTTGTAAATCATCACAACCATGTAGGCATTATTTTTTCTCAAGATCTAAGTTGGTCAAATTATATCAACTCATTACTTGCTAATAACAAAAAAAACTGGGGATTATGAAAAAGTATAAATTCAAACTTAATCGTTAGACATTATCGTTGATATACATTTCTTTTATAAGACCACTATTAAAGTATGCCTCAGAAGTATGATGAGGATGTATAAATCAAAACGATTCTGAAAAATTAGAAAAACTTCAATTAAGCGCCGCAAGAATAGTTACAAGGTTAACTTTAGTAGCGTCAAGAGAATCTCTTTATTTGGAAACAGGTTGGGAACCACTTCACATTAGGCGAAAAAAGAACACGAGTAAAAACAATGTATAAAGTGGAGAAGACTATAATTCCAAACTATTTTAAAGACATTTTTCCTGGTAAAACTAAAACCTACAACACAATTAATACTTTAAATTATGTACCTAAACGCAAACTTCAAATCTATAAAAATTCATTTGTACCAACTGTAATATATGAGTGGAATTCCCTACCAGTTGAAATCAAACAAAGTGAATCTTTGGAATTTTTTATGAGTATGCTAAACGTAAAAAAAGAACGAAAATTCACCTCCTCGCATGTGGCAACTGTCATTTAAATATTCTCCATACAAGGGGCTAAGGCACAATTGTATATTAAAGAAATATTAAAAAAAACAAAACAACAACAACATTATTACATGTTCTAAGTATAAAGAAGCCAGAAATATTCTTTTTTAATGGAATTTTCGGAATTAGTAACCTGCATATTGTCAATATTCATGTTCTTCGTTGGGGCGACAATACTATTAGTAATAGTGAAAACGAATACAAGCCTTTATCAAACATAGCGGTCGTTTTGATAATTAAGTATATATTTTGTATATGTGATTACTTTTTTTTTCTTTAAGCAATCAACATGCGCTGGTTTAGATTATATTCACATTTACAATGTCTATTTAACTATGCATACCAAAATAGATTGTTATATATACATGTATATGAGAGAGAGCGTTCTAATTTTTAAGAACGTGTGCTCAATCACTTTGTAAATTCAGTTACAATAAAATATGTTCAAACCAAAAATTGAATTAATACGCGCAATAATTCAGAATTCAAGATATCCTTCATTACTTGACGGGATCTTTGAAATATTGCGTGCAACAAATGGATTAATGATATCTTCAAATAATTAAAGCTATCTTCAATCATTTGAGTTTGTGTTGAATTGGCTCTCCAAATATGTCCACGCCCATCACAGTGATATAGTTATTTCAGCGCTTTTTACGCTAGATTTGGAAGTATTTACTTTGGCGCTTTCCGGGCGCTAGTAACATGCAACAATATAAACACATGCTGACCGTCGAACACAAAGAGTATAGACCAGTAAACATACTGCAACTTTTGAATTTTAAATGACCTTAACCTTGAGATGGATAGGTCAAACTCAAAAAATTACTGTTTTTCTATATTCACAAACGCAATAGCGGATCTAGAAGGGTGTGTGTGTATCTGGGCCTCAAACCCAACCCCAACCCCCGGAATTTCCAACTAAAAGAAAATATAGTCATCTGTCACCCTAGCATCGCGTTTAATATTGTTTCATCAACTCTCTCGATTGACTTTATTCGCTCACTGGAGACGATTTCAAAATTCAAGGTCATAATATAATATGAAAATTGCCGTACCGCAATTTTGGGTGCAGATTTCGCATAGTCTGTTATTTTTAAACACTTAGAAATTTCGGAGGCTTTGCCCTGCGCCTACTGACGGACCTGATTTATTTTTAGCTTGGTGCAGGTTAGGTCTGAGGTAGTCTTATAACTGTACAAGTCCCTGAACTGCTACATTTACGAAAGGTAACCTATGTTCTACGCTTGGAGAAATAATTAAGACCCATTTATACACGACGTGCATATACAGGACATATATATATATATATATATATATATATATATATATATATATATATATATTGTTTATATATATATATATATATATAAACAAACACTCTAAACACTTTTCTGAAATATTTCGACCGTGTTACCGGTCTTCGTCAGTTGTGTTTATTGATCATAGCAACGTAACGCAAGACTACATGCACAGAGTACTATGATATATCACTGTCAACTGTAAATTCTGTTTTAAATTATTAAATCCTACATAACTTGACATAACGTTTCGGAGTGTGGAAATGCTTATTCGGCGATAAATCCATTTTCTAGATTTCTTAGTTTTGATACAACCCAATGAGAAAAAGGCCAGGAGAAGTAAATTACATGTAAAATCGTAAACTTGTTTAATGTTAAGATAGGTTTCTTTGAATTAATTTCAATAGACACCATTGTCCTGACTAATCTTAATTCTTTCTTTCATTCTTTTACTCATGTTCTTAAGCCTTAAGCTTTGCTACGACGTACGCAGAGGAATGCCTTTACCCACATTGAGATAACGCATAATATAAAGGATAGAATTGTTCAAGCCCGAACAATTACATCGAAATTGTTTATAAAGAAAATTGCCTTCAACACCTGCATTGAGATAGCTCATAGAGATTATCTTAAACGTTTACAAGAACCTTTACCCCCCCCCCCCCTCCCTTTTTAAAAAAATAATATTTGTTACTGTAATTTGATTTTTATTCTAAGAAATATTTGCGGTTCAGTATCACGTACCTTTGATGTGTTTTTTGTATCTACTAATCTCCGTGTTTACATGTATATATTATCTTAATTTCAGCAGGTAACGAAACAGATAGACCTGTACGCACTAGCAAGTAAATATTCAGTGCAGTTCTTTACTGACACCAAAGATGCTGCTAGCCATGCAATATAAAAATACATATATACTCCCGCCCTATGATACCGCGGGTCCTACAGTACCGAGGTATTTCGCGTTTACATACGTTACGAATGAACCGCGTCATCTATCAGCGAGATATTTTTAGATAATAAACAACTAATGCACTCAATACTTGTCTCAACTGAAAAAGTAAAAAAAGTTAAGAATTTTGGGAAATGCGGTCTTTGAATTTATAACGAGTGAAGATTCAACATTTTTAAGAATCACTTTTCTTAATTTTCGTGGTTCTTCATTTTGGAACATTTTATTTCATTGTATCTAAATCGCTAAATTTCATTTATTCTTTTATAAACATTACCCCGATTTATATTTCATATAATAATGAGCTTTTTCACAATAGTGGCACCATTAGACCGCCAATTTCGCTGTATTTCTTGTAAATACCGCAGTATCGTAGTAATGTATACAGATATGGCCTTACAATCGACTATTTGTAAACAAGGAATTACATTTAGATATGTTTGTTTATTTATATAAATAAAAACAACAGTATATAAGACATTTACAAAACATTAACAATCGAGTGAAATTGGGCGATAGATATTAAAACGAATCGAAATCGTTCATAGGACCCCGGCATACATTGTGTTAAATGATATTACCTTTGTTCCTGAAAAGAGTATGAACACATTTCTTTTGTGGAAACAAGGTTAAGGGGACTCAGTAAACAAGAATTCAGGATCATTATATAATAAAGGACACTCAAGTAAAAATATTTTCATCTTCAACAATGGTTTTGAATGGTGACATCGTCTCTTTTCTCTAGGAATCGGGATTACAATATCTTCCATATGACAAAAACGGATATGTTCTGGATTTTGTTCGGCAATTAGAATCTCCTCCACGTTCGAACTTCCGGTATTCTCGTGACGTCAAAAAATTTTCATCAACAAATCGAGAATCTACGCTGATTATAAACGATAGCTAAGGATGTCTTATGCATATCTGTTTAAGTACATTATAATAGGAGATACAGGTATTTTTTTCCATTTAAATGTAGCGGTATTTACGTGTGTAATGACAAAGTACAAAAACAGATCGTTCTTCTTTATGATGCCATCGATGGTATGAATGTATTGATTTAGCTTCAAAATGGCTGTCCCTAACGTATGGGTTACTAAAGATAATGTAGATTAATCTATTCAGAGGTCTTTGAGACAGAACATATTGTAGTTCGTAGGTACGGGATATTTCTCAGAATTTGTTTGCCAAAATGATTCGTTTTGCAGTGGTCGATTTAGGATATGCCATGGTCAAAATATGTGTTTATGATTTGGTGTTGCAGTGTTGTGGGATTTATAATAATTAAAAATAATGGTATAGACCATTAGGGTGCAAGAACAATTGTAAATTCCATACCGTATTGTTAAGACAGTGTTAATTGGTGAGTGCAGTGCTTGAAGGATTGTGGTTTTACTTTTACGGTGACCAATCAGTAATTATCGATATTTTTAAAACCAATGTGAAAAGCTTTGCCCAATTCATTGATTTTGGAAAAATTATCTATATTTTTGGATATTGTGAATATTAATTTTGAATTTTCAATTTTGAGCTATTCAATACAAAAATAATAATAATAAAAACTAGATCATTAAAGGGCATGGACATAATTTGATCTGACCAATAAGGTATTTATAATAGTCAGCAACAATTTTAATGACAGTTGTCAAGTTACAGAAGAGATACAGAGCTCACACTTCTTTGTTATGCAAACAAGGCTTGTGTCATGTTTTTGTTAAGTTAAATATACTAGTTAAAGGTTTGTTTAAAGTACATATATTTCAGTGTACATGTTAATTCAGAATATGATTAAACAGTTTCTTGTGTTTGTCACATCTCATTTTGTTTTAAACAAGATATTTTCTCTTAAGCAACCTATATATAAACAAAAACATGCCACAAACAAATCTTGTTTACACAACAAAGAATTGTGAGTGCTTATCTCATTTGTAACTCTACAACTGACATTCAAATTGTAGATAATCATTAGAAATACCTTAATTAGGCGTTGTAATGCATAAAAATGAAAAAATAAAATTTGAAATTTTTCAGATAAAATCATGTCATTTCATTCCCCCTATCTCTCCCCACCCAAATGAAGTTATCAATATCTCAGTGGAATACATTTTTCACAATGCAGCCTAAGTTATTTCTCCCTAAATAGAGGGGGGGGGGGCACACAACATGTGGTACTCAATTCATAGTGTCAATATAAGGAATAGATAGAAAATTTAATATATATATATATCTGATTGTAATTAAGTGCCACTTAGGGAATTTTTCCAAAATTCGAATGTAATTAATGACAAATAATTTGACTGTACAATAATCTTAGTAACTGATTATATTTACATGTCCATTGAGTGATTTTTTTTATAGAAAGTGTTGGGTCATGATGTAACAAAGTCTGTAATTATTCTTCAACTTATTTAGACCAGGATCAAGATGTCATTATCATATCATCATTTCTTCATTATTAATTTTAATCAATATTTTTGATGACAAAACACAATTAGATATACGCAGAAATTACATGTGCAACTAACACATGTACATTATATTACATTGTTATCATTTCACACTGTAGACAAGGAATAGAACATGTTCACTTGTTCATTACATGTGGATCAGATCCTTGTTTAATATAATCTTTTTGTTGAAATGTTTTTGTGAGATTCAATCTTTTGAAAATAAATTTTTATGTATATCAACTTACATTGCACAGCTCAACTTGCATTGCAGTTATGTAGTATTAGAGGGTGAAGTTGGGGACTGGCCCCACACTTTTTTCAACATACTTTTTCTGTTATTATGACAAGCAAAGTTGGCCAGTGGAAATGTTGTACACCACCTAGTATCTTATGAATCCTTTTATGACAGTCATCAAACTTGATACACTGGTACCCCCTAAATAGTAGATGATCTCCATTGGTTTTCAAGTCACATGGTCAAAAATCTTGATTCAAATGACTGATTATTTGGAAATGCCTGTTTTATTACCTTGAGATAAATCTAAGTATTGTAGTTACCCATATTTTGCACTATCATTACAGAATATAGACATTATGGATTTAAAGTTGATCCTTTTCAATGCTACCACACAGGGGCATATATATTTCTAAAACATTTTTGTTTTTATATACATGTATATTTCAGGGGTGGGAAAATCATGTCTTCTGCTCCAGTTCACAGACAAAAGGTTTCAACCTGTTCATGATTTGACAATAGGTAAGATACGTAGTTAATCTCAAATAAGTACTGTGCATTGTACCTGCAACTCTGGATTGTGTTGAATGGTTGAATACATTTTGAACTATGTTAGAGGAATCAGACAATGTTTATTTGTCACATTAAAATAGAATATAATAGAGTGTAAAGATTATAAAGAATTAAGCTTTTATTTTCTAGCCATAAACATGGCACTATTGCATAGTTGTTTTGTTACATACTCTCTTTAGCAAGTTTCTAAGTGTGTAGTACATAAACAGAAAAAGGTGTAACACCTTTTAAATGGGGAGGGACAGTACGTAAAACTATGATCAGGAGTGTAGGAACATCAGTCTGACAACAAATTACAGACAATTACATTCTCAGTAATTCATAATTATTACTAGTAATTGATAATCCCATATACTCATTACCAGGGAAAATTAACATAATCTCTTATTGAAATTGATAGCTTATTCTTAACAAACATCACTTGTTATAATGTTACAGGTGTTGAATTTGGAGCTCGCATGATAACTATAGATGGCAAACAAATTAAACTACAGATCTGGGATACTGTAAGTATATAAACATATGTACACACAGATTGTGTCAGGTAGTTTCAAAAGTAATGTTTATCCATTAAATTACTCAATGCTTTATGTCTTGTTTTCATTGTGGTAGGTTAGACTTTATGGTGTGGTCATTTATGCTCTATTGATTATTGACAAAAGTAGCAGCCACAAGCTGTGCTTGACCAACATTGATTTTCATTGACAGACGTTTTCTCCACATTTTCTACTGGTGACAAGTTCTTGTGGTACTATGCTACTGACACTATAATTTTATACGGTCAGAGAGAGAAAGAGAGAGAGAGATAATAATATAATATGGATAGAAAAGTGTTAAGATTTTATGTATAAACTCATTTGTTTAGGCAGGACAGGAGTCATTTCGCTCAATCACGAGGTCATATTATCGCGGTGCAGCTGGAGCATTGTTGGTTTATGACATCACAAGGTAAAGTACCCTAAAAAATGAAATTAGTAACATTTAAAACATACACACAAGTGTTTGTTTTGGTATTAAGAGGATTTGAGTGAATTTTAAAGGGAAATGTGTACTGAATGATACAAAAAATAGTTTAATGATAGACATGATTTTATTGAGAGTCTGTATCAACTCATTAAAAGACAATTCAATGAAAAATTTCATAGACACTGTACAAAACCTTATTGATATGACAACTCATCAATATGACAAACCATAGAATGGATAACTCATAGACATGGAAATTTATTGACACTGAATATCAGGGGAGCGAAATGAAACAAATGATCTTATATTCATGCTTTTAATAACACAGAAGAGACAGTCATTACATTTCAGTGGGAGATGTTACGTGTCAAACTTTCAACTTAACATACTGTAAGCAGGAAAATATCTGTCCCCGTTTTCTTTTTGGCCATGTTGTCAGTGGGCAAATTTAAGACAGAGCAAATTTGCTTTCTCTTACACTCTTTTACTGCAATGGTATCTGGGCAAATACAAAATAGGGCTTAACAATCTGCAAGCATGAGACAAATGCTGTCTGTAACAGAAACATAAACATGCAAACATTCATTCCACACTCAATTATCAATAAGGTATTGATTGTGTAAAACTAGATCATTAAGTTTTTTCCTATTGGCTTGACTAAATTATAAGTAGAATACGTTCAGTAGAAACACCAAGGAAAACCAGAATATGTATATTTTCTCAAAATCAACTTGGAATAAATAAATGTTTAGGTAAAGTTGAATAATTTATTTTCTCTGTTATTCCATGAAATACTTCTACATAGGTCGCTTTGTATTTATTTGAAAGCAAGCAATACACTACAGGAATAAGTTTTCTTAGATATGTGCATGTATTGTATATAAATGATAGAACATGAAGATGCAACATCAAAAGTGGTCACCTTATCAGCATTTATCTTACAACAATTCTAATAACTTTTGTTCTGTGGTAAAACAATAAATCTTTGATCATCTTCCCAAAGATCACAAATCACCCATCATCCTCCTTTGTGGTTTTCTCCCCACGATGAAGATGAGTTGATTTTGCTAGACAATTTAGGAATCCCTGACAAATGTCTTCTTTCCCATTGTACTTGTTGTCATAATGTAGATTTTTTCACCAGGCTTCCCTGTGCTGCAGCAAATAATATGGACGATTATAACAATGGTCTTTGAATGCCCTCTATTCACAAACTTCAGATGGCTAGTAGCCAACAGGGTTAAAATTCTGTCCTTGTAACTGTGTATTTGTAACATAGTGCACCTTTTGTTCAATGTAAACGTGGAAATGTTCATTGTAAATGTAGAAATGTTCATTGTAATTTGACAACTGCAGTACTTCTAAGTACAATATCAATCCAGTGGGTTGGAATGACTGCAAGTGTTGGTATACAGTGCATTACCCATTGATCATTTTGATAAAAATTCATATTCAAAACTTTTTAAGTTGTCAGTGTGTAATTTATTTTCTGATAATTATAAATGCAGAACTTGTTTTGAGGTATATGTAAATCCATCATTTGTTCTATTTATCTTTGAAATTGAATTCTGGTTTGTAATCAATGTTTAAACAACTCAAAGAGTACTGTATGTAACATGTCAGATCATCATCTGTTCAATGTAAATTCAACATTTGTAAGCTTTTGTGCTCCATTATGACGGGGGGGGGGGGGGGGGGGGGGGGGGAGACCAAGGTGCATTGAGTAGTTACAAACACATTTACAGTTACAGGGATAGAATTTTTGACCCTGTTGACTTTTTACAGTTGCTAACTGCACCTAAATTAAAAAAGAAAAAGTATTAATGATTCATTCCAAACATTTAAAGTGATAAAAATTATAGATCTATGAATAACCTTTTTAAAATACCGATATGATAACATTGTGGAGCATGACTGTATTCTTTAACTTCAATTAAATGTGTGTCTTTGATACATTGCCTCTTACAGTCATTTCATTTACATTTCTAGTAAGGTCGTCAGAAAAGTGTTCGAAGACTTTTTTTTTTTTACTTTTTCAAGACAGTTATTATTCATATTTATATTATAATGTGTTGTTGTCATCTTACAAGTTGTTTGTTTCACTCTTTCTGTCATTGAGTTTTACTTCTGATCAGTTGACTTTTGGTAAATAGTTCTAGTTGTCTTTTGATGAGATATCCAGAACCCATTTATTGTTGATGTGATGTTGAGACAGGGAAAGATATTTTTAATGCATTATCATGACTATGCTAAAAAAGCTGTTGAAGAAAATTTTCATTTCTTTGATAGGCGGGACACATTTAACCACCTGACTACATGGCTAGAAGATGCACGGCAACATTCCAACTCCAACATGGTCATTATGTTAATTGGCAACAAAAGGTAGTGTAGTTAAAAACACAAAGTTATATTATGTATGTGTATTTGTGAGTATTTTGATGTTGAGGATGATAGTAATGAAGAGAAGTGACAGCTACACAAAAGGAGTGGATTAAATACTGTAAAATTTGGTAATACATACACATTTGTAAGTTTGCCTCAACTTTAAATTAAATATTTGATTTTTGAATCAGTGACTTGGAGGCCAGAAGAGATGTGAAGAAAGAAGAGGGTGAGGCATTTGCCCGGGAACATGGTCTTATATTTATGGAGACTTCAGCTAAAACAGCAGCTAATGTGGAAGAGGTATGTTCAGTCTTTATTATTACAGGCCATGCAAGAGCATGGTCTGTCCTATATAGGTTTTTAAAATGTACTGCGTTTCTGCAGGATTAATGTAAATGTATTTTTTAAATCAGACATATATAAAATTTAATAAGCATCATAGTTGTCAATTTGTACTGTGCTTGTTTATAGTTCAATTTATTTCATTTCTAGCACTATTCACTCATGAAATACAAAAAGGATGTACAGTGTTTTGTGGATTGAAGACTATTTTCAACTAGTAATATATTTAACTGCCTTATGGTTATAAGAGGAGTCGTGTCCAGATAAATAAAAACTCCAAGCATACATGCCTTCTAAAGTTGTTTACCTTCTGTGTAAAATTGTCTCTTGTAACTGATTTTGCTCTCCAAGAGATATCATAAAGTACGACTTCACAATTAACTCTTCATTCTGTAGTGATGCAAAAAATGCATTGGTATGGTCCGATCTGATAAAAAGGAGTAATAACAACAATTTTTTTAAAAAACAGAATGATTTCTTCATATCTTCTGCGGCCTGATACCTTTGACGCTTGCGACAAGTTGGTTTCTTGTAATAATCTGTCAATGCCAATTCTTTTATATACTCTGCACTGGTTTCAGTTTATAATGTCAGTATATCATGCTGTTGATTGCTACTTTCTCTCTTTCAGGCATTTATTAACACAGCCAAAGAAATTTATCAAAAGATTCAAGATGGAGTGTTTGATATAAATAATGAGGTATGAAAAAACCCATGCATAGTGTATAAATGCACTTGCACTGCACACAAAATACTGTTCCATGTCTTTTAAAAATTGTGAACAAAATCTTTTTCTTTGAAAGTGACCCAAATATCTGTTTTATTCAAAGATTTATTTATTTTTTTTCAGGCTAATGGCATAAAGATTGGACCGCAGCATTCCCCAAGCCCAAGCTTGCCCTCTTCATCGGGTGGAGGATCCCAGGGAGGTGGATGCTGTTAAAGTAAAGGAATTTTTCCTAATGCAATGGGTGGAAACCACAAGGAATAGTCAAGTTCTCTTGCAACCGGCATAGGTCTTTATTTTTCATTTTGGAAAAAAGGCTGTTATAAAAGTTTTGAAAACATTGTAATATTGTGGATTTTAATTGATATGGCTGTTGTGAAATCCAAGTTTCTGATATTATACTACTAACATAAAATCACAATGTACTGAAAACTGCTGTAAACAGAGAATTAATAGCATGCTATCTGAATTATGCTACATATTAGACTCTCTCTCTTTTTATGTTTTTTGTTTTATTTTCCTTCAAAATTTATTTAATGATACAAATCTGCAGGTACAATTTATGTTTAACTTTAGTCCTAATTTATTCACAGATTTGTTTCATTTCAGTGATAAATATGTTCTGGAAAACATGAATAATTTGCAGGGTTTCCTGAACATACATGTATAAATAAGCATACCTATTAAATATCTAAATTTATATACACCATTCAGACTTAATATGTCTTACTGAGGAAAACAGGAGGAAAAAATTCAGGATGTGATTGAATGATGTGCAATGAAATTCTTTAGATACAAGTTGATAAAATAGAGTGTGTTGAATGGATGTGTGTTCAAGATTTTTTTTATTTATGGTTGTAATACATGTATGTGGTTTATGTATGTTTTACATAGTATTTTATTTCATGGTCATTTATATTTGTGTATGTCTTCTCTTTACATGTTCCAACAAAGTTTTCCTTGAAAATGGAATACCATAATTCAAATTTTGCAAAGCATTGGACAAAGAAAAATTTCGATCATGCTATCATTCCATGTAATTATCACATTACTGCCATTAGCTTTCTAGTAGTTAATACACAAACCAGACAACACTACATACTGTACAGACGTGAATTTTGTGTCAACTGATAATCTGTCTGAATGTCAGGAAATGTCATATTCTTTTAAAAAAAATTTTTATACATGCATGATTGTCATAATGCTAAACTAGGTGGCTGATACAGTGCTATGACATTTTGTGCACTAAAATTGAATAATTTTATGGAGCTAAATTTTCCTGTTAATCTGTGTCCGTTTCTTCTTTTATACTAGTACAAGTATTTAGTTTTGTCTGGTAAATGTTAGTTATATATGTCCTCTTTGTTGTATGTCAAATTCAAACATCTAAATGCAAAGTACATTAAAAGCTATGTAATGTGAAATCCAGGTTTTTTGTTTTTTGAATTATGTCCTCACAAAAAATTGCTTGGGATAAAGATACTTGCTGTATGTGTCCAGAGCAATGTTGAAGACACTATAAAGAGTACTAGATGAATTTTAGATGATGGTCTCGTTCGTGCTGCAGTGATAAAGATGACATGAAAGAGATCCCCAATGATTTCCGAATCAAAAGGCCAATGTTAAAATTGCAGCGATTGAATGCTGCTATGTGGAAATTTTATGAAAAGTGCCATTCCAATATGGCTCTAGAGGTAGCAGATAAAGAACAGTCCCTATTGATTTGGGGTCTAAAGGTCATGGGCAAGGTCACAGTCAGTGATTTGATCCAGTATATCAATAATGTGGGCATCTTATACAGAATGCATTCAAGAGAGTCCTGATTTGGGAAATGTGCAAAAATGTCCTGATTCAGAAATTATAACCAGCATTTCTATTTTTGATAAATTATCTAAACAATTTAATGGGAAGGGTCATTGACACAAACATTACGAGAGAAATGCTGCCATGGATTTTGGTCATTGGTCGACATGAATCAGTTACATGGATACATAAGAAGAATACCTTAACTGCTACATACACTGTAATCAATTCCTATTCATATGTAGATCAAAGGTCAAGGAATATTACATACATAATGCATAATATTGAAGGAGATTTTTAGTTCCATTCACCCAAGAAAAGTTATATCTCCACCACTGAAGGGCAATATCTCCCAAACATTCATGCAATTTATTGTTTATTATACAGAACCAAAGCTAGACTACAGAAGTGCATTTGGAATTGAGGTTTGCTCATTTATACATATTTACCAGAGTTCACCCCAAGGGTAGTACTATGCTGTCAACATATTGAAATGAGCATATTAAAATGTACAGTGAACATTAAAATGTACTAGCAGCAAAATCAAGTCATATGATAACCATTTCTTATGTTTTCTTTCTCCCTAAATGCTGATTAATTACATGGTCTGGCATCAACCAAAATCAGGTGATTTAACTGTGTATCATAAACTTGTGAATTGTACCTTACTAGGTATGAAAGATCACTTGCGTGAAATAAGTATTAATGACTTGGACGTATTGTAACATCATGGTAAACTACTTTTACCTTGATTTAGAATTAATGGAAAATGCATGAAGCTTCTAAAGGATGAAATATGAAAAAAAAATATGATGTTTGAGGAACATATATGATGTTGAGGGAAATGTGAAGTTTTAATCTCTCTTGCAGGTGCGAATGTCTAGACCAATCAGATAACCAGTTGTATAGAATTATATTGAGGTTTTTAATGTTCAAGTGTCTTGAGTACGATATTTCACAAATAAAAAATCCAAGTCAAAGGTAAAAAATTACTAAACATAAAATGCATGTTTCAGTTGTATGTCTTACAAGTTCCTACTAAACCAAGATATTGTCATTAAACCTATAGGTTTGTACATGCTCTTGCATGGTTGTTGGAGGTACAGTTACTTAAAAGAACAGAGTGCCTTACTTGCGACTTGCTCAACTCACTTCAAGATGTTGGTGGCTCGTGAATGCATATAATGAAAAGCTATAAAGTTATGTTAAGGTTTTAAGAGAATACATGTACTGCCCACGAATAAATAAAGGACATGCATAGAAAATGATTATTTGCTACAATACATGTACCCTGTATGATCAAAATGAAAAGGAAATGTTTGTGAAACATATGCCCCCCCCCCCCCCCCCAGCAACATTGAAAAGGGTTATACAAATGCATCATTCATTATATATACATATTATATATATAATTGATAGTGCAAAAACAATTCAAGATATTGAGTGGACATTAGCTTCCTATATCCAGAGTGGATTGACCTAAAAATCAACGGGGCTTATCTACTCCATAGGATATACCACTACCAAGTTTGATGTCTCTCAAGCAAAGGGTTCTCAGGATACTGAGCAGACAATTTCTTCCTATGTCAAGAGAGGATTGACCTTTGATATTGAGCAAACAGTATCTTCTTATGTCCAGTTTGATCCTCGACTATGTTAACCTCAAAATCAATAGTGATCATCTACTCCTCAGGATGTACCAGTGTACCAACCAACACATTGACTGACCAACAGGTGCAAGCAATGTGCCCCTCTTCTTTGAAGGGGGGCATAAATATAGGTATAACATTTCCTACAATTTTTTCTCGAAGTATTTTCCTGAAATATTTTCTTGAAACCATGTTATGTTCCTTTCTCTACAATCAACAATGCTGAAATCGGAATGAATGTCAAATGATGATCAAGAAGAAAAAATAATCTTTGTGGTATATTTTATTGCACTTTCATTTCATTTCCAGAAATTTAAAATTTGAATGCCTGACACTATACAAGATGTATGCTGACTAGATTTCAATCCACTAACAATGTCAACACACCAATCTGTTTAGGAGAGAAAAAAAGCATCTATAGTAGTTGGGAGAATTTCTCTAAATATCTACAGTCTACTAAACACATACAGCGTAATTGTATGCCAACACTGTTGGGTTTACTATTCCATACCAATAATGTATCACAGCTTTTAAGGAAAATCATGTTTCTAAACATTACACATAAATGACAAAAAATAAGTCATATATACAGTAAATACTAATAAAAACACAAACTTATTACAATTTCACTTCATTACACAACACATGCATTACATAAGGACACGGGTGTTAACAAATACATTATGAATCGTGTAATTCACTGACAAATTCTTCAGAGTTCTTCATCCTTTCATTTCACCAATTGGCCCACATTTCATAGAGACAAACTGTACACATGTATTACAAAATTACACTTGGTCTCTAATTTCTAATCACACAACTGGGTGCATGTTTAACTATCAAATATAAATACATTGTACATGTATTTAGAGTAATACTATTCTTATTCAAGTATACAAGTAATCTTATTTTGCAAGCATAACACTGAGAAAATTTACAATCTTGCTCAATTTGAAAATCAAGACCTGAACATATTGCTACTATTTTTATACCTCTGCTACGGATGTACATGTACATCATATCTTAATCTCAAACATGCAAACTGTTTTATAAAATATTAAATCCTATCATACGACTGATACATTTCAAGTGGTATGCCCTTCTTTATCTTAAAAATCATCTCTAGACACATACTTTGCTAATTTTCCTCTAAGTAACTGTCATAGCTGACATTTGAGACCTCAATCCTCTTGACATGTGCTTTCATATTAAATTAACACATCAAAGAATGTAACTTTTCATCTGTACTAAATGAGCAAGTTCTCATCACGTAGTCATCTTATCTGTATCTGTTTCTCACACACTGTATTTTTGCTCCTTTCCATCCACAGTTAACATGACAATAGAGCGGTTGTCAACCCACACCAGGCGTACAAGTTTCAGTAAGTTGGTTGTGTTAGTCATTGGTATGGGAGGTGTAGCTGTCTGTTTGACACATTTTGTCTGTTGTGACCCAATTCCAAAAAGCGAGGAGGAGGCCGTCTACCAAAATATACAAAAAGGTGAACATCAAAAACAGATACACATTAAATGGAGGCAAATCAAACCAAAACAAAATGTTTTTAGTTTCAGTGTCTTTATTCATATAAATGAAAACTGGATTGGCCATTGCTATTAATACCCTTTTAATAAAGGTGTAAAATAATATGCCCCTGACTCTGGTTAAATCCTGTGGCGAATTTGACTTAAGAATATGACCTTTTATCTAAAATAGTTTGACCTTTCAGAAGGATAAGGTTTCCTCTTGTATATTCAAAATTTATGATCAAAGAATAAAACTGCCAAGCAGCAGACAAAAAGACATTTTCAAAACAGTATGTCCCAATCTTCAATCTCATAGGCTTAAATGAAGACTGTCTTATTTTTCAACAAGAGACAGGCTTTATTGGTCACCCAAGTATTAGTTAAAAAGTATCACTAGCCCCTCGGGTTATAAAATTTAGAAAAAAATTTCCTGTTCAGCACATCTAAGCTAAATTCTAATATTCAACCACAGTGTAAGATCAAATGTGTTCTTAAAACTTAAATAATTTTGAAAGTGCCCATACTGATGAAAGACTTTACATAATATGATATTATCAATTATATTAACATGATACCCTGGGGTTGCAAAATATACAATATTGGTACATCCTTTTCTGTTTTTCCTTAATATGCATTTAATTTTTATACTTTATCAGCAAACTTGAAGAAGTTTTTCAAATGATAAAGACAATAATCACTATATTAATAATTTTGGCCCCACCCTGGAACCAAAACTGTTACACCCTGTAAATCATGAATTTTGCAATTTTTATAAAGAACTACCTACTCCTTTTAAATACATATTCAGTTTCAATAAAGTATCAATAGCATTGAATAAGATATTATTTACATGTTTTATGCATATACATTATGCACCAAGTTTAGCCATGTTCAGAAGTCAGAATCTCTAACCGGAGTATCAAGAAATACACAATTTTGGTAGTGGTCTCCCTGTTCTATATGACTATGCATTTAGCTTGTCAATGTTTGACAGTTTTTACCTCACTGTTAAGGCACCTGGGTTAAGAAGCCCTGAAATTTACAACTTATGTTACCCCCTTGTCCCAAAGATGTTTCATACCAAATTTGAAAAAAAAAATATTAGATGAAAAAAAGGAATGATAGTTATCAAGAATTAAGTTTAAAATGTCCAATTGTTAACACATTTAATCACTGACCATTTTGGCCCCACCCTGACACCCCTGGTATCATCAAATCAATTACACTGTATCAGCACACTTAAAGAAGTCTTTCAAATGATAAAGACAATAATCACTATAATTATTTTCGTCCCACCCTCGAACCAAAACCAGTACCCCTGGGATCATGAAATTTACAATTTTGGCAAAGGGCTACATGCTCATTCTAAATATCCATTCAGTTTTAATTTATTCATCAATAGCTCTAAAGATGTTATTCAAATGTTTTACACATAAATATATATACACATGTACCAAGTTTGGACCCACCCTGGAGTCAGAACCTCTATCCCGGAGATCATGAAATTTAAGGTAACTCCATGCATTATTATTTGATAAAAGTTTAAAATGTGTACTTATTTCAATTCATTAGAATTAAAACTAATAAATTATCAAATAAGATATATAGATCACCACACTTTTTAAGATGCAAGACATACATATGAAATTCAGAAAATTGCAATTTTCCTTCCACATCATCAAAATTTCACAAAAACTGGTTGAAACTATATAACAGTATTTATAATAATTTCATGATATTTTTCTTTACCAAACTATTCCAAATTTCTGTTAAAAAATAGAGAAAATCTATCAAATAATGAACTTGATAAAAGATTAAATGAAAACAGAGTTATTGCCCTTGGATTCAATATTTTGATACATATTATTGATTATTTATATATAACTTAAACTTTTGAAATATTTGATGTTTAACAAGATTTTTTACATCAACCATTGGAAAGATTCCAACAAAATTTATGGTAATATCATGCATACATCTAAATACATTATTGACTTTGCAACATCTTATGATGTCACAGAAGGGTTGACCTATTTTAAAATTTTGGTAGAAGCATTCCTGCTCTACATCACTATGCATTTAGTTTTTCTTGCACATGTGCAGTTTGCAGAGAAGACGTTTGAAAATTGGTCTATATTTGGCAGTTTTTGTCCCACTCCTAAGGCCCCAGGGATGCAAAAATACTGAAAAAAATTATGTTTTTAATAACAAGAGGTCATAAGTCACATTGCTCACTTGAACCACCTTGGCCCTGCTGTTATGAATTTTAATTTTTTTTTTCAGTCTTTATTCCCATGAAAAATTTTTCCCCATAATGTGGACCCAACCTAGCCCCAAAGGACCACAACATAACCATGGCACACTGTCGCAGATCATATGGTATGAAATGTAAGATCTAGCTGTAAGGGTTCATACAAAATACAAAAGCCCTGCTATAAATAGTTCAAGAGATATTGCCTACATCGGGTTTTCTTAACAGGTTAAGGTCACAAAGTCGAATGCTTTAGTACCAATAAAAGGTGTTACAAAGAATGCACATAAGAAATCCCTATAACTCACCATTCAAAAGTTATGAGCAAGCTTAAAGCTTTGGTTAAAGTTTTGAAATTTGGGTCAAACTCCAAAGTCAAACTCACAAAGTCATAGATCATGGTATGAAATGAAGGGTCTTGCCATAAAGAATCTTTATACAAAATATGAAAGCCCAACCTAAAATAGTTCAGGAGACATAGTCTAGTTTAGGTTTTCTTAAAAGTAGGTCAAACACCAGGGTCAAGGTTACAAGGTAAAAAAACCCCAAACTTTGATACCTAAAAATGGTCTTGTCACAAGGAATGCACAGATAACACATGTTAGTCCTATCATTTTTCATTCAAAAGTTATGAGCAAATTTAAAGTTTCAAAAAGACAGGACAAAAACAATACCCCCTCTTCCAAACTTTAGCTACAAGGGCAAACAAAAATAATTAAAACCATGCAGCTTAGAAAATTTTGCCTGTTATGATTTAGTATGGCACTGCTACTCTTAAACAGAATCTGTTTTAATCAATATCCTGTATACTTTGATGTCTAATTATGCCCTCACCCTACCCCCTGGGGCCACAATTGGAACAAACTTTAATCTGCACTACCTGAAGATACTTGAATATTAATATGACTTAACAAGGCAGTGTTCTTGAGAAGATTTTACAGATATTTCCCTATATATTTCCATATAAAACTTTGATCCCCTAATGTGGCCCCACCCTAAACCCAGGGGCCACAATTTGAACAAACTTGAGTCTGCACTACCTAAAGATACTTTGCATATTAATATGAGTTATCATGGCCCTGTTGTTCTTGAGAAGATTTTCAAAGAACTTTTCTACATATCCCATGTAAACCTTCAATTCCCTATTGTGACCTCACCCTACCTCCAGGGGCCATGATTTCATTAAAATTGAATATACACTATGTCAGGAAGCTTTCATGTAAATTTCAACTTTCTGGTCCAGTAGCTCTTGAAATGATTTTAAATTGACCCCATCCTATTTTTGCCTTTTCTTGATTAATCTCCCCTTTGAATGGATCATGACCCTTCATTGGAACAAACTGAACCCCTTTATCCAAGGATGATTTGTACCAAGTTTGATAGACAATGGTTCAGTGGTTGTGGAGAAGATGAAAATTTGAAAAGTTTACTGACAAATGGACAGACAAAAGATAATCAGAAGAGCTCACATTAACATTCAGCTCATGTGAGCTAAAAATGTCTGTCCTTCTTAATGACCTGCACACTGCATATTATGTATTTCTTATATTTTTAATTCTTACCCATTGTCTTATATACATATACCTCTGTTGTAATCAAACAAAATAATAATTGTATATGTACATGTATGTGTTGTACATCTTATAACACTAAATATTGTCTTAGTGAATAAAACTTGAATCGAACTAAATTGCAAATTGTGGGAAAATGCAGTACCTGCCAGAATTTTAATCTGCTGTCCACATGAGAGTATGTTACTAGAAACTTCCCATCTGATGAAACAGAGACTGCAATCACTGGACCTGAGTGTGCTTGAATCATCTGAAAACAATGAATTGTTCAATTTGCAGCTATTAGTTCCGCATCCAACTCTATTAGCTCCATTCACACTCTTCCTAGGCAAGCCCTCTCCGTAGTAATAAAATGTAATTAGCAGAAATTATCTCAGTTGCCCACACCTCTTCTAGGAAGGGAAATATTCACAATAACAAGCATTCTGTAGGTATTGCATAATAATACATGAAGTCAAATCTTTTGCATAATATTCTGCACGCAGTCCCCTTGAAATTTCAGTTCAATTATCACTTTTTGCATTTTCTTTACTCTTAAGGATTAACATGATGTTTCTCAGAAATATATAATTTTTCTGTGAAACTTCACTTACTATTGCATTCTATCTCATATCTACAAAAAAAATTGGGCTATATTACATGTATGTTTTAGAGTTGGCATACTTTGATAGTTCGTCATTGTTGCAAGTAAAAATGTAAATTCAGCTCACAGTAAAGGAGAGAAAGAAAAAATCTTTGGAACAATTGGGTATCAAACCCGGTACCCTTACATGTACATTAGAAGTTAGGTGATCTAAACTACTGAGCTACCCAGGCCGATATAACAGATATGGCAATACATGTATTAATACATTATATAATTTCACCCTACTTCAGATATTATACAAGAACTCTTCATATTGAGGAGATGAAAAAATAATTTTAGAGAAAATGTCAGCTACATCACAAATGTCCTTAATATTCAAAATGTCATGGATCACCTGCAAACAATGTCTTTATTATCACATCAAACAATTCTACATTGTCACATCCTCAGCCTCCAGTTTCACTGCTACAAACTCACTGGGTCATCACCCAGTATTTTGTAAATTGACACATATAAAGATTGGCATTTTCGCTTCTATCTAGCATCTTCAACATTCAAAACTTTCTACCCATTTTTCTGTTAGAACTTAATGTCTAGATCTCTTGTAAGAATAAATAAAAATCTATAATCAGATATTATCTCCTGTAATATAGATTCAGCAAATCATAAGAGGATTACTAAATGTATGCCTTATATTATACAGATCTCACACAATAAAAAATACGGAAAACTATGTAGAGTACAAGAATTAATTTAGTCAGTTTTACAATAATTCATCTGTAATAAAAGTCAAACCTACTGTGCATCCACCCATTCAATAATTCATCTGTAATAAAAGTCAAACCTACTGTGCATCCACCCATTCAATAATTCATCTGTAATAAAAGTCAAACCTACTGTGCATCCACCCATTCAATAATTCATCTGTAATAAAAGTCAAACCTACTGTGCATCCACCTATCCAATAGCCATAAATCAAATTTCAAATTCTTAAGGCAATGTAGAGAAAAGTCCAGAGAACTACATTCTGCACAAAGTTCCATAAATCTCTTCAAAACCACTCAACTGTGATGAAACTTAAACATACAGCAGTAAGCAACATACCAAATTTCAGCTTCCTAAATGAGAACAAAGTGAAAAAAAGTCCGGAAAACAAAAATTAAAGACATTCAAGTCTTGCAATTCTTGTTGTTACAAAAGTGAAACTTGATCCACACTTGCCAAAATGTTTCATAAATCTTGTAAAAATCAGACTTAATTTGACCTGTAAACATATTTCAGTATATCACATACCTAATTTCAGCTTCCAAAATCAAAGCATAATAGAAAAAAAAAAGACTGCAGAACAAAAACTGAAGAACTTCCTGAAACAAAGTCTTAAGTCAACTTGTAAACAGGGTGAATATTTATTTTATTACTCATTGGATAAACACATATCAAATTTCAGCTTCCTTAGTTAAAGCAGAGTGGAAAAAGTCTTGAAAACTATATCTGACACAAAGTCTCACAAAATTCACTCAACTGTTATGAAACTTACACTTAACCTGTAAACAAATAGTTGTAAACCACATACAAAATTTCTGCTCCTTAAATCAAAGCATGATTAAACAAGAGGCCAATGGGCCACATCACCCACCTGAGTCACTCTGGCCTATATTTAAAGATTTTCTTAATATAATTGTATGTAAATCTTTGATCCCCTACTGTGGCCCTCCTACCCACCCACCCCTCCTCCCTTGGGCCATGATTTTAACAAAACTGAGTCTGCACTATGTCAAAAGGATGCTATGTAAACTTGAGCTTTCTGGCTCAGTGGTTCTTGAGAAGAAGATTTTAAAGATTTCTTTCCTGTATTTTCAAATGCAAAAATTTTACCCCCTATTGTGGTCCCACCAAACACCTAGATGCCATGATTTTATCAAACTTGAATCTGCACAATATCAGGAAGCTTTCATGTAAATTTGAACTTTTCTGGCCAATTGGTTCTTGAGAATGACCCCAACCTGTTTTTACATTTTTGTGATTATCTCCCCTTTGAAGGAAACATGGCCCTTCATTTGAAGAAACTTGAATCCCCTTAACCCAAGGATGATTTGTACCAAGTTTGATTGAAATTGGCCCAGTGATTCTAAAGAAGATTATTTTTAAAATTTGTCAGTATATTTCTGCTATTTTGCTATTATATCCCCTTGGAAAAGGATGTTGCTATTCATTTGAACAAACTTGAATACCCTTCACCCAAGGATGCTTTCTACCAAATTTGGCTGAAATTAGACAAGTGGTTCTGGAGAAGAGGTCAAAATTGTAAAAAGTTTACAAACAGACGGACAACAGGTGATCAGAAAAGTTCACTTGAACTTTCAGCTCAGGTGAGCTAAAAAGATGCAGAACACCATATGGGAAAACTGACAGCCAGAAGAATGGACAGACAAACAAAGAGGAATTCTATAGTCCCCTTCCATTTCTGCTAAGGGTAATAATATTCACAGGTCACAGAGACATGTCAATTTTCTTCTTCAAAGCATAATGAAATGAAACAAATCTCTGAAATACACAATTAAATGTGACAATAGAGTAACTGTTTCTGAGCGAACACTCCACACCCTTAAGTTCCAATTAATGGAACTGGTAAACTACTGTTAGATGTTAATGGACATTGACAGCTTTATAACGAACACAATAAATAGTACCTGACACTTGGAGTGCTGCTTCAGGTCATAAAATGCCAACCCTCCATTCTTGGCTCCCACCCACACTCTCTTGGTGACTGGACACATACACACCATGCTGAACCTAGCAGTAAAACAATCATCACACACACTAGGGCAACATCTGTATACCAGTATAAATGTACAAGAAATAACATATCAATTTCGATCAAAGCTAATGCAAACAAAGTGTAAACATACCTGCATATAGTAGGGAATAATTCCTGCAAGCCTTTTGTCTTCATCTGGTTGATATCCAGACAGTGTATTGTAACATCCATAGCCTATGAAGACAGCACTTTCTATTTTAAAATTTGTAGTTTACCATCAAAAGTTCTACTTTTAGATGATGCTCATTGTTGACAGCTTTCGCCAGATAATGAAGTCTCTCATACATACCTCCACCAGTTGGTCAGCCACATCACTAGGCATCTTCTCCACCAGCAGTTCTATAGTCTTGAGTATTTCAGACTTCCCTCTAATTAGCACTGAGCTCATGATCTGTGAGTGTTGAGTCTGAGCAGCTTGAGCGATGGCATTGAAGCGAGCCACTTCTTTAGCCATTGTGATGATAAATGCTGGGGGTCTAGCTGTGGCTATCAGGGACAGGGCATGTCTGGCAGTTCGACATGCATCAGCCATTGGCGTGAGTGGAAGACCATAGACCATACTGAAATAGAAATCAGTATAAGACCACAGACCATACTATAATGGAAATCAGTATAAGACCACAGACCATACTATAATAGAAATCAGTATAAGACCACAGACCATACTATAATAGAAATCAGTATAAGACCACAGACCATACTATAATAGAAATCAGTATAAGACCACAGACCATACTATAATAGAAATCAGTATAAGACCACAGACCATACTATAATGGAAATCAGTATAAGACCACAGACCATACTATAATAGAAATCAGTATAAGACCACAGACCATACTATAATAGAAATCAGTATAAGACCACAGACCATACTATAATGGAAATCAGTATAAGACCACAGACCATACTATAATAGAAATCAGTATAAGACCACAGACCATACTATAATAGAAATCAGTATAAGACCACAGACCATACTATAATGGAAATCAGTATAAGACCACAGACCATACTATAATAGAAATCAGTATAAGACCACAGACCATACTATAATAGAAATCAGTATAAGACCACAGACCATACTATAATGGAAATCAGTATAAGACCACAGACCATACTATAATAGAAATCAGTATAAGACCACAGACCATACTATAATAGAAATCAGTATAAGACCACAGACCATACTATAATGGAAATCAGTATAAGACCACAGACCATACTATAATAGAAATCAGTATAAGACCATAGACCATACTATAATAGAAATCAGTATAAAACCATAGACCAAACTGAAATAGAAATCAGTATAAGACCATAGACCATACTATAATAGAAATCAGTATAAGACCATAGACCATACTGAAATAGAAATCAAAATCTATTAGCTATAAAGATTTGGTCCGACAAATAATCTTTGAAATACATGTACTAACAATGATGACTAAATCATCTAGTAAATGTCGTAATAACAAGTATGATACAGAATCTATAAAAGACTAGTGTTGTTATGTTATGAAATATCACAGTCATTCATTACTGGTCAATTTAGCTCTGAAGATGACATCCAGTGTAGAAGTTTGATACGATACCATAATGGTCATTATCATGCAATGAAATAAAATATCCTATCAGTAATATTCATGTTATGGGAATGCTAAAGTTATTTTTTGCTTGAATCACAAATTTTTTTCAAAGAAAATAGATTATATTTTCTTTTTCAATTTGATTTAACGATTCAAAGAACTGTTTGAAAGGTAATGTAGAAATTTATAACAATGTGAAAAAATTGCTGATGACTGATACAAAGTAAAATTCTTCACATTGTCATAATTATCTTTACTATTTACATGTACGTGTCCTCTGAAAATCCATGTGTATCATCCAGACCTGTGGCAACATCTTTAAGTCAATAAACACCTTTACTTTAAATGTGAAGGTTCGAATCCCATCGCAATATTTTACTGTATAGTAATGCAATCTGATTTTCACGTTTATTGCCAAATCAAACATGGATTCCTTATTCATATTTTGATAGTATCTCTTCTTTATGATCCAAATTAAATACTTTGTTAATAGCGTATCGATCGTCATCCATCACATAAGTATCCAATTAATATCTATATTACCTTATTATTTAGTTAGTTTCTATGCGCAAAATAAATTATGTTTGAATGGATCTAACAGAAGGAATGTTGGAATTCAATGCAGTTATTTTTGGAAAAATTTCAACTATAATCTTAAGGTAATACATGTACATATTACACTTTCTTTTTCTAAAACGAGTTACATAAACACGTATATTTTCTCAATCATTTTCTTTATTGCCACTTGATTCAACACCATTTTCACTGTTCCACCATGTTTATTCAGGAACATATTTCCTGTTATATACATTGTGCAAGTCTCCTATTATGACATCAAGTTTGCATACTACAATTCGTCTATATCTGGGAAGCTGGTAACTGTTGTCCCCTAAGATGCCAGCAATAGGCCTAATAGTTATGGTAATTTTAAAGACTTCAACAAATTACATCAATGGTAAATCATTATTATCTATTCATAAGAAATTAAAAATAATGGATTTGTAATCGTTTACAACACCTAGAAATTTTTGTTAAATTAAATTCGTATGTAAGCTTGTATCAATTTTAGGCATATTCTGTAAGTATTATTCTAGTTAGTGCTATGGTACTTGAAAAATTTTGCATGACTGTACCATCTATTAAAATCAATTTAGTTTATAAAGGCATTATGTGTTGTGTTTTTCTTTTGTCTGAGTTCAATTCACATACGTCATAATGATAAGTAATCACTAAGTTCGCCATTGTCAGTTTTTGTGTGAATGGCCTCGCCCTCATGCAAACGGAAGCTGTATATCTAGAGACAAAATTTGAAATTTTGAGACATGTAGAAGAATAAAAAATACCCAAAAAGTAAATTGAAATGAGGTTTGGAATTTTACTGAATATGTTAAGTACAATTTTGAAGAACAAAACCAAAATATCAAAAAATTATGAAACATCTGATCTGAATCCTAGCAGAAAAAGACATTGATCTGGAAAGCACGACAATGTAGACAGTGCGCTGTATAAATGGTTTAATGAAAAGCGTGCTCAAAATATTCCAATCAGTGACCCAATTCTTTTACAAAAAGTGGAAGACTTTGCTTCTAAATTCGGAGATTCTGAGTTCAAGTCCAATACTGGCTTGCTGGACCGCTTCAAATTAAGACATAGGATCATCTGTTGATCAGTTTATAGTGAAAGTGGCGCGATAGATGCTGACACAGTGAATGATTGGAAAAACAATAAACTCCCCAAATTAATTGAGGGTTACAAACCCTGTGATATATTTAATGCAGATGAAATAGGTCTGTTTTATAAACTAAAGCCTAAACAACTCTACAACTTAAAGGTGAAAATTATTCAGGGAGCAAATGGTCAAAAGACAGATTGGCTCTATTAGTTGTTTCAAATATGGATGGCTCAGAAAAGTTAAAACTTCTAGTGATTGGGAAATTCAACAACCCCCATTGTTTTAAGAATGTACATTGCCTTATGAGTATTTGTCACTTATCGCACAAACAAAAAGTCTTGGATGACGGACAGCTTATTCATTGAATGGATTAGAACCCTTAATAAAAGATTCCACACCCAAAAGTGTAAAATTGTAATGTTTGTTGATAATTGCTCAGCACAAAGCAAACTGGAAAATTTGAAATCAATTACACTGCAATTCTTTCTACCGAACATGACTAATGTGCTTCAGTCAATGGACCAGGGAATTATATACAATCCGAAGACAAAGTACAGGCAGAGACTCATAAAATACATACTAAAAGTAATTGAAAATTATCTATATATTTATTTTTTTGTTGTTGCTATTGTTTACTCCTGCATGTTTCCTTTTATTAAGTAAACTGTGATAATTAGAGCTCTCGTCTCCTAATCACATGTCAACTGTACAGAGATAGCCTACCGGTATTAACTACACCCCCGTGACAAAAGATTTGGTGTGAATTTTATTAAAAGAAGTCCCATTATATTTCAGTGTGATGACAGCAAGGTTGAGCCCCAGGTGAATGTTTTAAAAGCCATACGCAAGGTCGCTGCGCTTAGAACAATGTTAGAAGTGCTTGTATTTCTAACTGTTTTAGTAAAGCTGGATTTTCAATGTCTTTGAATTCTGATGATGGTTTTCATGCAGAAGATGACATGCCACTTTCCAGCCTTCTACCTTCATCATCAGCTTATGAATCTGATGATGGTGACATGCCTCTTGCAGAGCTCACAAAACGACTGACGCCTGCAGGGATAATATTTGCAGACTTCGTAACAGCTGACTCGGACCTTGTTGTGACAGAACAATTGACGCACAATGACATTATGTCAGAGCTGCTAGAGAATAATCAAAATGTGATGGACTCCAACTCTAATTTTGATGAAAGTCCACCAACAGCTCATGAGATTACTGGGACAATCAACATTCTTTACTGCGCACTGGAAATTCATCAAAATACCAAAGAATCTCTATTCTTACAACTCAGTGATATTGCACTTGAACTCCAGAAAAAACAAAAACAGACAACGATTGAAAAATATTTCTTTAAAAAGTAAATTCAATATATTGCCTTCATTGTCACCAATTCCTGTTTGATTGTATTTGTATGTATTCTGAAAATAAATTACTATGAATTAACACAGTAATGAAATGATGCAATTGTAGCAGCCCCACCCATCCCCCCAGAAAAGATATTTTTTTCCACAGAAATAAATAATAAATACATGTAATTAACAGTAAGATTTCAATAATACACATGTACATGTATTGTTAAACTTCTAAGGCATATGTCAATGTGAGCATGATCTTAGTGTTTTAGAAAAACAATTTTAATTTTAAGTTTTTTTTCTATATTTTCTATTTCGTAGAAAATAGATAAACTTAAATCTTTAAAAATGTGTTAAAATTATTAATCTTTCTAAAATAAAATTTTCTTTTAGCATATGGAAACGTTAAATATCTTTTGTAGACTTTGTATTTACTAGCCCGGTAAGATTTCTCTCTGGTTATTGTGGTTCGGATGCATGTTTACGATTAATTCACTGTAATTTTTTTTACAAATTCGCAATATGGATATAACAAATTACAGATATGATGAAGTAAATCCACAGGTCGCCTTGACTTCGCAATAACCAAGTTTTACTGTATAATGGGTATTTTTTGCGGTTGTCCATTTTTTACAAAATTTTGCAGATATGAAAAATCCACAAAAATTACAATCACAAAAAATATATAATGATATACATAGGAAAAGATAGGGATAATGCAACCACTGAAATTGAAAATGCAGAATACAATTTGATACCGTTTACATATTTTTACACACCTTAATGTACATATATTTTTTAAAAATACAGAAAAATACATATATCAATCTCTGGTTTGTTAAACAGGGGATGAAGGTCGCAAATATTGCAGAAAAAAATTTGCCTTTTTTTGCAATGTTTCCAGCCTTCATATCTTGTTTAACAAACCAAAGGAAGAATCACACTATATTATTTAAATAACTGCATAATTATGTGTACCTTGGCACTAAGCGGTCTGAATCTGTACAAATTTCTAGTAATCCTAGCAAAACAGCTGAAACATCCAGGTATGGCTCCCAGACAGTGAACCCTCGACCAATCAAATCAATGGCAGCCCTACGAATCGGAGTGTATGCTGGCAGTTTTTTGCTTGGAGGTTGTTGTAAAAGGAATGTCAATGCTTTACCTGCAAAAATATAATTTAAGCAAACACAGGCGGTTTTTACCCAAACCAATATTCTTTTTTGAAAGATGCAACATGGTACCTTTCATCTTTGATTCATGTGATACTGCAGAATCATCATTGTTTGAAGGGGGTGGGGGTAGGGGTGGGTGGAAGTTCAATGTCCATGGGTAAGCAAAATCTTACTGATTCAAAGGGACATGAATTTATGAGTATCTTCAACCCTACACCAGTCCAGACTAACTGATTGACATTCCAGAGAAAATTGCAAGAAAATGACACAATTAAAGGTATTCTTTGTCATACTGCTGCAGTTTGATTATAAATGTAACTGTGCATTTACAATCAAATTGCAGTTATATTCAAACTGCATCATACTGCTTATATTTGCATTGGCATTTGTATATATGTTATAATAATAAATGAATTAAATTAATTAGTTTTTTTCTGATCTAAACAACTTAATCATCACCATTATAAACACAAATGGCATGACAAATGAACAATATTGTCAATAGATACCTTATGTAACTAGAATAAATTTTTCTAGCTTTATAACAGAAACTTAAAATTGAGTATCAAATTTTGCGGGGATGTAAATTTGTAAGTAAAGGTAATCCATAAACAATGACAATTTCACAAAATCAGACAGGATTCATAGTGTTCAATACATGTACACGGTTGATAGATAACAAGAATACGGGACAAATGAGCATCTAACACCTAATCCCATATCAATCAGATTGAGCTAGACTTACTAGTATGTCTGGCAAGAGAATAATTTTTCAAGGTAAATCCCTCTTGTGCTGATTTTTTGCCTTTCTTGATATCCTCTAGTTTTCGTCGACTGGGTTCGATCTCATGTCCAAATTCAGCACCGATAACTCCCAGCATAACAATAGCAGTGGCCTGCTTTCTCCTGCTTTCAAATGATGATGAAGCTTTTTGAAGTGGTGTATCTGAAAGCACATAATTTGAAATAAAATTACTAAATTACTGTGAAGTAAAAGCTTAGATTACATAAACAAAGCCTTCACATCCACACTTCATTACTGTAAATTCCTAAATATATGCAAGAAAATTTATTATCATGTAATTTCGCGAGAAGCATCACTTGCAAAATAAAATTACTTGCTTTTATTTCTGTAATGCTAAAATACATGTAAAAACTCTTGATCAACAGTGCACTCAAAAATTTATGTTCTCACGATTTAACATCTATGAGTTACTTCGTGATACAAGTACTCATGCAAAATAAGAAATCTACAGCAAACTGACCGTTTATCATTGGATCCTCCTCGTCTTCATCATCGTCACCATCCTCATTCTTCTGCAATGTCTCTGCATTCATCAAACTGAGCTGAGGATCCACATAGGTGGGTAGGAAGGGAGACCACTGGTCTAAAATTTCCTTTCTCCCAGCTGGGCCAATTCTTCTTAATTCAGCCAACAACAGAGCCTGAGCTGCTTCACGAATCTATTTTATACAATATTTATTTAAATAAGTTTGTAAATCATTCTTGATCTTAAATTTATCTTTGAACAGTTACACTTGTCACCTATTATCAAATTTATTGTAATACTTTTCTCCAAGTAACTCAAGAAAAATGAAACACAAAATATGAAGATAAGAGTCTAATTTACATGTACACATATCTAACAAGAGGTTTGTTTTCCTCCTGTATTTTAGATAGCTATTGTAGTTTGTCCACAAGATACCTCTAAAACTTGTTGATGGATTTCAGTTAAAACTTACAACAGGGTAGGCCAACCAACAAAGAAAAATGTATTTGATTTGAGATGTCTGGGTATGGATGTGGGAATACTACACAATCCAAGTACAGTCAATTCTCCTTATCTTGAACTTGATGGGGCCAAGAAAACACTCCCACGATATCCAAGGGTTTGAAATACTGATGTTAACATTCATAAAGAAAAGGTTGATGGGACTTCCAACTCACTTCTATATATTCATGGTATGATACTGATGTTCAAGATACCAAAATTTAAATGTAATTCTGAAGCAAATTTACATTTAAAGAAAAATTCAGAACACACACAAAATGACCTACTTCTAGGCACCTGTCTTGCCATCTCCTGGCTAACATCTCCAGCTGAGGTGATTTGAGGTAATTTGGTCCAACCATTTCCGGCAGTAACACACAATGCAGTGCAGCTTTCAGACTCCATCCCTGCTTAATCTGAGACTGTTGCATCATCATAGCATCTGTCTCATCATCACTGGTACTGGGACTATCGATGGACTCTGCCACCACTAGTCCAAGGTGTCCAGTGAATCTCTTTCTACTCCTACAGAGAAAGAGAACTTGCAGTCAGGCCAACATATCATAACTTTTAAAACAAAGTTAACATTTTTTTAATCTGCTGATGATAACTGCATATTTACCCCCTTCTCTTTTTTCTTGTCTTTTCTGTCACAAAAGTTGCATGACTCATACTCATCAGAGTATTTGCTGTTGAGATTATGGACAACAAATGATTAGTTGTAACTGCACTGGAAATTTGCCATCGAGCCTTCATTGAAAAAGCCTTCATTTCATCAAGGACGGCATCAGACTTCCTCTGTGGCACATCTTTCCTACTGTTTGAGTCACTATCTTGGTCACTGTCAGTGTAATCTGACTGCACTAAACCATGTCTCTGGGCCAGTGCCAGAGACTTCTTATCAAACTGACCACTAGAAGCTGACCGGGCCTGCTGTATCAGGGTCACTTTGCCAGGAGGAGGTGCATAGTCTTTTGTCATCTTTTCCATTACCTCCTCTTGGCAGAAACGTCTGTGCCATCCAGGCAGCATCAAAGACATGTGACCGCTGCGTGAAATTAGTCCAAAGGCTATTGGGCACCTGGGCTGCAAGAGTCCTAGTTTATTGATACATAATTTATCTAAGTCAGGGTCCAGTCCCCAGGCATGAAGACAAGAGAGGAATAGCTGGGCTATATCCAGAGTGAGGCTTCTCTCAGAGTTAGTGACTGATTTGTGGCTGGGAGAGGCTGCATGGGCAGGAGATCCTCCCCGTGAACTGGATTCTGACCGGGAGGGACTTCTCTGTCCTCCAGTAACTGCTTCTGCTTTCTCTTTTATCTTTAACACCATACCTGATTTTCAAAACAAAACATTTTAATTTCAATGCATGAAGCAAATGTCTATTATTCACTTCAACCATTCTGTCATCATACGAGCTACTGTATTTAAAATGTGGAAAAAAAATATGGGTCAATTAATCTCCCTTTTAATTTCAGTAAAGCTTGCTACATCACCGTGAATGCCTCCTTGGTCCGGCTGATCTGTGTATGGCATAAAGCCCTTGGCCTCTAATTCTCCTGGTGACATTGTGGAATATTCTTCTGTGAGCAGTTGGACTGTGAAGAAAAGCAAATAAAATTAAATGTGAACATGAAAATAAAAACTTACAAATATCAAAATATAGTTTATCTCCTTAAGTACAAAAATGGTATACGAATGTGCAGTGAAAACTGCCTAATCCGACACTTCAATAATCTGTTTCACTGGGCATTCCAACCCTTGTTTTCATTCTTAATTTCATATTTCCATTGTTGTTTACACTGTTTATTCTGATATATATTCCAACAAAAAATTATCTCCCAGTGCATGATGGATTAGACAGGTTTCAGTGCATATATCAGAATTTGTATCATCATCATCATCATCATCATCACCACTACTATGGATTCATATAAAAGTGCAAATATTGTATAAATAGCATTTTTAGTGAGGATCCAATTTGGCATTATTAGCAAGGTTGTTTAGATTGCTAGAATTTTATAACAGAAACATATTTCTGAAAAACTCCAAGATAATTTCAATGTAGCAAAGAAATTCATTAAAAAAACTTGTCTAACTTCTGATTTGAAATCTTTTGAAACACACCTGCTGCATAATTGCTTTAACTCATTCAGCCCCATCTGCCTTATCTAAGATAAACCCCATACCAGCAGTGTTTTACTGCTTGCTCCCCAGAAAACTCTTATGTGACTCCCTGCTGCAGGTGAGTGATCAACAACCTTATACAAAGGCTCATTAATTCTTTATTTATGGACACATGTTTTCATATTTTCAGGTTATAAAGAAGACAAATTATAGATTCTATATGATATAAAAATTATCTAATTATTTAATTATCTAATTATTTCCACTGAATTTCATGGATTTTTTTAAAAACTGAAAAAATGTATCTAACCAATAAGAGATTCTGTATCAAAGAAGAGGATGTGAATGTCTGGGTCTTTCAGATTGGCTCGGATGCCCTGTATAAACATTGGATAAGTCTGCTGTTTAAGATAGTCATTTCTATGAGTTGACGACTGCTGGATTGTCCCTGTTTGGATCTGCAACTTCTGCTGGGCCAGATTTTTGAAAGTTGCAAGGTTACGTCGTTTAAGGGCTTGCGTCAGAGTTATATTTGGATTGACTAGGCTCTCCATGGGGGTTGCATTCTCATCACAATTGTTCAGAATTTCTTCTGCTGTTATTCCATGAATAACTCTATCTAGATGACCTGGAATATTAGAAATACATACGTAGTAATAACTAGGTTGTGTTGCATCATCTGTGCTTATAACCATAAGTCAGCATAGCCAGGAGAGTAAAAGAGAAGGTAGGCATACTGAATCCTAGGAAGTAATTCATTTTTAAAAAAGTGCAGTATATTCATAACAATTATTTACTAATAAACATTGCTATACACTGCTCAAACACAAGCTGTCAATCATTGATTCCTTGAGAAATGGTATTTCTATAATCATTTTAAATTTCGATCTTTCTGAGGGGATCTGGGAGATTTTTTTTTCCCCAGATGGGAGACATTTTTTGGATGCTCCACTCTGAAGGCCTCCCATCTGATCCAGAAGATAGCATATGCATGCAATGAAAAGATTTCTGACCTGTTTCCATTTGCCATACATATACAGTGCCATCAGAACAGCTGACCACCATGAAATCATCTAGTGGTCTCCATTTGATGGTCTGTACAGGGAACAGATGTCGACCAGCCAGCATGATACATTTCCTCTCCCTCAGACTCAGCAGTGTAACAGAGTGGTCACTGGCCACAGAACATACACAGGGCAGAATTCTAGGCTAAGATAAAGAAGCTCTTTTAAAACTTATGTATGGTGGCATATTTCTGCCACCCACTTGTCAGATAATCATGTTGACTTGTCAGACCTTAATGTTATCTTGGAAGATGATTGTATAAACTTGTCAGATATTATGTTCAGTGTCAGAAAATATTGACCTTTCCGAGAATTATGTATATATGGTGGCATATTTTTGCTACCACTTGTCACATAATTAGGTCGACTTGGCAGAACCTTTTGTCAACTTGTCAGATCTTTTTGGTCGAATTGTCAGTTAAACAAGACCTAATAATTTGAACAAATTTGCATAAAATGCCCAATTTGTAACATCACTTATCATCATAATTTTCTGTTAAGTCTACATAATAATCTGACAAGTTGATACGATTTTCTAACAAGTCGACATAATTATCTGACAAGACAACATAATCATCTAACAAAATCAAATACATGTAATTACTTTCTGAAAATATATTGACTTGTGAGATCATCATATTGATTTGTCAGAAAAGTATACTGACAGGTTAACATAATTCTCTTACAAGTAAGCATACTCATTGGATAGTTATGTTTACTTGTTAGATATTTACATTGACAAGAAGATGGAGTTATTAGCATTAACACAGCTTTCTGGCAAGATACTGAGATTACTGTCTAACAAATCACAATTAAGACCTAACAAGTCAATATAAAAATTTAACAAATGGGTGAATGAAATATGTCACCATACTTAATGGTCTGGTATCTCAGCTCTGGAATCTCAATTTCCAAGAATAATCATTCTATCAAACCATTCCATTTTTACATAAGTGCATATACAGCACAATCAAATACTGCAGTGATAAGGAAAGTTTATCGTTAAGCAATTTATCATCTTTAAGGAAATTAGTTTGGCACGAAATAAAAATGTTATTGCTAAGTTTCCACTAACTCTATCAATATGAATTATATCCCCTAACCTACAATCTTTTTTAAAGATAACAAAATAAACATTGTTTTGGAGTTGTCAGGTGTATTTCCTTCAGAGGTAATCAATATTAAATCGACATCTGTAGTTGAATTGATGCCAAAAAAAATGAGTCCTTCAGGTTCAAAATTTCTGCAAGGAGATTGTAATCACAATGTTTCTTCGCATACTCTGAAAACAAAGTCTGAGAAAAAATATAATTCATTTCCTACCTACCTACCCTAATTTTGTCTTGGATGTTAGAAGAAAAACAACTGTTACAATTATTATCTTTAGTCTGAAGACATACATTGCAATTGTTTGGTGGACACAGCAACTGAGTTATCTCCCCTCCATGGACCGTAAAGGTGTGAAGTTTACATCCAGTGTAGATATCCCACAGCATGACAGAGAAATCTGCTCCACCGGACAACAAGTGCTGGGACTCATATCGTGTGCTCTCATTGAAGGGGTACAACAAACTGGTCACACATCCATGATGCCCATGTAAAATCTTCACTGCAACATCTGAAAAAGTATAAACTAATCACCATGAGATCAGGTACCAATCTAATTGACATACAGCGAAAAGATCAAAATAGGAAAACTAAGGAGTGAAACAAACTAGGTTTCTGTCTCTCTCCTAAATTATCAAAATTGACAAAATATGGCATTTTTGCATAATATTCAAGAACTTTAAAATCCACCTAGTTGCTCTGTCTGCTGTTGAATGAATGCTTTATGGCTAACACAAGTATGAAATCTGTGTTTTATATTTACGCCAAAATTTGCAATTGTTGGTAATATTTTTAGAAATGGAAATTAACAGGGCAATATTACGTGCAAAGTGAATTTACATGTAGTTCTTTCAAGCAAAAAATAGACATAACTTAGACTACACGCATAGCTCAAAGTGACTTCTTTTTGTAATGCTGTACAAGAATGAAGAAGGACTCTGACCTTTGTGCTTGAGCTCCTCCGTTTCCAGAAGCTGTAGGATGATACTCTGGGAGGCAGGTGCTATCACAATGGACCCATTCTGTCTCCCACAGGCCACTTTGCCTTGTGATGGAATGTATATAGTTGAAGTAATGGCTAATGGCTGGTTATTTTCATCACACTAAAAAACAAAGTACTGGTATGAAGTGAAAAGTGTATATTAAAAATGCTGGAACCCAAGCAAACCTGAACTGGTCAGTTTATGAGTTACAGAATTATTATTTTGCACACTTTTTCTATATAAAATGAAATGAAAATGAATTAAGTTTAAATTGCCTACATTTCTATACAAATACACTAAGCTACGATAATGATCCGTATCAGAATTCAAAATACATATGTCACGTCCTTCCTAGGATCACTTCTATTGATCAGATTGACTAATTTTCTGAGAGGGGGAGGTGGGCATCTCACCCCACTTTACATGTAGCCAACTTGTTCCATTTAAAATGAGGGAAAAATAAGACAGGAGACATGCTAGAATCTTACCAGAATGAACAAACAATTCATTATTGATTAAAAAAATCACGAGAAATACCTCTTCTACTTCTTTTAATTCTAGAAATACATGATAGTAAGGCATTCCGCATAACTCATTTCTGACACCAAGTAGTTTTGTTATAATTGAATTAATATGGTTTCTTCAATATCCTACTACATATATACACCCTAATAGTATGTCAATTCAATAAAATATAATTGAAATACATGGATGAGATACAGCATATACACTACCATACAGCATATCTTTATGTTAGAATCAGAATATTATGACTTGCATGGTGTATTTATATGGATACCTATGTACTGTACTCAATTGAATATGCATACCAATTTAGACTCAGCACATAAGATTGAAAATTTTAATTTAACTCATCTTTGTCATGTGTAATTACATTGATACCTCAGATACTGATCAATGAGTATCCGTATCAAATACAAACACCTACAGTAGTAAATTTAGAATCCGAAATATTCCAGATCTCTGTTTAGAATCCGAAATATTCCAGATCTCTGTTTAGAATCCAAAATATTCCAGATCTCTGTTTATGCACTTCAATGCAACCATGTGATATCTTTTAAAACTGAATGTGCTGTAGATATGAATATGTTTTATTCATTATACTCTCATATATTAACACCATTAACGCTGAGATTTGTAATACAAATGAATTTGGGAAATGGTTTATATTCAATATGATAGACAACACATTTATTAACCAAGTTGAAATTTTACTCATTACTGTATTTCAATATGATTTATGTGCATACAAAACATCTTGATGTTAATGCATGTGTTCTATATTAAAAATGATTGTTAAGGCATAAAAACAAATAGCTCATTTTGTTGATTTCAGCAAATCACATCAATCGCTGATTAAGAAAATGATGTCACCAATTTTCACATGAATCATCAGGACCACTATCCTAGTGCTTGATTATATTGATTAAACCAAGTGAAACCACATTTACACTAATTTTGAGACAAAATAATGGGCTCTTTGCACAACCATTATGCCATTTTTTGGATGCCAACAACACATAAAACTTAAGTTTTTTTTCAGAATTTTTTTCAATGTTTGGATGTGTGTGCACAGTACATAATGGTTTCAGAATACCAGTAGTTAATAAACAGATTTTGGATTTACCAGTCCATCAATGATGCCAGCTGGGGGATGACGTAGATTTTCCCAAATATCAGCCAGTGAAGTGCTGCATCTGGGAGGCAAAGCTGTCAGAATAAAAACCATTTATATAACACAATCCACAATACGAAGGTGAATGGAATGAATGACAGGAAATAATAATTGCAGTCTCAATGTAGTGAATATTCTGAAACATTTTTGCTATCTATTTTTTGATAGCTTGAAATGTTGGTATTTTAAAACAAGGGGCCCATGGTCAATATTGTTCACCTGAGTGGGTATACTGTTTCCAATAAAACAAATTCCCAATTATGGCCCACCCTGAATCTGGGTCATTGTGTGAACAAACTAAATTTTCCATTTGTATATTTTTATGTAAAATTCAATTGTCTATTATGGCCCTACACTGACCTTGCAGTAATAGTGTCCACGACATTGAATTTACATTGCATGGGATTGCTTGTATATCATCGTCACAAAACACACCTCTTGTCCACACACTTCCAGACTTGGTAAGTGTGGCTAGCAATGATGTTGTATATTGATTTGACAAAATTTTCCTATGAAGTCCTATATATTTTATGGATTAAACTATTTAAATCTTTGTCATATAGTAAAACTCATTTAGTATGAACAAAAACACAATGATATTGAGAAGTTTTTTTTTTAATCCCAATGAACACTCTTCATACTTCTTTTAGAATTTGAAAAATTTGGATTTAACAAATTTACAGAGATGAATGAATTTTCATTTCCCAAATGCATTAAAACAATGTACATGTATTTGTACTTGTTTATAATGAAACATTTTTCCCTAGAGAATCATTTTTATTTACATGCGATTCATCTACCACACTTATTAGATTGTGTCTACTTCTGTTTTGATAAGCACACTCTTTTCTTTTAAGATATGACATCATATGTGCCGTTTCATGGCTGTTCTGTTCATTCCTACTTACCCAAAGGATTTAAAATAGAATGTGTTGATAAAATATGCACACATCAAAAAAGGTTTTAAAAATGAAATATATGCAATGAATTATTTTTCAAAAAGATTTAGTCTCAAAACTGCAATGATGTGCGCAAACAAATTTTCATAACGTGCTAACATGCATCATAATTCATTGCTTAAGTACCCACAGGATTTGCTGTAACAGAGTTTTGATGTACATGAATAACAAAGCACCTGAGCTTCCATCTCAATAACTAATAAATTTTATGAAGGAGCAAGACAAAAATTTTCAAGAAAATTCAATCAAGAAGAGAAATCAAGTACACAGTACATGTAATATCTACAATTATATTTGTCAACAGCGATTATACAGGTATACATATGTATGCCAATTTACCTGGTGATCTATCAAAACTTTACCTGGTAATCTATCAAAACTCTCCTGTCGCACCAAGGTCATCTGGCGTTCAGTGACCTCTGGAAGTGTCCACATCACTATTTGTCCCTCAGAGTCTCCTCTCAGTAGAAATCGAGCTGGTCTGTCACTTTTACCGATATGGAATGTCATGGCAGGGGCACAGGCCATTGACTGCAGTGAAAAGGAGTATCATTAACAGATGGGAATAATTTTTAAATGATTCACTAGTTTTTAATCCAAGGTAACACTGAAAACAAAACAATTATGAAATGAACTCATTACATGTAAACCTTCACATAACTTCATTGATATATGATCAACTATTTACATCTGTCATGTTTCTAACTATCCTAAACTGGAAAATTTTACCTTGTATTTCTTTTTGTGAAATTAGGACAAAATGCTCCAGATTTATTTTTGTACATCAAAATTTTCCAGATCAGCTTTGTTGCTAAAGACATAGTATACTTGTAAATCATATTTCTTTGAGAATTTATTTTGAAAAAATTCTTCAAATTCAGTAGATCTGCTTTGTTAAAAATCTATCTACAGCAACTCAAAACCAAAGACTTCACATTGCCTTGCAAAATAACACATTTCCAATGTGCTCATAAAGAATATGTCCTTTAAATTTTCAAAACAACAAGAACTTTTTAAGTTTGACAAAACCCCCAAGCGCAAGTGTAATTAAATTGGGTATCAAAGACAATAAAAGTCGGACACCTAGGGAGTTTTGGAATTTTCCTTCAAATGTTCTTGGTGGGTTTTTGTTTTTTATTATTTTTTTTATTTTTTATTTTAATTATTTTACTTTTATCCCTACAAAATCGATATCAACAAAGATGTCAGGTACACATTCTTGATAAAGGTCAATGAAAAAATTTTACACAGAAAAAAGTTCATAATTTCCTTTCCAGACTAACTTTATTTCACGTTACAAAGCAACAGGAACTCAGATCTTTATGAGAGGTTCCATTCCTCAAGTAAAAACAGTTTGTGCTCTACATCTTGTACACAAGTAATTCCCCCTCTACCGAACTTGGCCCTTGCATTTGACTTTGAAAATCAGTAATAATCCAAATCTTTATACTTAGACACCATTTCTGATAGTTCATCAGTTTTAGAGAGACATGATCTGGAATCAGATCAACATGGTGTGATGATCCAGAAAGTCAGGTCACACTGTGAATTTAACAACTTACGGATTATTGATGGATATATAATGAAGTCAGATGAGAGATGTGGCTTTAAAAATCTTCCACACCAATCTATTGTACCATGTAAGAACATAGGAACATATTGACAAGCATGCCAGCATTTGCAGTGGCTACTTACAGACTCAGAAAACATGTCCAAGATGTAGTAAGCATGAGGAGAGGTCTGATGAGATGGCTTACGGTATTCAACGCTCTCAGAGTTAGCACTGCAAAGAGATTGAGATGCCATTAACTGAGAGAGATCTGTATGTAACAATCATCTGCATTCATATGTAAAATTCATCATTAAATTACTAAATCCAAGTTGCTATTCATTGTCAGGTTTTAATTACCAAATATATCATTCAAACCAAAGGTAACTTTTACTTCTTAAAATTTTTAATAATTGTCCACACATAATCATCTTTAAAAATATCAAAACTAGCTTTCAAGGTATTATCCGCTTACTATAAAAGCAGACCAATACAGAACAACAAGCAAGCAAACATTAATGACAAAACAATGTCAACAGCTGCATTGTACGCCTTCACATTTAATGTCAATCTCATCACAGTTAGCACATGTACATCAGCACCGTTCTCCCCAGCAAGTATGATGCACATATTTTGCACTGCATATTTAAATCTAATCCTATATAGCACATTCACTGTAAGTCTTTATACCAGCATAACAGGTCTAGCAAATGATCCAGTGTGCACATAAAACAGAAGAGATCAGTTATAATTGTTCATACTATCATCGTAATAGGCCATATCAAACTTATTTGTTCAATTTAATGACCTGGAGAGAAAAAAAGAGGACTATGGGCCACAATGCTCACCTACATAACATTAAATCTTACAAATTTGGACTCTTTCATATCACCTCATAATCTGACTGTTCATAAATGTACACCATTTCAAGATCCTTGCACAATATTTTTGATAAACTGCAGATTTGTTGTTTCTCTGAAAAAGATTTCCACATATGTCTCGCGTATTCAGTATATTTACTTGTTTTAGGTCCTTGCAAGAATTTTTTGTTCATAAAAATAAGTTACCAGCTGTAGGTAAAGTAGCACAAATTTATATACATGGCACTCAAAATCATAGCATGAAGAGTTTATATTGCTAATGCCTGCTGTGGCAAGAAGCCTTAATTTTCAAGGTCTTATTTAAAAGACCCATAACTCTCACTTCTAATTGCTGAGCATTTAGCAAGGGAGAAGTCACTGACTATCTTATGTCTTAGGTTTCATGCAGCCAAGATATAACCAAGACTAATCCAATACATCTCATTCATTAAAAAAATGTTGTAACCACTGAGCCACCATACCCACTAATTCCAATATAAGAATTGACATTAAATTGTATTCTGATAAAAATTTACATAACTGCAGCTGCAAAATCTTGGGTTTTCGGGCATGATTTGATTAAATATTGATCTGCACTATTTGAGGATACTTGCATAATGCTTTTAACAAATTTTACCCATGATGCTCTTGCGAAGATCATCTTTGAACTTTTTTTTTCATATAATTACACCTACCATGTGTATATTATAACTTGTATATAAAACTGCAATCCTTTTGTTACTCCAAGCTGCCCTTAAAGCCATGGTTTGTACAAATGAATCTGCACAATATATGAATTCCGAAGTTATTACCTCTGATTCTTCCATCTACACCCTAGTGACTGTAAATGATCCAGACCTGTTTTCACTATTACCTTTGAAAGAGTCTTCCATTTAAAAAAAACTAGAGTCTCATTTATGCAAAAATGATAATTGCTAATTTTGGTTTAAATTGTTTATGTGGTTCTTTAGAAATTGAAAATGGAAAACACCAACAAGAGGTGTTTTTATGGCCTCAAGTCACAGAATACATCACTAAATACTGAAGAATTAAATCTGCATAAGTTATTAAGTGTATCAAGTATGAAGTCTGCCAGTTAGAGCCTTCTCCAGTCATCCACTGTCATGAGAGACACATAAAGTGTGTTTGGCCTGGTAGACAACATACTGACCTGTAGACCGAAAGGGATCATGTATACAATGATGTGTATCAGCTTACCAAGTATGAGGTCTGCCGGTTAAAGCATTATCCAGTTATTCATTGCATAAGATCCAAATAAAACATAAGATACACTAAAACCTGTCTGGACTGGTAGTCCTGCCACACAAAAGGAATCATCTGCAGCTGATGTGTGTCAACATACCACACAAAAGGAATCATCTGCAGCTGATGTATGTCAACATAACCAAGAATGAAATCTGTGAGGTAAAGCATTCTCCTGTTATATGTCACATAGGATATGGAGAACAACTAACATACCAACCAAAATATAAAAAGATATAAATATGCCCCTCCTTCTATGAAGAGGACATAAAAATGTTGCTGTCAGTGGCAGACAAATGGATTTTGATCAAAAAAGTGTAAAATGGAGAATAAAGAAGCCAGAAATAAAACATTTAATACTAACAACATTAAAAAAAATGTCATGAATAAGAAGCGTGAAACATGACAAGCTGAAAGGTTTTGAAGAATGATGCTAGTCAGTCAGGCTTGAGTTTTAGAAATCAACAGTCTATCAGACCAAGACTGACTGGCGAGACAGAGGTTACTGTGAGGGTTATTATAGTCAAATTACAAATTAAAACATTGTCAAATTTCAGTTTTAAAAATGCATCTGTTACCTTTCCAATACTTTTCCCTTAAGCAAACTTGAAAGTGAAAATAAATCTAATGGTTACTAAAACGAGTAATCAAAACAAAGTGCAAGTCTACAATGACAAATGAGTATAAGTATACTGAACAACAAAATGTGGTTCTAAACAAAACAACATTCAAGTCATGAAGTGCATTTAATGATATTTTGTTTCCATGTTCATAAATGCAATGTGGGGTGTAAAATACAAAACTGAAATGGGGACACTATTATTTTGTATGAATTTTCCTGACATAATCAAAACGTTGTACTAAATCACATTTACTAGTACAAAATGATGTACACATACATGTACATGTCTATACAAACAGACGTAAAATACTCTGTATACATAAAAGTTTCTTTTGAACTCCATTTAGCATTTCAATTTCATATACAAATTTAGTGTCTCAATTTTTTGTGATGATCACTCCTGTAAATATTAAATGCACACAACTGACAGTTTTACAAACTTTTATCCAACACAGAAAGATCATACTAGTATATATATATATATATATATATATATACATTTGATTTATCATATTTCACCATACATGAAAATTTATAGAGTTTATTTTTACAATACAAGACATCAAACATAAATATCCCAATACCAAAAATAAATTTCTGTTAATGGTACTATTTAAACAATGAGCATATTGACACACCTTGGAGCAGATTTCTAATAATCTTTATTGAGTTACACAACACTACCCACACTTTACCTGAATCTAATTTCATCTCACCTGACAGGTAATTTGTACAGGTAACCTTTCCCCTCATTGCTCCAGACAATGACTTTGTCTACACTGATGAAGTCACCACCTGACCATCTCTCACCACACCGATTGGACTCGGAACATAACAAAGTGAAGTCTCCCGCATCATAAATCTACAGTACAAAATGTATAGGAGTGAAACGGTTCACTGCAGCATCTCCATGGTTCATTATGCTTGGTTCAATTTGCAATTCAAAAGGTATATTTTTTTCTTTATACAGTTTACATGTCCCCCCCCCCCCCCATTTTGACATCATGTTTTTTTTCTTTTTTCAATCAAGAAGAGTATGCATCAAAATCTAATTTTAGTTAGATTAGCATATTCTTAAGAAATAATCCCTAGTTCTGAAAATACATGAGGATATGAAGTGTGGCACTTCTCGCCAGCATACTTAATGAAGTTTGTTATTGCTTCACGAAAAACATGCCGGCATGAAGTGTTGTAGTTCATATCCTCATACATTTTCAAAAATGAAATTTATTTCTTACATTTACATTCTATTTTCATATCTGTCAGAATTCCCAGTTGTTGAAATAAATGTATTATATTTATATGTGTATCAAGATATCATTGTTTACAACTGCAGCATGTCGAAGAGGCACTGGTTATTATTACAATATGTAAAGATAACAAAGGCAAAACATTGGAAATGTAAATAAATATATTCAAATGACAGACATTCAAAACAGTGGAATGTGTGTTCACAGCAGAAGGAGATCAGGTAAATGCTAAAAATAAGTACTTACTCCCATGAAAATGCTGACTTCTTAATTTCTAATCAAATATTTTCATAGGAAATGTTTATTACCAACAGTATTTTTTATTCAATTTTAAAAGCTACTGTATGCCCTTCTGATTTGGAAAAAACTACCATCATTTTGGGATATTGGAAACATTTTTTTATGTTTTAAAAATTACATACATCAGTGTTTGAAACTTGCTGTAAAATTAGCTACACATGCAGGGCTGACTACTTTTAAAGATTATGAGTGCTGCCAAAGACTTACTAGCTCTGAGAAATTTGAAATTATTTTTATTAATAAGTATTTTCTAATTAAAGCAAATATGTGACTATTGGATTCAGTTCTAATAAATTCAATCCTGATAATATATAATTTTATAACGTCCTTTGGTTTGTTACAACTTTGTTACAGATATGATAAGTAGATTTCATACTTAGTGGAAATTTTAACATGTCCTGTTGGGCATCTCTACATAGAAATCTGTTCACCCCTGACAAAGTTTATGCATCTTGGTGTAACTATTGATTTTTGTAACATAGCTTTGTTTTGCAACCTTTGCACAACAAATTTATTGTTCAACATGGCATACACATCATAAAGTCGACATTATACAAAGTTCTGAAAATGCTTCATTAAATGACAAAATCATCCGGTTAATGTCCTATATTTTCCTTATCAAGATGCTATTTTCATGAAGTGAAATAAAGCTTTAGTCCTTCAATCTCCTTGGGAAATTTTGGCACCATCTTGAAAATTTTTGTGAAGGGAAACTACCTAAATAAGGTACATGTAGTAATTCTTATGTACAAAAAACACTGGATTAATTTAAGAGTTTAAACAGACAAACCTTTAGTTTTGATAGAACACACTTCATTTCATAACAACTATTTAAACTGTTTGAAAATAACTGCACTGTATCCTGATACATGGTGTGCAATAGAGAGGGTGTATCATTTTACTCCATGTCTACAGATTGTCAGTTCCAACAACGCTTCAATACACTGAGCAAATCAAACAGGTGGTTATTATTAACCTCAGTGAATAAGGCATTGAGATAGCCTATCTGTAGATCAAAATGACAAATAACATATCTCTGATTTTAATTTTGCAACAGTGGTGCTCTTCCATGTAAAAAATATCATGATAATGTATTGCTCATTTTTCACTTTAAAATAACAAAAATGACTAACCTGCCAGTACTTTGAGCAGACAATAAGAACAGTTCTCTGGTTATATGAACAACAAGTCAACGTCTGGGCATTTAGACAGCGGATCTGCTTTGATTCATTTTCATAAACAGGCTGTGTCTGAAAGGGAAACCACTATTTACCATTTTCAAGAACACTAATTAATTCCCAATTATAAAAATAAAGTACAAGTAAATGGACATTTTTTAAACAATATGTCGATACTAATTCTTTCAGTACTTACCATGATTTCATTTCCAGTGAGAGTCCAAACTTTGACAGCTCCAGAATTAGATATAGCTACTACAACATCATCTACAATAGGCAAACATGTTATAAACAAATCATTTCTATTGCAGTGAATTTATTTGAACTTGTGAATAAATGTATGTTAGCCTTACCTACTATTAAGGTTGCTCATTACACCAAGACTTCTACTTTAAATGACACTACATCACAAGATGGCGATTTAAATATTTTTTGGGAATTATTTGTACCAATAGATTTGTTTGTCTATCATCATAGCTCAGTGGATAACATAACAGATTAGTCATTTGCAGATCCCAACTTCAAATCTGTCAGTGTTTTGTTTATATATGTATTGAAATAAATTTGTTAAAATATTATTATTGGTCTGACCCCCCCCCCCCCCCCCCCCCCAGCAAATTGCATAAACTTGCCTTTTTACAGATGCACTTATTACAAACATGCATCATTATATCTTTCATAATTAAATATTTTAAATATTTGTGTAACACAATACCCTTTCTGATCACTAAAGATCCATCACCCAGTGTGTTGAATACCTCATCATTCATATTTGACCAGCATTATTATATATTTATTTTTGTAATTTCAGGTTAGAGGTAATCATTTAATATGTTCCTCGGTAGAAAAGATACAAACACACACACAATAAAGTTTGTTTATTCACTGTATCTAAAACTCTGACGTTATCCATTGTAAATGGGTTTTGTTTTTTTTTGAAGCCCTAAAATTGTATTCCATTGATTCTTAAGAAAGTGTAGTGCAGAAATAAGCTGTATGTTGTGTAGAAAAATTGAAATCATCTCTTATTATTAGAAATAGGACCCAGAATTGGAAGAATGAAAATATATAAAAATATATTATTGTCCTCAGTTGAATTTGTTATCAAACAAAAAAAAAGTCTCAGTTTTACCACTTTAATGAAAAATCCCATAGGATGGTTGTAAACATAAAATTCCCACAACAAATTTATACTCAAATCTCTATGGGTATCAAACTAGAACAAACATACTTGAAAAGTTTGTTGAACTGAATCATACATATGTTTGAAGTTGTATCAAAAATAGACATGTTTGACTAAAAATTTACGAAAAGGAAAACCTGAGTGTCATTTCTGCAGTTACAAGTACTTCCCTTATTTCATAAACAATATATTTATTAGTAGATATCCAAGTAAATAAATACAGAAAAAAGAAATCCTTGGGCCTTAACTGTCACTTAAATATTACACGAAAATCTAGGATGTTTATATAGGAAGTATTGCATGTTGATGGCACAATGTGGCACATATTTCAAACCCAGAGAACACAGTATAAACCATCTTTGTACCAAATATGAGCTTTCAATATTTCTTTATTACAATTTTGTTGTTTCGATGCAAAGTGAGAGGGATAGTCAGAAAATGAACTTGTAGACAGACAAGGTAATTTTTCTATAATATTAAATTTTGTTTTCAGTGCCTATTCCTTTTCACTTAATTTATTTGCTATATGTTAAGAAATAAAGGAGAAGATTATCAAAAAAAAAAAATCAAAAAAATCAATGATTTTTATATCAGTAGATGATCTATATAGTCCTATCCTAGGACCTGAACTCTTGACCTTGGGATAAGAATTTTGTTTATTCCAGTAGATGCTTCTAACTTTCCAGTCCAAGTCTCTGTGTTAGGCGTTCAGTTCAGGTATAAACAACTATAGACCTCAGCACTAAAACAAAAGTCCCCAACGGGCATGATTGGTAGAGGATTATCTCAGCATTATTACTATGTGCCAAGTTCAAGTTTTTGAGGCCTAAGAGTCAAGAAGAAACTATGCATTTCCAGTATGAACTCTGTCCTACCAACATATAATCCCTGATCCAAAGGGCCATGAATTTCACATTTTACATCAAGATTTTTCTCCTCATTATTACTATGCACTCAGTTTCGCTGTTTGATGTTCAAGAGTACAGAAGATTTTTAAGAAATAATATATTTCCAATATATGGGCCATAGAGCCCCATCTTGGTACTAGGACACCAGATCCATGGGCCAAAAACTTCACAATTTTAGTAAACTTCACTTTTATCATTAATATGTACCATGTTTGATTGTTTGGTGTCAAAGAATTAAGAAGATTTTTTTTAAGAAACAAAAACTTCACCCTAGCCCCAAAACCCTGACCCAGGGGATATGAATTTAGGTTACATGTCTGACAGCAATATTTCACCTTGGCAAATTGACCTTCCATCTTTAGTGACCGGATGGAGAATACAGCATGCACTGATCCAGTCAGGTGCTACTTTAGAAGTAAGAGTGTACAGAATCTCCAAGGAGTTAGGATTGATGATGAAGATTTCTGGATAGTATCCATTACAAACCAAGCGAACATCTTTGGACACTTGAAAGTGATAGGCCTGTAAACATATTTCTTTTAGTTTGACAATGTCATATTTGAAAAAGATTTATCATAGCTGATAAAGCACACTTCTAGATGTACATGAATGTATTAAACTATAAGAACACTTAGAAACTTCATTGATACATGTACATATATCAAACATGAAAAAAATTCTTTTATCTAAGATCATTAAGAAAATATACAAATACGTTTACACAGAAATACAAGTTCAAGCATAATGACTTCAAGGTTACCTGCATACAGGTATGGATGTGGGGCATCTTCGTATTTTCAACACATCTACCATCACTTATGTCCCATAAGCACATCTCTCTGTAAATATTTAACAGATTTCAACAGATATTTCACAATCAATATAATAGTACATATTACATAAAAACAGTAATCATTATATATCATATACATGGATATACATGTGCTAGGACTGTAGGTATAGATACATATTGATGCTGATATTGATACAAATTGCAAATCAGTTACATACTAGTAACCTTATGTTACAGTTACTTGCCTAATGTTTATTTTGATGACCTATGCCCACACTTTCAACATTGTTCGACAAACGAATAATAGTAAATGTTGATGATTGAATGAAAATACCAGATATCCCTGGATGACCCAACCAATGGAAATTTATGCCTGAATCTGTTGCGTAACCCCTTGAAATACATTCTGGAGGTTGCTAATCATTCATGCTGATCAAAATCTCTACAGAGCTTATGTTTTCCAAATGAGCAATACTTGTCAACTTCAAATAAAGCTGTCTCTTATTCACACAATGCAGCTTCAATATATACTGATACATGTATATCTTTTTCAATCATTACCTGATCATTATATTGAAAGTTATGATACAATGTTAAATAAAATTTTCCTTTATTTGTCCTATCAGCAGACTTACCCATTTCTGAAGTACTGATGATTTATCTTTGTTTAATCTGTCTATACACTTCTCCATTCCTAAAGATTTATCCTTATTAAATCTATCTGTACACTTACCAATTTTTTTAAATACTGATGATTTTATCTCCATTTTATAAATCTGTACTCTTATCCATTTCCTGGAAAGCTGATGACTTATGTATACATGTATGTACATGCACCATTTTCAGTAACAATTATTTACCAGTACTCTACCTGGATGCTTACCAGTTTCTGAAGCATTAATGATTTATCTCCATTTAACCTATGAATCTCAGTATTCTTACCCATTTTCTGAAGCACTGACAATGTATGGTGTATCAGTTTTTTCACTACCTAGTGCAAGACAGCTAATAGCAGCAGTATGACCAAACAACATACTACGTGGGTATATCTATAACAGATATTACAAATAATGTATTAGTTTCTTAATCATGACTAACATTCTGAACTGGAAATTTCATAACAAAACACAAAGATTTTTATTTTACTTACTAATTGACATTTCAAGAACATATCAAAAATTGAAAATGTCTATAATTTTAATTGGGTAATTTATTGGGGGGAAATAGCTAAATTTTGACTATAGATTAAAGAAAAACAGACAATACTGCAAATTCTTTATTATATATATGAGTAATTAATATTATTCACATTAATTTAAAAAAACCATTTTGTGTCACAATTCTGTCTTCTGCATTGAACCTAAACTACATTTTCACTAAATGAAGTACAGACTGTACTTGCATATTATGTAAGGAGACTATAGAACATGTACTTTGCCTACCTATGACTATATGGAAATCAAAGTCGATTATGTTACAATGTCTATTACCACAATTCATTAAAATCAAAAGTTTTCACAAGGTTTATTATGGTTTTTATGTACCCGAGAGTTCTCGGCTACATCCCAAATTCCAATCTGCCCATCATTACATCCTGTTATAATGTTCTTCTGATCAGGTGTCATCAGTATTGCAGCAATACAGTGAGTAGGTGGCTTCCTTCCCCACAGCACCACTGGTACCACCAAGTTACTGCTAGTAGACATGGTCACTCTGTCTCTCGTTTCTATATGTTAAAGAAATCCAAAAAAGAAATGTTTTAAACATGGACAAGTTGTCACAATGTAAAACAAATTCCTTTCATAACACTATACAATAAAGTCAGGGATATGCCCTCATCTCATCTATACAATTTAACTGCCTCATAATTGAGCATCAACCCTAACATTTTCAAAATAAATAGGCTTTTCTGCATCTCTAAATACAACTAAGCTTATATGGCACAAGCAGGACTCAAACACACAATCTCCCAGTTACGAAGTGAACACTCTAACCACTGAGCTACCGCAACTAGTGAAACAGAGGAAAAGACAGCATTAACCTGCAGGTAACTCTATACAAAGGTATTGTTCATTTCGTTGCCAAATGTCTAGATTTAATTGTAATAATAGTATTATTAGGCATGGATGATGTTTAAATCAAACAAAAGTCTACAATGAACACCATTTCCAATAATAGATTTTTGAGTATTGCCATTACTGTTAAAGCACCAAGCATAAGTAAAGAAACAACACTGCCTGCCTTGTTCGCGATACATGAACAAAAAATCCAGATCCATAACGCAACTATGATTGAAACACTCCAAAAAATCTCTGCAATTCAAACTAAGCAAAAGGCATAGCCATCGACCTGGATTACGTATACTGAATGCCACTGAAGTTGAAACAACAATTACAGTGGTTGACGGATGGAGATATTTGAAAAAAGTCATAGAATGCCATTGAAAGATGTACGTATATTTTCCTCTAGTGGCAAAAGAGTTGATGCAATGATACCTGCTGTTCATGTGTCCGAATTTCCTCAGAAATTAAACGGTATACAGGGACTTTTCATATAAAATGCGAAAACAAAGCCTCAAAATACATACCTAAATAAATCAACTTATTCGAAATTGCACCTTTTCAACATAAACGATCATACTGTGATGTTATTATCATTATTATATGCTGGTTAATCGATTTTCACATAAGCTGTCAAAATCGGGGCACATCGCCCTTTTGCAACGACTAAAAGTAAAAGGCGAAGAGTTCCGAATACATCGGTATGACCTAATAACTCAAATTTGAGGAAGTAGTTCTGAATGATGAGTTAATGAAATGAGTTTTAGAAATTAATATTTGAAGCATGATATAAACTTCTTTATGCGAAAATATAAATTCAATTAACTTTAAATGGTATTAGGGTGGTTAATTGACTTTTAGAAATGCAGCACAATAAGTGCGTATTAATATATTTTTCAATTATAAACCATGACGTACGACATAAAAACTTCCGAATTCATAAGCTATCCGGTTTCTTATTCATTTGACCACATTGTGTAGCAAACTAGGTAATGATCAAAGGATCAGCTTTTGATTAGATTATCAAAGAGAGGGGGGAATTGGTTGTTTTAAAATGAAGTCGGTAGGGAGGGTACTACCTAATTTTAATACCCAATATCTCATACCCTGTCGGTTGGGCAAACTCAATTTCTAATCAAATCAATTATAAGATTGATTGGGGTTTTTTTAATCAGTCTAATTAATTTGATAGGCCTTCATATATAGACAAGAAATATCTATTTTCATCAGCTGCATCATAATATAGCGCCAATTTAACATATTTATCATTTATACCGAGCTCCAAATTAATTTCACCATATTGATGTGCGCATCAATTCAATTGATGAAAGAATAATTAATTCGATGCATGCATTAATTGCATTAATGCGCATAATAATTGAATTAATGATATCTTCAAATATTTAATTAGATCTTTTATTATTTTATGTTATTTTGGCGCTCCATAATCAATAAAGTGAAACTATCCCATCATTCTGATTAATTCCATAACTTTTTTTTACTTTTTTTTATTTTAAACCGATTTTCTCCCTGTAATTTTGATATGTAGAAAAGTAAAATTTTAAAATAAAATAACATCAAACACTTGATATTAAAGGGGCATGGACACGATTTGAGGTAGAAATTTTCAAATTTTATTATTTTCATTTTTAATGTTCACTTTAACTAAGGTATTTCTAATGATCAATCAAAATTTGAATATCATTTGTTGAGTTACAATTGAGATACAAAACTTACAATTCTTTGTTATGCAAACAAGGCTCACGCCATGTTTTTGTTTGCATATAGAATGCTTAGTAGAAAATATCATGTTTAAACAAATACTAGAAACAGTTTAATTGTAATCAGAATTAACTTGAAAATTGATTTAAAAAACTGCTTTAAATGAAACTTTTACTAGTATATTTAACCTACGTAAAAAAAAAAAAAAAAAATTTGAAAATAATCAGCTCAAATCGTGTCCATGCCCCTTTAACATAAACCTCTACATATGAAGAAATACTGACAGTCTCCATATAAAAGGTTTGGGAAATCTTTTGGGAAAATATATATCATGTAAAGTATCGTAGTGGATCTGATATTTACACTAAGTTTAGTCATTGGTACTAACATGACTTTATTATGATTCAGTTATTCACATCTCCTGACATTATTGATATTTGCCAACGTTCATATTAGATGTTAGATCCGCTTGCATACCCGCTGTCTCTATTGAACTACGTGAGTGGATCAAAGGACCCCTTGCTTGTCGTATCCTTCGGATAAGACCGCAAAAACCGTGTCGACGCAGGTGTGGCACGATAAAGATCCCTCCCTGCTCGAAGGCCGAACTTGAGCCTAAATTTTGCAGCCCTTAGCCGGCAATGGTGACGTCTTCATATGAGTGAAAAATTCTTCTCGAGACGTTAAACAATATACAACCAACCAGTCAACCACATCATTTCGAGAACTTGAAGGTAGTTACTAATTGAAGAATTCTTGAAAAATCCTGCATTTGAATTAATTTCTTGTGTTTGGTTGGTAATATTAACCACATTAGAGGCATTACCAACTTCTTCAGGCATGGAATGAAATGCATTGACGTGGTCCGAAACGTGAATGGGTAACAAAGCTTTGTTTTTATCTGCACACGTGGGACCGACATGCAGACGCCATGCTCTCGAGTGTTCACACGCCTAACAAACTCTTGTGATTCGGTCTTTGCAGTTATAAACAAATATCAATAAAACTTTCTAATGCTTTTTATTAAAAAAAATTATAAAAAAATTAAAAAGTAAACGAAAATATTTCTTTCTATTATACATATAATGCAACGTTATTTGCTGATAACAGTGCAACAGAAAACAAAAACATGTTTATATTACCAACTGGACAAGTCTAAGTATACCCTGAAACTTATTTACATCATTATTCAAACACTGACTTACTATTTCGATACATTATGCAGAGTATTCTACTAGATAAAATATTTAATTAATTCCCAGTTTATGATATACAGGTCCGATCCTTTTAATATATAAGATAATTTAATTGATCATATACAAAGTACGTGTACATTTTCTGTACAGGGAAATCATCCCCTTTTGTCCATACACATTAGAACATGATTTCGTCAAGGATAAGAGCAAAAATAAAAACGGGCGAAATATGCTCTGTAATACAGTAATTCAAAATGAATATACATCAATTTAAAAAAAAGTTATATGGCACATCCCTCTCTTTAATTACATATGACACATAGTAAATTTGTATACACATCCGTATTATGTATTTCGTTGAGTTTGAAATTAACGAATTTCAATAAAGAAATTTCACACGTCTACACCTCGCTAGATTTGATTTTAGCTTTGGGTCCCACGAACGTTTTCTTTGCATGGAGTGGATGCTGAAAGGAAATGTTAGTCTTCGAATCTTTACAAAGAGACGAATTTTGTATCAAGGTTCTCATCTTCAGCCACCTGTTTCTCACTCGAGCTGTATACACGTTTGAAAATACATACACGCCGTTTTCATATATATTCGTTTCAATTCTGGTTTGCCTCTGCTGGGATATGGAGGCTTCTGATTTGACAGATTTGATGAGCTGGTCACAAAAGACAACGACAACTGGATGGCAGTGATGTAATTCCACCTCCAGGAAGGCAAGATATGTCATATAACCTTAAATCGATGGAAACAATATTAGAAACACTAATTAAATTATTGTAATACTTAAATGGAATATTCAAATACAATATATACATATACATAAAGAGAATGAACAGTTATCAACCTCATGACATCAATAAAGAATAGAGTTGGGCAAACACGGACACCTGGACATATTGGAGTCAAGTGCCTGGGAGTGAGCAACTTTGTCCACCAGTCACATCCGGCGTAAGCCCTATATCTTGATCAAGTAATCCGTAGTCCAAATCAGTGTGTAAAGAACAGTCTAACAATTGGTATAAAACACGCCAGACAACATTTGACCCAATGACAGGTCGTACTGGTACATGTATAACGACTATAGAGTTTGCGGCATGCTGATTTTCAAACGTGATTATTGAAACCTTTGCAACATCAACTGATTTGCCAGTAGCTTTTCAGATATATAGAGAACTTGCTCTCGCATATCGAATCAGTTGAGAGACAAACGCCATATGCAGGTGATAATGTAATATTGCTATATAAATATGGAACGTTTACGATAGAGAAAATGACGTCATTTCGTTTGTCATAAACTTGTCAGTTTGTCTTTAACATTTAATATGCTCAATAAAATATCCAGATATGTAGTACATAAGACACTGTGGTATCTTTTATTTCGAGTTCATTTGTATAATGAATGAAAATGAGCTTCTTTAACGGATAAAACATCGTTGATATATGTCTGAACGTCGAGTTGAAGGCCACAACAATATATTATTTTTTTTCTTCTCGTGTAGAAGCTTTTGAATAAATTGTACATCTTAAGAATAAAACAGGTCGGCTAATAAAGGACCATACATCGTATCCACGGGAATTCCAGAAGACTGTTGGAAGACGTCGTAGATATTGAGGATGAGGAACTCCAGCACCTTGTTTTTTTCAAATTTAGAGTACTTATGCGTAGAAGCAGAGTGGTGTTTCACAAAGCAAAGATGTTGAAAAGGCATCTGTATATTATGATGTTTAAAGCCTAATCTTTAATTTATCAGGAGGAATGTTCGTTTGATTTGTTGAAAAATTGTATATTTTGGTACTGTTGATATGTTATTTCAATTTTACTAAACGTTCTTTGGAATTTTTTTTTAGAATCCACATTTAATTTACACCGCTTCTAGCATATGTAGTGGTACAATATTTCTGAATTTCCTCTTCACAGCGGTTAATATTTCTGTGAGGAGGAAAGATTGGGGCTTGGTAAAACATTTACTGGATCCAGCAATGCATCTCTGTACGTAAGAGTTTTTGTGAAGTTTTGGAATCCAATATAGGTCAGAGAACTCGTATTTATTCGATTATGTTTCAAACTGAAGCACGGAGCATTTCATCTTTTGAACGGGAACTTGAAGTACAAGTGGATTACCAAATCTTGAATTAAAGGCAACTTTTTTGAGATACAGTTGTAATAATGAGCCTACAAACAATGACAAAGCTGTCACAAACTTCGTTAGCTGGAACCAATACTGTACATATTTCTCATGCAACCTGTCTATTTTTCAACACTGTTGCTTTTCTAACCAGAGAATTATATCACTTTTGTTTTAATGTGTCTTATACCAGATTTTCAACGGGCGTGAAAACGATATCGGTGAAAAATATAGATATTTATTGATAACATTATAGTATTTGATACGTGTAAAACATGGCAACGAAACCTAAATGTTAAAACCTACCGCAAAGATGTACTTGAGACAACTAAACACAAGACGTAAGCCCTGTTTACATTTGCGTGACGCAACTATCAACACGATACCAAATTTGACGGCTTGGTGAAAAAAAGCCTTTACAGCGAAAACTGGCAGTACTTTTCTCTTTGTATAGAACACCCTAAATTGATTTAACATTAACCTATGTCGCAAAGTTGAATACTTTTGACATGTAATTTAGAAATGTTGGAGTTCTCACCTCTGTGGGGTTTTTTTTGGCTAATGACCAGTGTTTAATTAGTCTTAGGCCTGTGAAATACGCGAGCATTCGACTCACTCTAGAGTTAGACTTACAGTAATTTTCTGTTAATACAAAGTATATTCTTTGTAAAATATTTTAATCTACTTATTTATAAAGATCTTAATATGATCGTTATTTCTATAACAAAATTTTGTCAATTTTAATCAATAAAAATTCGTATCCATGCCCCTTTAATATTTCTCTTATACTTTTTATCCATTCTGACACATTAGCCCATCGTATGGCATAATCTTCAACAGAATTTATAACAGAGATGAAGTTTTGTCACCAATTGAAAGATCGGGACTTTTGAGTTTCGAACCCTTTGAAGTGACTTCATGTCACCAATTTCAAATATATCGACATCACCAGAAATAACATATCCAGCTGGGCTATAGTTGAAAGAGGAATAAGAACATGGTCTATATCTAGACGCTGTAAACTTTGTGAGTTTGGATGCAATAACAGAAGAATATTTGAAGGTAGTCCTAGGAGCATTCTTGAACTTGAAATATGATGGAATACTAGACTGAACATTTTTATGACGAATCGAAGAATGTTGCTTATAAGCAGAGCATCTGTTCCTGTGTTAGTAACTTTAAGTAACTAAGGGCGTGATTCGGAAGGATTATCATCCGTAACCCGTGGTGTTTAAAGAGTCTGTGGTGGACAACTTCTATAATAACAGACTTCAGTCTATTCTGGTGCTGAATAATCCAAGTATGGGCTAGTAGTATTCAAATTTCCAATGGAAGAAAGAAAAGCTTTGTAGGAATGTGATGCAGACTCAACGTCTGTTGATGCAAGGTCAAAGTGAATCAAATGAGACATCGTGTATGTTTGCTTTTTTTGTATGTACGATGCCCATAACTACGTTTACGTATTTGTACTCTGGGAAAGTCTCATCATCTTAAGGTTATTCCTTTGTGGACTAGTAAGAATTCCCATATTTATATTATCATTGCATCCACATGGAAACACAGTGCCTAGTGTCTTGATCCGATGATTTCTATCCCGTGGGGATCTGGGTTACAATAGGTCCTCAGTACCCCTTGCTTGTTGTAAGAAGCGACTAAAGGTCCTTCGGATGAGACCGCAAAAATCGAGGCTCCGTGTCACAGCAGGTGTGGTACGATAAAAATCCACTCTTTGCTCAATGGCCGTGAACGCTGAGCATAGACCTAAATTTTGCCATCCTTAACCAACAATGGTGACGTCTCCATATGATTGAAAAATTTTCCAGTGGGGCGTTAAACAATATACAATCAATAAACCAGTTTTCTTCTCGCTGTTGATAAGGGGTACTTAAAATTTGAGCTGTTAGTATGATAATATTTTCCCCCCCCAGAACTCTGACCCTTGTGGAAAAGATGGAACGGTCTGGGGAAATGAAGGGTTTAAAGAGAAGTTGATGACTTCCATACTGATTTGCTCTGGCCTTCAACTCAACATTTAGAAACCACGTGGGGATCCGGGTTTTTAGAATAGATCCTCAGCACCTCTAGCTTGTCATAAGAGACGACTAAATGGGGCGGTCCTTCGGATGAAGCCGTAAAAACCGAGGCCCCGCGTCACAGCAGGTGTGGCACGTTAAAGATCCCTCCCTGGTAAAGCCCATAAGAGCCGAGCATAGGCCTATCTTTTGCAGCCCTTCACCGGCAATGGTGACGTTTCCTTACGAGTGAAAGATACTCGAATGGGACGTTAAACACTACACAATAATCAAAATTTAGATACATCGATGACGTTTTATCTATCAACAATACTCATCTTCATTCATAAACATGTATAAAGGATACCTACTCTCGCAATCCGATTGAAATAAGATCCAAAGATCCACTCACGCAGATCGCTATACTAGTGATCTACGTGAGCCAATCTTTGGATTTGATTTTGATCAGATTGCTACTACCCGGAGTCGAACGCAAGACCATCAGAGATAAGTCTGGCACCGTGTAACCAGAGTGCTAATTCAAGCCATTTGATGGCGATGGAATTCTCGCCATGTTGTCGCACTGCTGTTCAGGCACAGTATGAGAGGACCATACAAGATACACACTGCATTAGAAATATTTTGTATAACGCACAAAGATTATTGCATTGAACTATAAACATGGCTGCCTTAAGTGAATACACACACACACACACACACACATATATATATATATATATCAAAGCCGATTTTCTAATTACTTACCTTCTTCAAGAATATAATTGTTATACTCGCCAGGAGTATATGACTATACTCCTGAAGGAGTAAAGAAACTGACCATGGTAGAATATACTCGATCGTCTTTGTGATCTATTTATTATGGTACTACTTGTGCACATTTTTATAATTATTTATTTCGGAATATATATATATACATGAAATTTAGTGATGAATACATAGAATTAGCGCTTACCTATATCAAAATGTTCAAACCCTGGGAAAAGTAAAGGTTTATCCATGCGAGAAAAGTAAAATAAACTCAGAATTACTGAGGTGATGACTCGATACAGACATCGGTACAGGCCGATCAGGATGTTGTAGAAAAACAGGAAAAAGGACAGGTTCTGGTACACTCTCCTGCACAAATATTAATCAGATAGTCCACTTATTTGTTTTTAAAACTGAACCATCTATGAACTAATATCTATAATAATTGCCTAAAATCATAAAAATGACGAATAACACATTTAGTTTGATAAAATACAATTCAATTTCTGGTCAACGACTAACATTATTTTTCTCAGAGAACCCTCATCACATTCATTATAACAACATACACAAACTAATGAAATGAATAGGAATCTTTTTACAAAATTATGCTCTTAAAATAGTTTCATTTTTATTGAGTTGGAAAAGAGTAACTTTATATAAACAAGAAAATCATATGACTAAAGCAGACCACTTTATTTACAGTTACTCATATTGTGTTGGATTCAAAGAAACCGTTAGAAATGCGTGTATCTCAATAACTTTTGGATAAAAATGCACCGCTGGGGAACATGATTCTCCAGTGTAAAACAACACTGTATATGTATATAATGCATATATTGCAGCCAGAAGCCGTGAAGCTTGATGACACTAGATGGACGAGACACCTAGCTTCGTTTCAAGAGGCATCAACTGACAAAATTTGATAATCGCAGGCCGTACGATATGTATGATAAATGATCAGAATATAGGTTAGGTTTGTATAGCCACAGCATTCCAGAAAAAAAAAAACTACGGTCAGACACACCTTTCACCTAAGATACATCAGCTGATAGTGCACCCATTCACAAGAACTGCTGTTTATCAGTATCTGAATAGTGTCCCCAATGAAAAGTAAGTTTAAACCATATTTTATTCATAATCAACAAGCATTTAAACATATACATAATATTCATAATGGATTCGGAAACAAGTTTGATAACTTATATTAATCCGTCTCCTGATAGTATTGGTAAAGTAAAGAATCCTTGTTGGATGGTATATAATGATAATTTACAGAAGAAAATGATACATACATTAAGATTTTAGAGTGCAACAGTAGAATGTTAATAAGAGAGATAGTGTCCCCAATGAAAAGTATGAACTGTGCTTCCAAAAGTGGAATGACCGGTTCAAAAAGTGTATTCAGCAGATGGAGAATATTTTGAACGGCAGAAAAAGTTAAAATGATCAAAACACTTGCAGTATAGGAGAAGCAATGCAAGTGACATTAGTTTTGGAATACTCCTCGCACCTTAGTCCAGTCAACTCTAAGATGTGAATGAAATTGGTAGTGACTATCAATCTTTAGAAATGAGAATCACTGGTCTTTCGGATGACGCCTTCAAACATCGGTCTCATGTCATGATAGGCCTCGACACGATAAAAACCTTCACTGCTACGGCCCTGAGCGCCATACACAGGTCAAAATATATGGCAATTCGTCCAAAGCTGATGACGTCTTGATATCATTTAAAAAATCTTGAAGGAACGTTAAACAGCACAACACAAATGAATAAATAAGATCATTTCAAAGTATCATCCGTATTATTCAAGGGAAAATAACGAATAGCAAAAAGAATACACAGACCATAATGAACTTTTCTTTAGGAAAATAATTTCAGTTTCGTAGCTTTCTAATATTTTTCAAGTTGACTACGAAACTTACCCAGTCAGAAAACGCCCGGCAGAAAACTAAAACAAATACAAGTACTAATAATGACGCATTAATATATATATGTTCTTTTGACAAATCTGTATTTCCATATTAATATCTTTGCACGAATCCTTAAATATAGTAAACTTTATGGAACGAGGCATTGTAATTTTGCCATTTTACTTCATAACTTGTCACGTTATTATAATAATAATATAAATATAATAATTAAATGCCTTTGAAATAAAATGTGAGTTTTTATACACAGATAGACGCCCATGATATACCCGAAATACAAGACACATACACCCTTACAGAATCGTACTTATTCATTGGATATTGAAGAGTTGAGATTCATTCTAAGCCAGCCAAGAGATGCGCTTGTTTACGTTTCACTGCACAAGTTAATAAATATCAAGTAAATAACAGTTGGACATTTATTTTCTCAAATGGAATATATTGTGGAGGTACGAGATTGATGTTATTCTCACAAAAAAACCCACTGAATAAGTAGTTTGTGTTGTTTAGATCAGGCCCCACCGTCATAAAACATACTCAAGTCTGAGAGTGTTCTCTCAAGTTTTATGACGGCGGGGCCAGAAAACGAAGCAGTTTTTTTGGTTTTTTTTTAGCTGGCTTGAAGTATTTTTGATTGGTGCGAAAGAGGACCCTTTGAACTGAAATTTGACGATGAATGCACACATTACGATTTCGTAATTATTACGATTTTAAAGTGTTCAGAAATATTTAGATGACTACCTACTGTTAGCGCTAACTGCTGTCGAACCAGTTCACAAATATAAAAATTTAATCTGGTCCAAATCTCACTTGACAATGTGTTTCTCAAAAATGCGTACCCATTTTCTTTTACGAAACATAAGAAAGTTATGAATTGCAACTGAACACTACTAGTTCACGATGCGCTTTTACAGTACCTCAGGTACTTGTTAATCATGCGAACCTAGTTTCTGGTGGCAAAACAACACAATATTATGCAATTACAAATGAGCATTTTGCATTTTCCTATTAAAATTACTAAACACAAACATTTTGCAGCTAGACTTCAAAGAAGTTGAAAGGTGATCTTTAGATTAGAGATAACACTACACAAGTCATTCAACAGAACACAATGTGATCGGCAAGATTCAATTACAATTTTTGAAATACTGGATTTTGTTTCATCCCATTTAATAAAGCATCAAATAAATATTTTATGTAATTTTTTTTAACATAGATCTTCCCTTCGTAGGAAATTGCAGGACACGTTTTTTATACAAAGAGGCGTGTAAATAATTATACACATATATACCTGTTGTCCAAAGCCAGAACTTTCTCCCAGCTTTCACCATTGTCAGAGCTGATATAATGACTTTGCAAGAAAACTTTACGACTGATTATTCGAAGTGCAAATTTAAACACGAACATGAACACTATGCCAGGTCTGAAAATAATAACAATAATAACAAATAATAATAATGATATGGTAAATATTAATAACAATAATTCATACCTTTAAAATTAGAGTTATGACATGTTACCATTAAGATACACTATATAAACAATTTTATACGTACACAGAAAATGCCAATGCCTTGAAGAAAAAATCTGGTACCTCCTTCATAATTGGTAAAACAATAAAATAAGCTATCACCACGCATAGCAGGTACGCCACCAATTGAAAAATGAGATAACCTACGAAGAATAGATTTCATTACTTTCAATTTGTATACATTTAGACATCATTTACGATAATATACATGTACTAGCATGGAAAGGCTGCATAAAAATCAGAGGATTTAACTTACCCAGTACACAGAATAAGAATTAGTAAAAGAAAAAGATAAGATATTTGGTAGCTTTTTATTTTAAGATTGAGCAACTGAGAGAAACCAACAAACTGGTAAAAATAGAAGGTTATGATCTCCTCTATGTGCTTTCGGGGTAAATATTCAACATCCCGGGGGGGGGGGGGGGGTGATATAGTACTTTCCAAATTGATACAAATGGTTATTACAGACATGAGGCGTTCTACTACACCTCCAAAGCGTTTCATTTCGTTCCGTGCAAATCGTTCAGAGTTTCGTACAAACTGTTCAGCGTTTCGTGCAGACAGTCCACCGTTCCGTGTAAATCATGCCGTGCAAGAAACGTTTCGTGCGGTAGAACCGTTCAAGTCACGCCCCTACAAACCTACATAGCGTGCATGTTCGATAAATGCTAACATATTTTGGTTTTCTTTATCAAATAGTCTTCTTTCAATTATTGTATAAGAATTATTTTGAAAAACCTAATTTACTTCATCCCAAAAATGATCTAAAATCTAATGCCGTAATTTGCTGAATATAATAGGCACTTGTGTATAATATACCCCCCTTATTTTGGGGTTTGAAAATTGCGTGTAATACGCAGCAAAAAATTTGACCAAGCTGTAAACTGTCGTAATTTTCACTGAATATTTTTGCGGAAATAATGGATTCCAAACAAAGAATAAGAATTTACAATCTCTGCAAATATAATTTTGAGATAACAGTCATCTGCGGTAATCTTCACTGCATGCCTTCGAGGGAAATACATGGGTAATCATCGTGTAAATATCAGCAAAATACGAGATTTTGTAGCGTTTTTACAGACTCAATATTTCCTCTGTTAAAACGTAATTAAAATCAATTAAATAGTCGACATTTTAAAAATAAAATCTAAACATTAAACTCGTATTTAATTTATTGTAATCAATACAAGTACCGCATGTGATGTACAAAGGTGAGATTTATCGACACCCACCCCCTCGTTAATTATATGTATAAAAATGATTGTGATCAAAGACATTAGTAGGTGCTATAAATATTGAGTGATCTGCCTATAAAAATAAACCTTAGACCCCCGTGGGGATCCGGGTTGTTAGAAGAGATCCTCAGTACCCCTTTCTTGTCGTAAGAGGCGACTAAATGAGGCGGTCCTTCGGATGAGACCGCAAAAATCCGAGGCCCCGTGTTACAGCAGGTGTGGCATGTTAAAGATCCCTCTCTGCTTAAAGGCCATGAGTGTCGAGAAAAGGCTTAAATTTGCAGCCCTTCACCAGCAATGGTGAGGTCTCCACATGAGTGAAAGATTCTCCAGCGGTACGTTAAACAATATTTAATCTATCAATCAATCATAAATGGGGCGGTCCTTCGGATGAGACCGCAAAAACCGAGGCCCCATGTCACAGCAGCTGTATCACGATAAAGATCACTCCCTGCTCAAAGGCCATAAGTGCCGAGCATAGGCCTAAATTTTACAGCCCTTCGCCGGCAATGGTGACGTCTCCATAAGAGTGAAAAATTCTCGAGCGGGACGTTAAACGATATATAATCAATCAATCAAAGCTTAGAGAAATAAAAAAAATTGCATGAGGATAGGTAACGTATACTATGATACCAGTTATTTACAACGAAAAATATAAATCGGGCACAATGTCAACTTATGTCTGAGATATTCTGCACGATTTTTTTCACTTAATAAAATGTGCGAGACCAAAAATACTCTAGGGTATTTCTTTACCCTGAGGGGGTATCTGCCAAAATCAAGATACAAGCTCAGTAAACGCAACAATGGCTTCGTAAATCATGTGGTTGTTGCCCTCCCGTTTCATAATTTCTTTTACGCAAGAAAACTTGTTTAAAAAATTCTCATTAGCATTTCATTAAAAATTTTTTAATAAACATTAAATATAGAAAACTAACTTTTTAGTGGCTAATCACTGTCTAACTTATCTTGGTTTATTTTAGCACGTGACACGGCATTGAATGGTGTCATATGAGGTGCAGTACGAATTTTAATCGTCTGTTTCAAAATAATTCTATGTGTACATATTTTAAGTGTCACATTTTCTACAATTTTCCGCTTCTATAGTAATTTTCATGAGATAGATTTTTTCGCTTTTGAAGAGGTGAACAGCGTGAATGAAGGCTGTGTTTCCGAATGAAACATACATGTAACGCCCAGTTTCACCTGAAAAAAATTGTCAAAACAGAAACAATACCACTTCGAGCAAGTATAATATTCATTCTAAAAAATACATTATTTATATTTATCATACCCCCCAAGTTTATTTTTTTTCATGGATTATAGCACCGTAAAGACCCGAATATCGAACCATGGAAGCCACGCCCACCGTTTCGTGCAAACCGTTTCGGGTCCATAGTTTTTAGTTGTCCAATGAAAACGTACTTCTGTAATTACTTTCGACTAGGTCATGAACTGCAGATGTAAACAAAAAATGGCTGACCAGGTACCCTCTGATAAATTCTCCTAGTCATCCAATCATTTGATGGACAAAAACTAATGTTTCTAATCCATTTGATTGATTGTCTATTGTTTTACGTCACGCTTGAGACTTTTTCACTCAAATGAAGAGGCCACCATTGCCGGTGAAGAGCTGTAAAAATTTAGACCTATGCTCGGCGTTTAGGGCCCGTGAGCAGGGAAGGATCTTTACAGGCGCGGATCCAGCTTTTTCATCGGGGGGGGGGGGGGGGGGTACAACAGGCCAGGGATCTGGGACCTGGTTCCAGGGCGAATCCTCCGGAAGTTCCATATTATATAATGAACTTGAATTTAAATCGTCCCCAGTAAGCGATTGATTGACTGATTATTTATTGCTTTCCGCCACACTCAACAATTTTTCAGTTATCTGGTGGCGTCCAGTTTTTGTTGGTAGAGGAGAGAACCCAGATACAATGTACCTGGGAAGAGACCACCATACTTAAAACGTCGAGCTCCTGTGTCCAGGAACTATTCTCGGCTACCAACAGCATACGTAGTGTTATTCTGGACGGCTAAATTTGGCAAACTCTTCCTAATATTCCACTAAACACTCGTCGATGTTTCTTATCTGTATCAAAAGTAAGATTGATTGATTGGTTATTTATTGCTTTCCGCCACCCTCAACAATTTTTCAGTTATCTGGTGGCGTCCAGTTTTATTGGTGGAGGAGAGAACCCAGATACAATGTACCTAGGAAGAGACCACCGACCTTCCGCAAGTAAACTGACAAACTTGCTCCCATTTCGCCGCGGCCGAGATTCGAACACGCGCCGGCAGAGGAGGTGAGAGGCTTTGTGATTTTGAGCCCGATGCTCTAACCACTCGGCCACGGAGCCCCCCCCCCCCCCCCCCCCCCCCCCCCCCCCCCCCAGTACAGTAAGCGAATAAAGTCGATCGAGAAACTTGATAGCAATATCAAACGTGATTCTAGGGTGAAAGATGACTATATTTCTTTCAGTTGGAAATTCCAAAGGGGATTCAGACACTCCCCCACCTCGACCTCCCCTATAGATCCGTGCTTGCTTTATCGTGCCACACCTGCTGTGACAAGGGGCCTCGGTTTTTGTGGTCTCATCTGAAGGACCGCTCCATTTAGTCACCTCGTACGACAAGCAAGGGGCACTGGGTATCTATTGTAAACCGGATCCCCACGGGGTTCTAACCCCTTTCGACTGGATCTTGCACTCTACATTTGTACATTTCTAAATGCAAAGATGGAAGACCTGGCGTCATATGATACGCGGTTTCGATGTTTTAATCATTCAACCATGAGTCATCTTGGTCCTTTCGTATTGTTCAGATATTGTGATTTTTGGTAAAAAAAAAAAATTTTGCAATCCATATTCTCATGAAAAAAATTGACCTCATATTGTGGCCAAAACCTAGTCATGACGCAACCATGATACAAGGTCACAAGGTAAATAAAAATGGTATGAAATGTAAGGTCTTGCCATAAGGATTCTAGATACATCATAACTTTAACAGCTCAGAATATATTGTCAACAAAAACTTATCTTTAAAGTACGTTAAACACAAGGTCCAAGTTACAAGACCAAAAACAATGGTACCAAAGGAAAGGTCGGTCACAAGGAATGTATACATAAAAGATGTGTCAGTCAACTTTCAAAAGTTATGGGTAAGGTTAAAGTTTCCGTTAAAGTTTTAAAATTTGGATTGAACATCATGGCCAAGTCACAAGGGCAAACATCATGGCATCAAAAGACATTTCTTGCATAAGGAAGCTATATAAAAAATATGAAAACCCTACATTAAATAGTTCATATTACCTAAGTTAAGTTTTCGTACAAATAGGCCAAACTCAAACATCAGAGTAAAAGAGTCAAAAACTTGGTACCGAAAGAAAGGTCTTCTCACGAGAGAGAAAGGTCTTGTCACAAGAAATGTATATATGAAATATGAGTACCCTATCACTTGCCATTCAAACGTTATGGACAAGAATCAAGTTTAAACAAAGAGAAAAGACCAACATTATGCACCCTCCACCCCCACCCCCCCCCCACCCCCCAACTTTAGCCACGCGGTATAGAAAGTAACGTTTGCATTTGGATAATTTTGAAACTAAATTGATTTATTTCAGTTTACTGTACATTCCCATTTCAAACTTTGATCTCCAATTGTGACCCCAACCACCTCAGGAGCCCCAGACCCAAACAAACTTGAATTTGCACTACCTGAAGATGCTTGTATATTGGTATGAGTATTCATGGCGCTGCTGTTCTTAAGAAGTGTTTTAAAAAGATTTTCATTATATATATCCCCATTTAAAACTTTGAAACTTTAAAATAAGGAATATTTTACGCTGAGCAAGAAAATGACATCAATTTTTTGGTATATTTTAATACTTGGTACAAATCTCATAAAATTCATAACAAATCAAAATATTTCCACAACAGTACTAACACTTTACTCTCCCGTTGTATCGAAATTGTATGCAATAAGAGCACTCCCGAAACGAATTTAAAACATCCTTTTCATGACCCCCCCCTCCCCCCCCCCCTTTTTTTTAACTTCCTCCATCTATGTTGTATTTATTGCTGCTCTATAAGAAACTATTATATGTAAGAAACAAAAATGACAACAAACCTCCAATGAGATGGGCAACTTGATTCCCTGCGTACATCAGATTTTTAACCTAATAATAAAATCAAAGTGTATGAAAGCTAACAATAAGATAATCAGACACTTTCTGATTTCCTGAACAATTAAAAAAAGCTGATGTTACTGTAGATTAGTCGATTTCAATATTAACTACATTTACAAATAGAATATCGTTTATGCAAATGGATACTTCGATGAAAATTAAAACCTTTGAATAAATAGTGTTAAAAGGTATACGTGCAGTTGCAGGTGACACGAGACCATACTTGCGATATATTGCGAACCCCTTTATCATGATTTGGCCTAGTTTCAGTGTCAAAATTAATGGTTAAGCGATTTTTCCCATACATGTTCATGGCTCAGTTATGAGTCATGTCACTGAATTACCCATTCACTATGGGCGACTTCGGTTCGTACCCGAGTACGAACTCGGACTACACGAGTTTCAACCGAATAGACAGTTTCAGCTCTTACATAATGTATATTGCGACACTTGAAATCTACTCAAGCAACCCTGCTATCTACAAGGGTTAGTGTGGTAGCAATATCGGTTTTGTAATGATAGTGGGCATGTGTAAGTTTTCAAACAATGAATGTGGGGTGGTTGGAATATTGTACATGGGAGTAAGAAAGAACATTGGAATATTTACCTTAGGGTACGATTGCATTATGGTACGGTGTTGCTTTTTTTTTTTACTTCCAAAAACTGTTGTCCGATCGAATTGCCATCCCCCCCCCCTTTTTTTTTCTTTTTGAAATTCCAGTCTTAAAGATTCTGAAAGACAATTTGTCCACGGAATTTACGATTTGAATTCAGAGTTTGACCACGGGAGTTTTTTGTAGACCTGGAAAGTGTTTTACAAAACTGGACGCCTTTCTTAGGCCTCAGACATATCTTTCTATTTTTCACGCTGGTGACCTCTCTCTCTCTCTCTCTCTTATATTGATGAATATTGTAAAGGAGGCAATTGTAGTACGCTTGATAGTGGGCGCTAAGTTATCGGTTCAAGAGATTAGGGTTATGTTTCAATTTTCAACATTAAATAAAGCTATGTATACAGTGTATATTGGAGCAAAATGAATTTATCTTTCAAAAATTCTGAAACATTTGCAGTTTATCAACTTTTCCGCCTGGAAGGTTAGCAATTGTTAAAGTATACTAAAATAAATATATTTGCATATGGTGAATACAAGCACACATGGAAGCTGATTCGGAATTGTGTTAGTAATTCAGTATTTTACATCTATATCTGCATAAAGTTAGAGAAACATACCACAATGTATTTTTTGACCGATCTTAAGAGTATCAGGCGGTCTTAAGGATGCATATGTATATGTTCTATAAAAGAAAGGCATGAACACAAAATGGTGACTGTCATGAACTCATGAAAAAATATATGACTGTCATGATAGTAGTACCTAAATCCTTTGTATAAAGCATTTCTGAAATCTTACAATTCTACTTAGTTATTTAGAACAGAAGATAGGACGGATCCCTTTGCTGGATTCGTGGTTGCACGACTTACCAACATGTCGCCGTGGCTTTGAGTACAATTTACAGGAATGAAAGAGCGGTCTCCTTTCCATCTTTGGGTGATATGTTGTCTCTGTGACCGGTAAATGAAGATCATGTTGGCTACCAAATATACAGCCGAGAGGACATTGGCGATGATCAAGGACACTGTTAATGAACAAGTACATGTGTTAAAGATTTTATAAATGAATGCACTGAATAGTTTTTGTATTAATCTATAGAGCGGTACGGTTTATGACTGGTTATTAAGAGAGAGGGAGAGAGACAAAGATTTGTGGAGAAACTCGTCATACCTCTGGTCACTTGTATTAAAATTTTAAAATGTCTTAAGAATGGGTTCAGCAACGATGAATTCAAAGTTGTATTGGAACCAGGTATCCGATCAATAAACTTTCGTAGATTATCAATAACTCCTACTGTGAGGATGAAGTACTGGAAACAAAATCAATAATTTTTTTTTAATATAAAATATCCAACACATCAACCACACTTCAATCAACACGACTAATAAATGATACAGAAACCTCGTATATAGTATTAGAAATGATGAAAATTTAACATTACATAATAGAAGACCAGGAAGACAATCGTGTTGATGGCTAGTGTCCTTGTGGTGCATCTGTGCAGACTTTTGTTAAGACAACATAGCTTTGCTTCCTGAACAGCTTTATTTGTGTTCTTTATTATCTTCTGTCTAAAATAATTGAAATTGATTATTTGCATCAATATATGATAAGCGCTTCAATATTTTGGTGTTCTCCGGGTAAAACTCTAACAAAAAGACAGTGGCATCGTTTTTATCAGATTCCCAAGTTTTTAAACGGTGCATGAATTAATGGTATTTAGAGATCTCGGTGGTCATCTGCAGTTCATGTATCATTAAGCTGTGACATACTGTTTTGTAGCATTTAAGGATGGTCAGCAATATATACATTACACAGTCTTCGAAATGTTCATATTTACTCAGGGTAGTTTATTCGATATATGATTTAACCTATGAATCTGTCGATCATAGGTTTGAATCTTGCAGAGCGTAGCAATAAAATGTACCTTTGCGAGAGTTAATGCAAAACATGTTACCTCAACTCAATATAATGTGAATGCAATTTATAGGTATTCCTTGGGTTCGCATACCTCCTTAAACGTCCTTCAACAAGACATTCATATATTGAGAGTCGAAATCCTTGCAATACAGATATCTCATAATGTCATAGCTTTAAAACTGTGCTAGGAGTTAGAAAGGACAAACCATATATTCACTTTAGAATATTTTTTTCAAAACTGACTAAGTTCAACAAAGTGTAATTTTCACAAGAATATCAAATCCTTGCAAAAAGCACATCTTCAATACCTATACAAACACTCTCTAAATGAGATTTGTTCAGTTCTGACTAAGTTAAAGAAATGTAATTCTCGCAAAATTAAAGAAAATAATAATTCTTACCCCTTGCACATCTTCAATACCCGTACAATGTAACTAGAGAGTTCTCAATTGAAAACGGTGGGGGAAGTTAGCATGACAAATTATATACCCTCCTTACAGTATTAAGTTTTCAAATAAAGGGGCAAAACTCCTGAAAGAGAAGCTTGATGTGTGACACAAATAACAAGGTTCTTGTACAAATAATACTACAACCTTGACCTTTCACCTTGAGAAAAAATAGATTGATTGATTGTTTGTTGTTTTCCGCCACACTCTACAATTTTTCAGTTATCTGGTGGCGTCCAGTTTTTATTGGTGGAGGAGAGAACCCAGATACAATGTACCCGGGAAGAGACCACCGACCTTCCGAAAGTAAAGTGGCAAACTTTCTCACATATGTCGGCGCAAGCGAGATTCGAATCAGTCGGTCACGGAGGCCCCAGAAACAATACACATCCTCCGCTTGGCATAAGGTATATGTGTACCATGTTCGACGGTCCAAGCCTCAACAGTTCAGTCTGTTTCATGCCTTTATGTATTTCCTACTATGACTTTGACCTCTGAACTTGAAGAAAACAAATCATTCTCTACTTGACATGAGGAGTATGTGTACCAAATAGTTCGATCTGCATCCTGCCTACAAGGTTTTCTTACAAACAGATACTACGACCTTGAACTTTGATGTCTGACAAAAAAATAGGCAACTTCTTTTCATCAAGTTGATCTTGGAGTTCACGGTTCATTTTGTATTTTGCCTACAAGATCCGGACGGGCGGACATTTAGACGGACGGACTACGCCATACCATAATAGTCCCGTCTTTGACGGTCGAATAAAAATACGCTTGCGTGAAGCTTTGCATTTAATACCCTCATTAAGTTTCAAAAAAATATATTTAATGCATTTTACTTTCATTTTCGTCGGAATTCACAGCTGTTGAAATAGTCTTACTATATTTAGTAATGCAACGTACATTTCAAATATAAAATTCTTCGTAATTACACTTCGGTTTTAAACACATTTAATATCCCCGTCAATGACATGAATAAATATTAATTACCCACCTACGATGGGTTCCAAAAATTACAGCGATACATTGATGGATCTAATAACTGTTCTACTAAGCCTCTATCTTGCTCCTCACAGAAATATTAACTGCTTTGAAGGGGAACCTTCAGGTGTATTGTACCAAAACATATGTGAGAAGTGGCGTAAATCAAATGCCGATTTTAAACTAGTCTCATGAATGTTTCGAAAATTCAAAATTCAAAATCAACAGCCTCAAAACGTATGACTTTTCAATAATTCACACGACCATTCTTCACGATAAATTAACGTCTAGTCTTTGTTATCATAAACAGATTCTGCTTTTATATACTTATGAGGAAGAACTTATTCAAAAGCTTCTACACGAGAAGAAAATTCTCTTGCTATGGCCTTCAACTCATCATTTAGCTGTATCTATTAATAATGATCATTTTCATTGATACATTAATTCGACATATCTTTGTGAACTCGAAATAAATGTCAACATAAAGTCTTCCATGTCTGCTTCGTATCTGAATATTTATTGAAAACAGATGTTAACAACAATCTTAAAACTCAACTTTATGACGAACGGAATGACTTCATCTTAAAGTAAGTATTTTGCAAATTCCGGGATCGTTATGATGATCTTATTTGCAAATACAAACTATCATTAGGTCGAATGTTGTCTGATGCGTTTCATTCCAATTCTTAAGCCGTCTTTACAAAATGATTTTGACTGCGGATTACTCTGTTTATCTGATCAAGATAGAGGGCAAACGGCGGGTATGACCCGTCAACAGAGGATGCCTACTCCTCCTGGGCACCTCATCCCACTTCTGGTGTGTCTATTGTCCGTGTTTGTCCTACTCTTAGTTTTGTGTTTTCTATGAGATTTATGAGATTGGTCATAGTCGTTCTCTTTAGTTTAATTTCGCAAGATTCATACGCACTTTGTTCACATTTGCATCGCATTCAAGAGGATATAGTTATCATTTCCACTGGTAAAGATATCGAAGGCAAAATCATTTGAAATGCAAATTAAAATGTACAAATAAAAACGTATTTAACGTTTGCAAACTGACCTCAGTCAAAATACTTGTTTAATCATACTAATGCATGTATTAAAAGGTGTATTTTATGGAAGCCTTTTCTAATCATATTTGCATGTTTCCCTATTCCTTTGGAAGGATTTAGAACTTTAAATTTACTAACATGTATTATTAAATTACTAACCAATGGTTACGAATTTCTTATCAAAATTAAGATTCCTTATGGTTGTTATATAGCGAGTTCTAATGAAATGCAATTAACTGCTGATCAAACTTATTTTAACTGGTTTACGAAACATACATAAAACCGTAGTACTGGAACACTTTGGCTCATTTAGAGAATCTCATAAAAATGATTTACTTGATGTTTTCCGATGTAGATGTTGAGACAGGTGTTCGGAGCAATTCCATCACATGCATTATCTGATCGAATTTAACCAAAGGCTCCTTACTCTGAAATAAATGGAATCTAATAATGTTCAAAATTGCAATTCTAGAAAAAAGCACTCTATGTATCTGATATGACCATTTCACTTACATTTACCGATTTCTTGAACAGGGCTGTGACACATCGATAAATGAACAGAACCAATAGATATGCTTCAGAGATAATTGTAACGATGTTAATGGACCACGTCTGAAAACAGCATTAAAACAATATCTACTATTACATTATATTATATTGAAGGAAAATGCTTAATTGTAAATTTTCACTACGAAGAGATTTTACGTGTCTGAATTTTTGCACGCTTTAATGCTTTTGAAGTGATGAGTATATTTTGTATGAATTTTTAGGAAAATATCTGGGGTGGAGTGGTGTGGCATTAGAAATAAATTGGTTTTAGGCGATTATTTCACATAATGGTATATATATATATATATATATATATATATATATATATATATATATTCCGGGTAGTGCAAGAAGTTTGGGTGTTAGAGTGTTAGAGTGTCGTGTGTTGTGGAAGTTTTGGTACATACCTAGCACTCATATTTACACAGTCTGAAACACGGTGAAGAATGAACTTACCGACACTTTGTAATAATAAAAAATAAAAACAAGTTCCTAAAGGTAAAGGTGTGTAGAACTATTCCATAGAATTCCCCTTACATTTAAAGAGAAATTTGTACATGTACAGATACAGGTACCGTAACTATACATATTATAGTTTCACCATTTTTCATCGAATGCAGATTTCTTCTTAATGGTGCAAAGCTATGAAATAAAATGGTCAATAATGTACAGATCTTGCATATACGGTAACTTTCCACGACATTCCGTATCAATAAAACTAGTATTGACAAATCTACGAAATTTGATGACCACGAAACTGATGATACCGCATTGTCCGATAAGACGTCTAGCTCTCTTGAGTAAGTGATTTGTTTGTGGAAATATATACTTACCAAGGTATCTGTGGTACAGGCATAATTTTGTGCAAAGACTACTATTGACCTAAATAAAAATACAAGATATTCCTAATGTTGTAATGTTTTGTACGTATAATTGAATGCCCTGAAACCTTTACTATCTTTTTTCTTTCTAAAAACGTATTTCAAAAGATTTATCATATTACTAAAATCAGCTTAAAATTTGATTTATACATGTAATATTTCATTAGTTTTTCTGAAGACTAACTGTTTGTACTTACAAAAGTAAAGTATAAAGAAATCCTATGATGGATCCAAAGAGTCTCGATGAACAGTTCAAGCTTGCAAATATGGGGTAGAACACGATGGTCATGAAGAAACACGTTATGAGCATATAAAGAACTGTAAGGTAATATGACTTTAAATGACCATTTGACTTACATTCCCATACAAAAGCTATATTGCAACCACACGCAACAAAGCTTCACATACATGTAATAACTAAGAGAACTTTCCATTTTTCTCATTAAAACTGTACTAGGATTTCCCATTATTTCTTGCATAATATAAATTTAAAAAAATTATGTCTCCGATGGGCTTCTTTCAGAGTGTTAGTATTGCTTAAACGACTATAAAATGTGACCTTTTAAATTTCCTCAATAAGATCGATTTTTATCTGCAATAACTCAAGAAAATGCAATATATTTTTTAAAATTGCTTGGAGTATATTGATGTCTTTAGATCTGCATCTAATTTCAGTGACGATACTTTCGATTGTAATATGTTTTGATACATGTAAATAAGAATAGTCATTTTCGTTTCTTCAGTTATTAAACAAATAACCCAATCACTTTTAAATTCATACTTATTAGAGGCAACAATTTCTTATTCCATAAGATAGTGATGGAAATTACGAGAAATGATACATTTTTGAATTTTCGATTAATCTATTGAAAAGTCTTATCATATATGTTAAGATTTTTTATGACTTTAAGGGAATACATATCTCTAAGATGGCATTGAATTAAAGGGGGGGGGGGGGGGGGGGGCAAAGTTGTAAAGTCAGTTAAAATGAAGAGTTGTTGTTTAATTTATTCATGAGATGCATATACAATGAATATGTATTATTCAGATTTCATGTGGTAGTTCCCGTTACTCCCTTACACGACAACACGCAGACGACGGACGGACATAAGAAAAGCATCACTATAATACTTCACTAGCTGTCTTTCTGATTATTAAAATTACACTTTGTGCATATTGCCGAATGACATTCCATTAAGTCATTAAATTAAATATGAACAATGGTTAGATCAGGAATAAAAAAAAATATGTAATGTACAAATGCACAACCGCAGCAGCTAACTGGTACGAGGAACGTCTAGATATTAAGAGGATATATTTTCGAGCCTTTTTCATTAAAGCAATTGAACTATTTGATACCAACTGAATATTAAATGTATAATCAAGTGTATGTTTCAATGTTTCATATTTTGATGAATGCGCTTATCTCTAGTACTGATTCTTACAAGATAGCCATGGATGATCGGTAAAATTCACGTGTCCAAAGAATAAGTAAATGAAGATATGCTGCAAAGTGCACCCAAACGCTGCTGCATTGGCGACTGAATTCGAGGTTCCGTCCAAGAAATTGATTGGTCTGCAAAAATGACAAAAAAAAATTCTTTCTGAAACAATATGAAACCAATGGATTGAAATGACATTTAAAGATTCAAATTTTCTATTTTTCACTTTGTTTTTCATAATTTTACCGTTTGAAAATTCATTTTTATAAACTCTAATCCCCATTAGAACAAATTAGAACAAGAGGCCCATGGGTCACATCGCTCACCTGAATCACCTTGACCCATATTAAATATTTTCACTATATATTCGCATGTAAAACTTTGATCCCCTATAGTGGTCTCGTCCTACCCATGGGAGCCATGATTTTAACAAACTTGAATCTGCACTGTATCTTTGTTATTATCTCTTCTTTAGAGGGCGTATGACCCTTCTGTTGAACAAACCTCAATCCCCTTCACCCAAGGATGATTTGTACCATATTTGATTGAAATTGGCCCTGTGGTTCTGAAGAAAATGATTTTCAAAGATTGTTTCCTATATTTTAGCATATGAAACCAATTCCCGGAGGCCATGATTTTAACAAGCGTGACTCTACACTATGTCAGGAACCTGCATTGTAAATTGGAACTTTTTTGGCCCAGTGGTTCAAGATTTTTAAATGACATCAGCCTATGAAATTCCTTTTTGTTTTCAGTTATGTTTGTTGTAACGCGGTCGATCATTTTACACACCCACACACATTCACAACCCCAACCCCCCAACCACCACCACCACCCCACCCCCCCCAAACTAATAAAAAAGTTGCATTTATGCCACTGTGACGTCATAAGTTTCAGCGAGACATCCGGATAGTGGGACTACACTCTGTGAAATTTATAGTATCAAAACACGGATTATGGATGGGATAATAGAAAGCAATGACTGACTTGGCAAGATAAGGAGCATGAATAACGTTTGATATGCCTTTGGATTCTGAAATATGCATCAACTTGTTACTTACAATGGTAATCCGGGTCTACCATAGCAGACGTTGCCTTTGTAGCGCCTCTTTTCAAAAAAGGATATGATCACAATTGCCACAATCTAGTAAATAATAAAAAAAACTCAAGTTTTGATCAATGTTCACAATATAGCTTGGTTTGTTCAGATACACAAAAAAAGATAAAACTACCCCCACATCTGGCCTGGTGTAGTCCATAACTAAATTCATTCCGTTGTCACATAAAAGTCGATAGATTGTATATGGGGTTTTTATTTTTTTTTTTTTTTGTTTGTTTTTTATTTATAGTCGCCTGAGCAATTTTTCAGCTATCCGGCGACTGTTATGGGGTTTTTAAAATTAATTCATCTGAAGAGTAAATTACAGAAAATTTATACTTTACCGCGTATATAACCATTCCAAAATCATTGAAGATGGCAGTGTTGAGTTGTAAACATAGGTCACGCCTTGTCGAGTCTGGGTGAACGGTTTGATTCTGCATACTGCATAAACAACAACAAAAATTCATTAAAACAAGATATTATAGATCACCCTAAACCATGCCGTTCAAAAACTCACACATCATGATTACAGTTAATACCAAGGACTGCCCCTCCCACGACAAGAATGCAGAATTACACAGAATAAGTCATATCATTATTAAAATATTCGATCAGTGCATACTATCTTATTCTATTCAAGATATATTACTAAAATCAGGTACTCTTCATACAATTGCTCTGAAAAAAAAATAGTTCGATAAACAGATACAACATTATAACAAATGTTTGCAATATCAGGGTTTATGAAATCAAAACTCACGTAAAATGATTTTTTAAAAAATAACTCTTTCCTTAGAAATGTAAATAAGAAGCATTTATATTCCTACGCTGGCTGCCTCATTTTTACTGAAATATATAGGTCGTTCTTTTATTGACTATCCCCCCCCCCCCCCCATGAATATTGATTATTATTACAGCTATATTACTTTCATGATTATTGGTCACTATTTATCTTACAATTTCTTCTGAGGAAGAATGTTAATAATAAATTGTGTGTTTTTCTTTATAATGATGGAAAAATGATACAACATCTCAACAAAAATGAGGCAATCCTTTTGTAGTCCTAGGCTATTTGCAACAGATGCAAAAGTAAAGCGCCTAGTTACAAAAATTATAAAGTAGATCTGGTATTGCTCAAAAAAAATTGAAATGTGCCCCCTTTGTGACCATATATTATTTATCACTGGCGTGGGAACGGTGCATTTAAAAATTCAATTTAAAAATTTAAGTGTCCCATATAAACGTCTTTACGAAAACGTTAGTGTCCCATACATGTTTTGAATTTTAAAAAATGTGTCCCATCACACACCACAATTTTCATATATTTTTATATAACAGCATACAACATTAAATAATATGTATACTGGTAAATATATATTCACAGTTACTGTATTTTGTTCATATCAGACAGGCAGATAGACAAAAGTTTGACAAAGTAATCCTTTAATAAAGTTTTGCAGTGTGAATTAATTCTTTATAATATATGCAAACATAAAAGTAGATATTTTTATTACATGTTTAAAATTATATTAATGGATGTAAATGAATAAAAGATTATGACATAGAATCACACACATAAGGAGTACCACTGGGAACATTGATAGAACTGATTTGAAGGAGGAGTAAGCATCCCTTGTCTGGCTAGTCGTACCAGTTGTCAATGCTCATGCTATATAATTTGAATCATCAAATGCCTGAAGTGCCATAAAGGCGTCGAGTGCAATATCATATACATTAGGGTTCTCAATAAATTTAGAGGGTGGGTAAATTAGAGAAAGTAGAAGAAATATTTGAGTGCCACAAGAGACATTTCCTCATTTTAAGTATATAAATAAAGCATTAAAATCATTTGTAAATGTAAGCAAATTGTGTTTATATACATAAAAAGGAATAAAGAAGAAAGCTTGGGCTGAAGTTTGTTTATCTTAACAAGTTCGTACATGTACCATCCTCTTGCTAGACAACATCTCCTCAAGACTAGTTACTTTACAAAAGCTAAAATAAATAACTTAAAACTGTAGACAAAAAATGCTGAAAAGAATATAACTGCCTCATAGTGAGACTACTTGTTTATAGAAGTTATATCCTCTGCTCATGTATGATGCAACAATTATAGGGTATTAATCTCTGTTTTCAATAATGTCTAACAATTCAAAAGTTCAACGTAAATGTGTAGAAAGGTTATTGGAATTCTGAACAAGATTTAATTCCCAATGAATGCTACCTAGCCTTGTTTTCTTCGCGAAATAACCTGTTATTTTCGTCGCGATGCACATACTCTTTCGTTTTGCTTAATAGAAAATCGGGATCGGGATTACCGAAAACAAAAACCGGAAACAGTTTTTTTTTGTTTTTTGGGGGTTTTTTTTATATAATTTTTTTTTTTTTTTAATACATGTATATATACATATTATATAATATCAAAAAAAGTATCAATAGTAACAATAGTTTAGAGAATATGGAGAGAGAGAGAGAGAGAGAGAGAGAGAGAGAGAGAGAGAGAGAGAGAGAGAGAGAGAGAGAGACTGATGTGTAAATAACTAAATAAAGTTGCGGTTTCAATTAAATATGTAATTCCATCTATTCCAGATTGCGTCAAATTTTATCTTTTCTCCATTTTTATATTAGATAATTTTCAGGGTTTCGTAATTCTTTTTCAAGTGTGATATCGCTACTACTAAATTTAATTTATTTTCTGTACACCTCATTGTATATATATAGTATTTTAACCACAGAAAAATCAAATTTTGAATATATTTATCTGAATCTAAAGATCCTAATAAGAAATTTCTTTTTGTTATGGATAACTGCGAGTTTGTATTTTCTTCAATATATTTTACTAAGTTTTCTAAGAAGGATTGAACGTTCACACATTCCCAAAAGATGTGTTCCAATGTTTCAACTTCTAGTTTACAAAATGTGCAACGTTTTGTTTCTTTCCTCTTAATTTTGTATAAGAAAGTATTAGTAGCCAAAATTCTATTAATAATTCTATATTGGAACCATTGAAGTTTTGAGTTTTTTGTTGTCTTATAAGGTAGCTTATAAATTGTTTTCCATTCACTTTCATCAAGTTCAAATATAGTGTTCCATTTTGTTTTACAAAAAGGTTAAATGTCGTTATAATTAAGATTTTATAGATATGTTTCGATCTCTTGCAACATAACAATTTATATATAGTAGGTAAGATCAAGGGATTTTGTACTTTTATTATAGCTCCTTCATTATGTTTTGTTTTCGCCCATGCTTTTACTGCCTGTACAATGCTCATAAATTCAAGAAAATTAAGATTTATACTAGGATACATAGTAGAGAAGTTTTCATAAGTGTAGAAGGAACCGTCATCATCTATAATATCATTTACATAACGTATGTTATGTTTGAACAATTCTTTATTGAAAAAGGTTTTTCTGCCTATGTTAATGCTTGGATCAAAAAAGAGTGGTATATCACCTTTAGCCTTGTCTATAAGAAGGCTGTCTTTATGTACTAGATCTATCCAGCCGTTAAAGACATCTATCCAAAAGTCATTTTTGAGTGTTCTTTTAATTTCATGTATATAATCTATTCCACATGCAGTTATTTTTTCCAGATCCAGCTTAGGTATGAAAAAATCCAGTCCATTATCTATAAAGATTAATTTCTCATCCAGAAGATTTTTAAAGATGCAATACAGGCTTTCATATTAATCATTCGTAACCCCCCCCCCCCCACCCCCTCCCTCTTCATGTGTTTTTGTAATATCTTTCTTAATTCGGTGGCCAGGACCATTCCATACAAAAGCATAGAAAACTTTTTCTAATTCTTTGCAAAAATAGTCCGAAGGATTAGGAATTGACACGAGAATATGATTTAAAAGGGGTAGAACCAAAGTTTTAAGTACAGTTATCCTTCCTATTGGTGTTAAATATCTTTTACTCCACTGGCTGATGATTGCCTTTATCTGTATTAACTTTGGATCATAATTCATTTTTGGAATCTTTTGTAAATCTACATCGAAATGAATTCCGAGTAAGGTAAATCTTGTATTACCCCAAGAAAAAATTTAATTTGAACGTAGAATTTCTTGACTAAATTTTTTAGCCCCTATCCAGATTGCATGTGTTTTGGAGCAATTAATATGCAGACCGGATAGCTCAGAAAACCTGTTCAGTGTCCCCACAGTTTCCAGAAGGGATTCTCTACTCCCATCAAGTATAATTGATGTGTCATCTGCCAGCTGTGATATTTTCTTTTCAGTATTTCTAACAGTGATTCCTTTAATATTATTGTTTTTCCTTATCATTATTGCTAAAATTTCAGCACAAAATAGAAAAATATATGGCGACAGGGGATCACCTTGTCTACAACCTCGTTTTATATTGAAAGATTCAGAGACATGGCCTCCCTGTATAACTGCAGATGTAATGTTGTGATAAAATATTCTAATCCATTCTTTGATGGAAAGCCCAAAATTAAAATAGTGTAACGTACTTTGAATAAAATTCCATGATATGGTGTCAAATGCTTTTTCGAAATCTAATAGTAATAAAAGTCCAGGAATATCTTCTTCTTCGGTAAACTGCATAATATCATATATCAATCGTGTATTTTCACCAATATATCTATTGCTAATGAACCCAGTTTGGTCTTTATTTATTAATTTACGAATATGTCTTTTTAATCTACTGGCAATAGCGCCTGAGGCTAGTTTATAGACCGTATTTAATAATGTTATTGGGCGCCAGTTTTTAAGATACTGTCTTGGTTTTTCACCTTTTGGAAGCAAAGTTATAATCCCATGTCTCTGTGTAACAGATAAAAGTTTATTCTCATAAGCAAAGTTTAAAGACCTCAGAATAAAATTACCCATTTGTTTCCAAAAAACCTTAAAAAATACAGTCGAGAAAACCATCAGAACCTGGTGATTTGTTAGATTTCATATTTCTAAGTGTAGCGTTCAGCGTATTGAGAAGCACAGACAAGGAGATATGCGTTCCACAATTAATTTATTTTATCCATAAGACTCATACAAAAAGGGAACGATTCTCTACAAGAGAGAATAGAACAGACATACAATATAAATCACAAATACAAGCTCTAACGACACAAATTATCAATTAAATAAATATACAATTTTTAATAACGGCAAGAATAAATAATTGATATCAATAAATCATGAATCATAAAACAATAATAAAATAAGCTTACCAAAATATGGTGTGTCTAATACGTCCGAACTACTGTAATTCTTGTTTACTATTTTAATTAACTGTCGTTACGTCATAATGCCCACGCACGTTCAGCGTCGCGTAATTACGCTAAAAACATGCGACGCTACAGACAAATAATCATATGTAAAGAAGTAAAGAAAATACAAACATATATTCTTGTAAACAAATAATTAATAACTGTTTAATAAAATTTGATGTGTTTGCACAACATCTAACACTAAGTGTTTCAGCAATTTCTTGTAATGTTAATTTGCCTTCTAGCTCCAAAGACTCTTTGTGTGTTAATTTTGGAATGTCATTAAAATCTAACATCTCATTCAGATCCTCAATGTTTTTACTGTTGTTGGAATCAGCATACAGATTTTCATAAAAAGACTTTGTTTCTTTTAAAATTTTATGTTGTTCTGCAATTATTTTCCCCTCACTAATTTGTAACTTGGGGATCAATTTACTTGTAAAATTTCTAGATTCTAAAGAGCAAAAATAATTTGTGGGTTTCTCCCCCTCTTCTACCCATTTTGCTCTACTTCTTATGTACATTCCTTGTAGTTTATGTTGTCTTAATTTTTCTAAATTTTGTTTTTTGATTTCTAAATTAGCCATATTGATTGCAGATGCATGTTCAGATACCTGTTCATCCAGGATTTTTATTTCTTCGATTAAGATTTTTTCCTCCTTAGATTTTTTTTTTGTCAGGAATGACGATATACTTTTCCCTCTTATCTCCATCAGTAAGGTTTCCAAGAATAGCTGATCATTTATTGTGAAACAAATATCTTTATCTGGAAATGTTATTGATTGATTCCATATTATAGATTGGTACAGCATACTGTTTCCGTACTTTCTGAATTACATTATTTATACAATCCAAGTAATCTTTATCACCTAAAAGAGAATTATTAAATTTCCAATAGCCCCTTCCTTTATGAAAATCATTAAAAGAAATTGACAACAGTATCATGGAATGGTCTGATCTGTAGCTTGGTTCAATAGAGCATTTGTTTAAAGAGGGTAGAAAAGTATCTGATATAAGAAAAAAATCTAACCTACTTTGCTTAAAAGGTTTTTTCTTATATCAAGAATAATGTTGTGTTGTTTCGTGTAATTGTCTAAAAGGATCAATATAGCCATTACCTTCCATCAATTCTAAAACTTTGCTCATGGCTTTTGGATTATTTACTGTATTGTAGTTATGACAGTCAAGTTGAGTATTTAAGACAATATTAAAATCACAACACCATATAATATTATGACAATTCATCTCTTCAATGTAGGTTTGAATATTTTCAAAGAAATCAGGTGTGTCTGAATTTGGACCATATAAAGTACATAGTACAACCTCATGGTTTTCTATAAGTGTGTTAAGTATGTGGAAATTTCCATTACTGTCTCCCTTTTCTTTGGTGACCTTAAAATCAACATTATTATTAATCAGGAGAGCAACCCCTCTTGAATTTGTTGCAAAGGAGCTAAAATAACATTGAAATCCCCATTGGTTTCTTACTTCTTTTTCTGAATCTCTAGAGAAATGGGTGTCTTGTAGACAGTAAATATTATAATTCAAATTTTTCAGATAATTTAAGACATCTTTGCGTTTAGCGATATCACCTAGACCTTGAAAATTAACTGATAAAATATTTATAGCCATTGAGGTTCCATGAAACAGATAATAAAACGACCTTGTCTGGAACAGGTGATGTGCATGAGCTTGAAACAATATGTCAACATGCAAACTCAATATATGTAAAACAGAAGTAGACGAAAGCGAATAGAATGAAAGTCATAGTGATAGAATAGAAAAATAGGAGAAAAACATGGGGAGAGATAAAATACATACCTTATATCCTAATAACAGCTTGATTTTCTATTGGCAAAATCAAAACAATTTCACGCTTCACGTGCATTATAATTACCGGAAGTCATACCAGAGTTACAAATCGCAAAGCCTCACGTTGGCGTGCTTTATCCCGGAATATCTACCCTTTTTACTTAATCGAAAACAAAGTCGATTTTTTCTTCAACATTATAAAAAATGTCAAATTTCACTCTTCTTTGCCCAACTAGCCCATAAACATGCCCGTTGAAGTACCATGCAGATTTAATGCGGGGATTTTCCAGAAGTGTGTTGATCAGCTCACTGTTGTGTTTAGTAACGTCAGTCATTATTACATTTATCTATAGATTGTATACTACTTACACCTGTATAGTGTCAGGGTCAGTCATTATTATATTTATCTATAGATTGTATACTACTTACACCTGTATAGTGTCAGGGTCAGTCATTATTACATTTATCTATAGATTGTATACTACTTACACCTGTATAGTGTCAGGATCAGTCATTATTATATTTATCTATTGATTGTATACTACTTACACCTGCATAGTGTCAAGGTCAGTCATTATTACATTTATCTATAGATTGTATATTCACATACACCTGCATAGTGTCAAGGTCAGTCATTATTACATTTTTCTATAGATTATATACTACTTACACCTATATAGTGTCAAGGTCAGTCATTATTACATTTATCTATAGATTGTATATTCACATACACCTGCATAGTGTCAAGGTCAGTCATTATTACATTTATCTATAGATTGTATACTACTTACACCTGTATAGTGTCAAGGTCAGTCATTATTACATTTATCTATAGATTGTATACTACTTACACCTGTATAGTGTCAAGGTCAGTCATTATTACATTTATCTATAGATTGTATATTCACATACACCTGCATAGTGTCAAGGTCAGTCATTATTACATTTATCTATAGATTGTATACTACTTACACCTATATAGTGTCAAGGTCAGTCATTATTACATTTATCTATAGATTGTATATTCACATACACCTGCATAGTGTCAAGGTCAGTCATTATTACATTTATCTATAGATTGTATACTACTTACACCTGTATAGTGTCAGGGTCAGTCATTATTACATTTTTCTATAGATTGTATACTACTTACACCTGTATAGTGTCAGGGTCAGTCATTATTACATTTATCTATAGATTGTATATTCACATACACCTGCATAGTGTCAAGGTCAGTCATTATTACATTTTTCTATAGATTATATACTACTTACACCTATATAGTGTCAAGGTCAGTCATTATTACATTTATCTATATATTGCATACTCACTTACACCTGTATAGTGTATTTTTTTTTTTTTAAATATCAGGGTTCGAATCTCTCGTATTACATTTTCCTGCTAGATTTTCTCTTATTTGAAACGCACTCCTAGTCTTTATGAATGTTTCATGTCAAATTTCTTCCAAGTTAGAAATAAATTTCCATCTTGGACACTGTATAATAAATGATGTGAATGAGACTCGCAACAAACACACAGCATGTGATAGCCGAGTTTTATTAGTCAATGCTGCTAACATGAACTTTGCATGTTTTTCTAAGTGAAAGGTGTTGACAAAGGTATAATTTCTTTTACGGAAAACCGTTGTAAACTTTGCAAGAATTTGAAAGAAAAAAGCTAAACAGGCAAATAAACTTTTAAACAGTCTGAGTGGATAAGATACATGTAATGTGTATTCCAGTGACAAATTGCAATGGTACATGTAAATCAATGTTTTCGGGTGCATGATCTTCAAATTTTGTTAAACTTTATTAATGTGTATTAAACTTTATATATTTGGTTTTGCGGGCAGAGTCATGTACAGGTGTTTGTAGAAAATATTACATATGAGTATAAGAGCTTTTAGACTGTAGAACTACAGTATATTAAAATTTGATACTCTCTTCACCGGATACACTGTGTCTGATACTAAGAAAAAAATGAGACAATTTAATTTTCACGATTTAAAAAATTATGTTTATAATAATAATAATGATAATAATAATAATACTCTCTTAACATTTTGACTATACATTTAAACTAACATGTTTAGACTATTAACATGTTTTGTATTGAGGGATCCTACATGTATTTAAATTGCTAATACGTAATAAGAGTTTATGGTGGCTCATGATATTAAATTGTTATTTAATGGCTCATTTAAGCACTTTGTATGAAGGATGATTTCACTATCGAAAGTGTAACACAAGCTTTCGGTTATTCTATATGACACCCCCCCTTTTTTTCCCGGAATTATAAAAGAATGTGTTTTGTTTGCAAATAAGAGATTTTAAAATCCAAACTTCGCTTTGGTTTGATACATGATATAAATATCTTATAAAACATGTCTAAAAGACTCAGTCGTTCCACTTTTTTTAATTAAAAAATATTTATGAAAATTGAAAACGTTATTTGTTAATAAATCTACGGATAAAATCTTCAAGAAACGTGTCAGTTAACAAAACGATACATTGTACGAATGTATTTTAAAAAGAAATTAAAAGATTTGAACCAAACCAGCGAAAAAAGTACCGATCCCGATTACAATTGATAGAAATTACTAAAATAATCACATTCTTGTTAATTTCATGTACTTTGCATCAAGAAATTAATTTCCTTTATAAATGCATTTAATTTATAAACCATTTTACATAAAGGGAATGTAGTTTCTGATTGCAATATTCTCTGACTACTTTTCTATTATTCCAATCGGGTTTTGTGCAGATATAAAAAAAATCGCAATATTCCTGAATTTTGATCATTTCATTTCAGCTTTTTTTAAATACATTTGTATGATATATCTTTTTCAAAACTGACAAGTTTCTTGAAAATTTTATCCATAGAATTAAAAAACGATAACAAATAACGTTTTCAATTTTCATAAATATTTTATCTAAAAAATAGAATGATTATAGGAGTCTTTATGCAAGTTTTATTATTAGTTATTCGTAAATAATTTGGACTCTAAAATCTCTTATTTGCAAACAAAACATGTTTTATATTATTTGGGGAAAAACCATATAAAATAATTGAGAAGTTGCATTACTCTTTCGATGTTGAAATCATGCTTCATACGAAGTATTTGAACGATCCATTACATAAAATTTTGATGTAATGAGCTACCTTAAATATGGATGATGGTCCGTTCTACGTCATGGGAGTTTAAATTACAGGCACGGAGACCCGATTAGAGAAAGTCATGCTACTGTGCAACAGCCTCAGTTTGACACAAACAGAGAACTTCGACCTGAATGTATATATTTTGACAGTCCATTAACTATACATCACATTATTTTAGAATGTATTGATTTTAGGCCCATTGGTTCAAAATTCTATCTTTGTAACTATGTATTACGAAATGCACCATTCGTTAAACGTAAATGTAGAACATTTCCACATTTACGTTTAACGAATGGTGCATTACGTAATACACAGTTACAGAGATAGAATTTTGAACCCATTGGCTTTCCATACCTATTGGGATACCTTGTTTAACTATACATCTACGTAAATGTGGAAATGTTAAACATAAATGTAGAAATACTAAACGTAAATGTAGAAATGTTAAATGTAACTGACAATTGCAGTACTTACTATACTAGTGCAATGTCAATACATTGGATCGAAATGAATGACTGTTAATGTTTTGTTGTGCAATGTATTATCCGTTCAATGTTTATAAGACAGAAATGTGTAGTCGAAACTTTTCAGTTTTCAGGGTGTAGTTCGTTCTTTGATAAGTATAAATCCAAAACTTGTTTTGATATATAGATAAATCCATCATTGGCTCTATTAACTTTAATAAGTGAATTTTCTTGGTTGGTTATCAATGTTTAAATAATTCGAAAAGTGTCACATTTAACACGTTAATTCATCATTCGTTCAATGTAAATTCAACATTTGTAAGCTGTAGTGCCACATTATGACGACAGGGGGCGCATGGTGTGGAACCCCTCAAGGGTTAGTTATAGCTGCATATCAGTGATCCCAAGCAAAGGAGACTTAAAATTTTATGACATTACCCGAAATTATATTCAACAATACAGATACGCTTTCCAAAAAAAAAAAAAAAAAAAAAAAGGGGGGGGGGGGGAGAGAGAGGGGGGGAGGCAGTCCGACGAAAAGTTGACTTATGCATTTTGGCAAAAGATAAAAATAAACAGGTAGTGCATTTTGCAAAAATAAATGAATAAATAATAATAATAAATAAACATTCAAAAAAAAAATTAAAAATCCAAAATCGGGGACACCCCCCCCCTCCCTAAAATTTTAAAGCAATCATGTGTCGCATATTAAAATACAATGTAATTTACCAATTTTTTAAAATACATGTATATAGATATAAAAAAAAAAAGGGCAGGTCAACTCATTAAATTATCTCACAGAAAAAATTTCAAACATGTTATTTTTTTCAATTGATATTTTTAATCCTTGAGTTACTATTTCTATTCCAGTTTCATGTTGTAAACTTTCACCCGTAGAATATCCGCCGGAAGATCTGCTATATCGTAAACGTTCCTCCATGATGGAAGCATTTTATTAGTCAAAAGTATTTATTCTCCATAGTAGATATTGCAAAGATTCGAATTTTACACGTTAATAGCAATAGTGGGTATTTATTATCCTAGCATATGTTCCGTACTCCTATAAATTGTCTATCTGTTATCTGGCTCACATAAGTTACAACACAATATAAAATACCTGTATCAAGTTTAATATGTTATATTATTTCAAAAGTAGATATATTTATTACTGGGTTCCCAATGGCAAGCTGTGAAGCGTTGGGGTAGGGGTAGTTTTACTATGTAGTAAAATTTCCCCCTTCTTTAATTAAAACAATATATCAATTCATAAAGCCCTGCATATGATAAATAGGTAACACTATTTAAAGATTAATACCGTCAATTTGCGCACTTCAAAAAAAAAAAAAATCATTTGTGATATCTGAATTAAGGTTGAAGCTTTACTCTGTAGCAAAATATCGGGGGGGGGGGGGGGGTATGCATGGGCAAATGTTTGAGCTAGACTTTGGTAGCCAGCAGTGTTATCAATGAGAGAGGAGGACTTATGTAGACTGCTGTTCGATCCTTTTATGATTTATCATAATAAAATACTGTTTAAATATTTTTTTTAAAATTATATATGGCTTTGTTTTTGCTAGAATAGATCAAGTATCCGTTTTGTTACGCTTGACCTCCTTCTGACTTAATTATCCTAGTGGTAGGGGAATTTGTATTATACAAATTCCGGTGCCTCCTAATGGAGGTCGCTCAAAATCAGCTCGGTGACCATTCATCTGTTTTATGCACAACTGGGTCTACCAACAGTCATGATGCTTTACCAAAAAATACGTTAAACGATGGACTATTGACTGATTTACTACAGTGTCAAAATTCAGAAGAAAACAACGAATTTATTCGTTTGTTCACCAGTGATCTGGATACCGTGAGTAGTACTTTTGAATTCAACGAGTCTTCTGATCAGACGGAAAATTCATCGGCCACTTCAAATTTAGATGATTTCATTCTGAATCAATCCGATATTCAAAGATTAGACAATGAACTGCATGGTCTTCCTAAAGAAATCTTTGTTACAAAACTGTTGAATATGTGCTCAGATGATGAAAGAATCATATTCTGGTATAGAGATGTTCTTTGTAAGAGAGCCAAAAGACTTGAGGGATGTCCAGAAGAAAAATTGTTGAGTAGGAAAACAACTAAAAGTGGTTCAAGCTCTAAAAAGTATGCTTATGATTGTCACACTCTATACTTGTTTATTCAAGGGGATAAATATGGGATTGATGGTATATTTGACAAAAAGAAATGCCAAACGAACAATTTAGGTGCTCACAAATTTTCGATGATCGATATCAGAGTGTCCCTCCAATCGTTATTGCAAAGAGTAAATCAAATTGAAGATACTCTATAAGACAAAAATAAAACAATTGATACTCTAATGCAGGGCATGAACTCGCTCAAAACACAACACGAGCAACTACAACGTGATTACGAAGATCTGAAATCACATGCAGAATCAAAGTTCTCAAAATATGACTGCGCAAAAACTGTGTACCCAACAATTCAAACATTTTGAAACTGAAATAATGAAATCCAAAGTCATATATACAAAACAGATGACGAAATTAAAAGACTTTCCAAGATTACTTCAAATATGCAAAAGCAAATCAACTCAAAGTTCGCATCCATGTCATATGCTGACGTAGCTTCAACACAGATCACAAATGCATCAGCATCCTCTCCAAACACGACCCTACAAAAACCTGCGGTGTCGCAGCCCCCGTCGAGTACCCCAGTGTCTACCACCATTCACCACACACAATCTGCCCAAGCTTTAGTCGGGTCTACGTCACGGTCTACCAAATCTTCAAGCATGACTACTCAGACACCTGTAATTTCTGATGCCCTGTCTTCTTCCTCTGTGACTCCCGTCAATACCAAACAATCTGTCCCTGACTCAGTCCGTAGTACGAAACGTCGAATTTCAAACGACCAAAAACATAACGGTACTACCGAACACACAAGCAAACATATTACATCGGACAACAAGGAAGCTGAATTTAATGTCAGTTTACATTCCGTCCGTCTCAACGACACATTTGATAGTACGTGCGGATCTAAAACTACAGATATCTTCCGTGGCGTGACCTACAAGAGGAATTCCAGATATTATCTCTCGGGAATCGACCCCGAATCCTCGAGACAAGGGGTTATAAATTACGCAGCAAGCAAAGAGGTTGAAATTACACATATTGTTATATTTTCTGCACGATCACATCGGCGGCAACTGACGGCAAAGATTAACGTATCATATGATCACGCGCAAAGCGTAGAAAACAATGGGTTTTGGCCAGAAGGAATATCATGTCGCAAGTGGTACAGTCATCGTGAGTGGGATGACATGTGTCGAAATCGAGACAAGGACCATGAAAGCAACCAACAAGATCAATGGTGGTCAGAATACGATTAAGTACACATTTGTTGTATTGTTTTACACACACACAGAAGTACATGTACTATCATCATATCATGATTGCGCTAAATTTATTTCTGTCAATGATTGTTTCATTATCATGGAATGTTCGAGGTATACTGTCGTCGACAATGTGTCTGTCAAAACTGTTAGACGACTCAAAATGTGACTTAGCAGTTGTATCTGAACATAAGCTTAAAGACAGCAATATTTGCAAAAACTATCTTAATTCTATTCACAAAGATTACTTAAGTTTTATTAAGGTAGATACAGATGTCACTTACAGTTCTTATCCACAAAATGTTGGTAAAGGTGAAGTAGGTATATTGTTTAAAAAATCACTTGAATACTCAATCAAAGAGATACTATGTTACAACTCAAACCGTATAATCGGTATTGAACTTACTGATACTAAAGGTAATGTGTTGTATGTATTTGGTGTATATCTCCCTGCTGATAGCAACATAGATTCATACATTCAAGAACTCAATTATGTTGAAAGTCTTTATTGTCATTATAGATCTTATGGAAATGTTATTATTGCCGGGGATCTTAACAGTAGTGTTTTAAGTCTCTTCAATACAAACGCTACAAAATCAAAATTATTGTCAGAATTTATTGGAATAGGTGAATTTTGTGTACCCGGTAGAGATTTTGTAACAACAGGAGAATCATTTTCTTTTGTCCCCACTAGGACAATGCTTGATTATATTTTGTTCAACAAATCAATGCTGGATTCATTAGTGTCATATCATATTTTTCAAGAAGGTGATTTTTGTAACACCTCAGACCACTTACCCAGAATTGCCACCTTTATATTTCATTGTTCTCGACATTTTCCTCAAACATCAACATTAAAATTACCAGCATGGCATAGAGCAACCGCTGACGCAGTAGATAGTTACCAATCAACTATGTCAACTGACCTCAACAATTTATTAGAATACCACATCCAATCAACTGCCGATATCAACGACTTCTATGAACGACTATGTACAATTATTACCAACACTTCAAAAAATGCATCCCTCATACAGGCTATAATCCACATACTCATCCAAGCTGGACTAAGGAAGTTAAGGAACTTCATACCTCTGAAAGGAATCTCCGTCGCATCTGGATAGGTCAAGGAAGACCACGTGGCATGCAGTTTGAATCGTACAGAAATTACAAACGTGCTAAAAGGCATTTTAGAAACACAATTACTATCCAATACGAAAACTATATGCGCAATGTCTATCGAGATTTAGACGAAGCCGCTGAATGCAATATTCGCATGTTTTGGAAGCCTGTTAAAAGACAGAAGGTTAAAACTACCCGCACTTATCCTGAAATCATTTCAACAGACGGCAAATCTCATCGTGACCCATTGGGTGTTTCACAAGCTTTTGCTACATATTTTCAAGATATTTACACTCCGTCCCAAGACTCATCGTTCGATGAAAACTTTTATTACGAGACAGAAACTAAATACATTAAAATAAAAACTCAATGTCAACAATCTCGTGATAATCTACCTGAAGGCCCAATTACAACTTGTGACATTACAGAAGTTTTTAAAAAACTTAAACGCCGAAAAGCTCCCGGACCAGATCTGATCACTTATGAACACTTGATTTTTGGTGGAAACAACATGACGCTGTGCCTCGTCAAACTCTAATTCTACCACACATTTTGGAAAGGTCCCAGAGTTCTGGAAACGTGGATTTATTGTACCCTTATACAAGCGAGGCGACAAACCAAAAACATCATGTAGTAGTTACAGACCGGTTGCTCTGCTGTCATGCTTTCTAAAAATCTTCGAAAACGTTCTGAATTCAAGGATAAGTACTTCTATTATTAGTAAAAATAAATTTCCCTGCAAACAACAGCAAGGTTTTCAAAAACAATTAGGATGTTTAACAGCTTCTTTTAATATACACGAAACTATTTTCCACAATATTGAACATGGTAACAATGTCTATATTAGCTTTTTAGACAGCTCAAAGGCTTTTGACACAGTATGGAAACATGGTCTTTTAACAAAATTATATAGTATGGGTCTTACAGGCAATCTTTGGTCAGTTATTGACGACTGTCATACAAACACATATAGTGCAATAGTTGTAAATCAAACCCAATCATATTGGTTTCCTGTATCACAAGGTGTACGGCAAGGTGGAGTTCTGTCATCTTTTTTATATCTTGTATATATAAATGAACTTGTAGTTAAACTTGAAAACTCTTGCCCAAATACTGGTATATTTAATATAACTAGCAACTGTCCATCACTTGCAGACGATATCGCATGTATTGGGATCACACCAGCTGTCTTGCAACAAATGCTTGATATCTCATATCAATATTCTAGGAAGTGGCGCTTTTCATTCAATGCCCAAAAATCGTGCATACTACAGTTTCGTGCCAAAGGTTTTAAAATTAACAAGGATTATTCATGGAAACTACGTGATATCCCAATTCCTTGCTCTGACACTTATAATCATCTAGGAATCATTATCAACGACAAACTTACACTCTCTAATAGAATTTTATCAGCATGCCGGAAGGGACAAAAATCATACTACGCACTCAACGATATAGGATCAAACTATCTGAACCCACTAACCTTATCACACCTCTACAAGTCAGTAATTTTACCCACATTTCTCTATGGTTGTGAGTTATGGAACAATCTTTCTGCATCTGACTGTAAACGGCTTAACGTCTTTCAACATTTATTTGCAAGAATGCGCAAAACCTTTCCACAACGACGAAATCAGATATTTGCGAAAGTTTCTTCAATGAAATTCCTATCCAATCAGAAATAGATGTCCGCAAGCTGTTATTTCTCGGACGACTTTGTCACCTAGATCCTTGTTCTCTTCCAAAGAAAGTCTTTTTGACACGTTTATATTCGTTCTTGGAGGGCATATCTAATAAACAAGTGGATTCATTCCTGATATCATTGATGTCTTATTGACCTATAACCTTACTGATTACCTGCAAACTTGGCTGGTGAGCAGTTTATTCCCATCAAAACATGCCTGGAAAAAATTGTTAGATCTACAGTTTCATCACAACATAAAGCACAACGCGACCTAAGGATGTCAAGCGACAGTGACTTTCGCCGCTTCCAGTCAATTGTCCAATACCAGAACCCCATTTTTATTTGGACTATTCCGTCGAATTCCTACGAAATCTCATTGTGTAAATTCATATGTAAACTCATAGCTAAACCTTCCGAACAAACTCCGAATATCTGCAGATTCTGTGACGCCATCTTCCTAGATATTTTCAAACATATCACATGCTCGTGCTCTCTAACCTCCAATTTACGCAGCTCCTGGTTTGACGAGATTACAAACAACCTAGATATATTCCTCTCTACTGAACTATGTGCCATGACAGATGATGAAATATTTCTCTTTCTTCTAGGACGCAACTCTTTTACATCCATTCCAGAAACACATATAAGATCTCTTCAATTGTTCAACTTTAGGTATTTAAGAAACGCAGCTACATGTTATAACAAGGCTCTCAAATTTGTCATTTAAAGTGTGTCAGTAACATATGTCTAACAAAAATGTAAACTTCATCCATACGTCGTAGATCTATAAATGTATATATACATATGTGTGTATTATGTGTATAATTATATGTATATATGCATATGTGTGTGTATGTATATGTGTGTGTTTGTGTATGTATGTGTTGAATTTTTGTATTTTCTGTACTGTTTGTATTATTTCATTATTTGTAATTGCGTGTCTTTCATGTACATTTGAGTAATTATGTTCATATAATCCTCATATGAGGGAAATAAAGTATGAATGAATGAATGAATGGTAGCCAGCAGTGTTATCAATGAGAGAGGAGGACTTATGTAGACTGCTGTTCGATCCTTTTATGATTTATCATAATAAAATACTGTTTAAATATTTCTTTTAAAATTATATATGGCTTTGTTTTTGCTAGAATAGATCAAGTATCCGTTTTGTTACGCTTGACCTCCTTCTGACTTAATTATCCTAGTGGTAGGGAAATTTGTATTACCTTCAGAACACTCAAAATGCTTGTTTCTTTTGCTGAATGTTGATTTGTGTCATCCTGGATAAATAAGGGTTTTTATTATAACTATTAATATCACCCTAACCTTATATGTACTAATTTTATTTTATCCATCACGTGCTGACAGACGCTCAGACTGACGTTCATCTATGATGTTTGAATATGTGTATCGGGTTTGATTATTCTAAAGTTATCAATACTGTTTCTGTTTTGTTTTGTTCCTATAGAATTACCCCTGCCCTGTAACTTTGAACTTAACCTTTAACCTTGAAGACTTAAATCAAGCGGGACACTTTTGATTTTTGCGTTGTTTTGTCTGATCCACAATGTGCTGACGGAAGGAGAGACAAGTAGACGAAAATTGCACATTTGATTCACATGATTGATTGATTATATACTGTTTAACGTCCCGCTCGAGAATCTTTCACTTATATGGAGATGTCACCATTGCCGGTGAAGAACTGCAAAATTTAGATCTATGCTCGCCGCTTATGGCCTTTGAGCAGGGAGGGCTCTTTTACGTGCCACAACTGCTGTGACACGGTGACTCGGTTTTTGCGGTCTCATCTGAAGGACCGCCCCATTTAGTCGCCTCTTACGACAAGCAAGGTATACTGAAGATCTTGATTCATATGAAAGTTTTACAATATCTCAAGGAGCACTGTGTATATCATAGTATATATTATAGTCATCAAACAATGGCAGATGACCTGATCGGTTAGAATTTTTAAAATTACGCTCCAAACAATTGTCTATTTCTCTGCGTTGCTTTTGATGATGCTTAAGTAAATAGTGGTGTATATTCAACGTCGTTTGTTATTATTATTATTATTATTATATATATATATATATATATATATATATATATATATATAAAACACCTGAATGAACGTAAATTTATAAATGATATATGTAAATAAGTCTTTCAAAATAAATATATTAAAAAAAATGACAAGGTACATGTAACAGACGCAACGGATCGTCAAATACAGTATCAAATGGTATATTGTTTGGTGGTGTCAAAAGAGAGCTTCACGCAAAAGTGTATTTGTTATCTCTAACAACTGCGGGATTTAGCCATCAAAATGGTTCAATACGCTGCATTCAACTGTATTGCGCGAAGTCGGAAAGCTGTTCCAGTGTACTTATGTCCAAGATATCCTCCGTATAATATCGTCAACTTGATCATAAAATACTGTTAAGTAGTCACTTCGGTTTATAATGGTAATATTCACCTGTCATACTAAAATATAAGCTGCACAATTGATTGATTGATTGTTTGTTTGTTTTAAGTCCCGTCGAGAAATTTTCACTCATATTGAGACGTCACCAGTTGTAGGTGAAGTACCACAAATTTAGACCTATGCTTGGCGCTCAGGGCCGTAGCAGTGAGGTTTCTTTAACGTGCCAACGCCTACCGTAACACGGGACCTCCGCTTTTAAGGTCATATCCGAAAGACCCGTGATTCTCACTTCCAAATGCCGAGCGTTTGGCGAAGGAGCAATCCCCACCTATTTTTTCGTCTTAGGTTTGAGCGGGGCTCGAACTCACGACCTCCCGGTTACGACGCGAACGCTCTAACCACTAAGCTACCACGACCGGTACGAGCTGCACAAGTCATATCAAAATCCTAAAGAAAACAAGCATTCTGAGTATATTGTAAGTAATACAACTTCCCCTACCGGTAGGATAATTCAATCAAAAGGTCAAGTGCATTGAAACTCAAACTTTATCTGTAACTATCCAAGACAAAGTCACGTATAAAAAAAAAATCAGTTGAATATCTTTATCCAGTGCGGAGAAAAGTTCGGAAAACTGACTCGTGCAATTTATTAAGGGACACAGTTCAGTCAAAAGTAGGTCAACCGTAACGAAACTGAAACTTGATCTCTAAATATCCAAGACAAAGCCATGTTTAAAATTTCAATTAAATATCTTCATCCAATTCGGAGTAAAGTCTGGAAAATTGATTATTGCAATTTATCATGGGGTATAATTTATAATTAATAAACTCAAAACACGGCACTCGCGCTTTGTGCAAATTGTAAAGGAAATTTTATGGCTATAAATTGTTTCGAAGCCCGGGTAGGGTAAGAAACACTGTAGCAATAACAAGTTATAAATTCTCTCATTACTATCAAAGAATCTACTCTGAAAAGTATCATATCTTTATCGTTAACCAAACAGTATTATTTGGAACCACATCAACTTGTTCAGAATGAACACGATCTTGACCATCTTCATCTTCCAATGAAACATTATCGATGTAGCTGTCATTTGCATTAAATATGGTGTTCATATGAATAATTTTATCATATTCATCATGTAAGCAATATTTTGAACCAGAATTACATCGGTTTTATTGGAGTATGCTAGTACAAGATCAAATACTGAATTTTATAGCGGGTGTTACGACTACTCTATTATAAACATTTTTCGCGTTACGTAGTATAGCGTAAAATCATTGTCATTTACTATAAACTTTCAATTCCATCTCTTTTTCCTTTAAAAGTTTGTGTGCATGTATCACACGATATATCACAAACATGACGTCACAACAGTACACAATAGTGTTGTTAACACGGCCATAAATTAATTCGCCGTTAATTTTCAAGTTCTTCGTGTTGTTATTCCTTTACTAAGTTGAATCAATAAAGAAATTGTTAAAAATAAAATTATTGTTAGTTTCTAAATGAAATTGAAAGATATAATATCGATTGATTGTTTACCATTTGCCACCACACTCAACGATTTTTCAGTTATCTGGTGAAGTCCAGGTTTTTATTGGTGGATTGATCGATTATATATTGTTTTACGCCCCGCTCTTGAATCTTCCACTAAGATAGAGACGTCAGCATTGCTGGTGAAGGGAGGCCTATGCTCGGCAGGGATCTTTTACGTGTTTTGCTTACTCAACAATATTGCCGCGGATACACAGGTTTCCATGGGGTTTTCAGAATTTTGATTTTCCTAGGCGGCGGAGGAGGATTATATTAATACGCATTAAGATACATGCATCAATGCTACTTTATCATGTTTATTTGGGAGAAAATAAACCTAGCGTCAATCGGCATGATGCGCATTTTGTGTTTCTATTATTTATAATTGTTACATACATGTAGGCACAGCGTGTAATGAAGAGTGGGCCTCACTCTTATCTGGTAATTTTGTATCCGCTCTTCATAACATTAATGTTAGTTTTTAAATTTATCAGTTTTACATTTTTTCAGATAAACGTCTAAAGATAAACTTAGAACATTAATTTAAAGAAGACAACATATCTCCCAGTTTTGAATATCAAGGTGAAAACAGCCCTGATATACCGAGAGCGGCTAAAAGGGAAAATCTGCATGCACAAAATACAAATCATACTACCAAAATCCGTTGAAAATTCTTTGAAAAACACCATTTTGATGGCAATACGTTCAACTAATTAATGCAGACTTTACTTTATCAAATATGAATACAAAACAAATTGACAAAGTAGTTTTGAACAAAGGGACGAGTTATCTTTACGAAGGAGCGAGTTGTGCAGCATTCGTTTTACTTTCATTATAAACAACTGGAATTTCTTATATCGGATATAATTTCCTTTTTCGGAAAATGAAATTCATGTCAGCAATTTCGGAAACCGGGATCATGCTTTATAATTATATATATATATATGCATCTGTCTATACATCCATCAATCTATTTATCTTATATCTATCTACCTACACTGTATCTATCTATCTTTCTATCAGGCATGTCGGCAAATATTTGACATTGGGGAGACGAACTGGGCAAAACGGGGGTCGAACTAACGTATTCTGACTTAAATTCAAATATCCACCAAATTCTACACATTTTTTCTATTCTGTCATTATCTTAAAACACTACCTAATAAAAACAAAGTTGTTATACTTATCTTTAATTCACACATTTAAAAAATAATATTAACGAAGTTATATGCAAGTTAAAGAAACTAAACCCTTTTTTATTAAATTAAGCGTCCAAAAATGAATCCCCGTCCATTCCGCACCGACACAAACTCTTCGACAATTGCTGAAATATCCAATGCCTCCGTAGCTTTCATGTGCGTGTGCAGAATCATCAAATGATTCTTTATTCGGGAAAGTGCAGAGAAGGTTCGTCTACTTGTGGCATCAGTGGCAGACATCACTAAAATAGGTTTCAGGAGCGTCATAGTTTCGGAGAATGGGCACTTGAAAGTTGGAGACATTTGAGATACTAACTTCACCAAATATGAAATAGACACAACTGATGAATTACTGTTAAAAGTTATTTCTCGCAAGCGATGTGAAAGTCTCCAGTTGCGACGAAAGAGATGTCTTTTTTTCCAAATCGTCACAGCAGAACTTTTAACACAAAGTCCAAATCTTCTTTGTAATGCATTGTAATATTTTTCGATAATTGTTTAACGACTTGTGTTAAAGTGTACAACGTTGAATCATTAAAGTTTCCAAACATCGATCGACCAATTCATGATACATACTTTATTTATTTATTGCAAAATTATTGGAGTGGTTATCGCCGCTCCTGTCGCCCCTATGCCCACGCCCTTGTATCTAATTTATCTCGCCTCCGTGTCGGAGTGGTTAGAGCATCGGGCTCAAAATCACAAAGCCTCTCACCTCTGCCGGCGCGTGTTCGAATCTCGGTCGCGGCGTTATGTGAGAAAGTTTGCCAGTTTACTTGCGGAAGGTCGGTGGTCTCTTCCCAGGTACATTGTATCTGGGTTCTCTCCTCCACCAACAAAAACTGGACGCCACCAGATAACTGAAAAATTGTTGAGTGTGGCGGAAAGCAATAAATAATCAATAATAAATTAATAATCTAATCTATCTAAACTATCAAATCTATCTACCTACAATTTTGAACTTTCTTTGTAAGTGTTGGATTGACTAATAATATTATATATCTAACATTTGACTACTATGTATTAATGAAATTCACATAGAGCTGTGCTAACGAGTTGGTTTCTTTCTTAATACCCGGAATTTATCCACGATATCGGGTATATTTCCCAAAAACGAAATTTGTGATTTCCATCCTAAGGACCTATAAGTTTTAATTAATGTTTGAATTTTGAAACTGTTGGGCTAATTTAATATGAATTTTTCAAATCCAAATAGAACTATGCTAACAGGATGCATACCCCATCCGAGCATATTCAAACAATTTGAATACGACAGGAAGGTGTTATATTATTTCCTCGCCATTTAAAATCAGGCATGCCTGTTTATTCATAACTACCAGATCTGATTTACCCCTGCTTCACTTCACTAGGGCAATATAAATACCAAGTAGTGTTCTAATGACAAGGGTGTCTTATTCAAAAGTTTATATAGAGTCTATACGGTATACACTTACCTGTCTATTGCCTCTGTGTTCAGTTGGATATTAGTAGGGGTAGTTGTTATTTTGCATTTTTTCGAACTTTTATATGAGGACCCTTTGAAATCATGGTATATGGGGTACTTATCTTACAAGAAAATATTTTTTGAGATAGGACCACTCTAACCCCCCTGTACATGCCCCCTGAAAATTCGCACCCCCATTATACCCCCCGAATTACTATTTTGGTCTAAAACTCATATAAAATGGCTTAAGGTGTGTTTTCTTTCAGTTTTTCAAGTGTATATCTACTAAATTAGGAGTTTAGAATATATTTGCTAAATCCAAAATGGCGGAAATTCAAAATGGCGGCCATTTTGGCCGCCATTTTGATTCTTTTAGAGCCTTATAGTAAACCTGGCTTGTAATATGTCTATTTATTGGTTTTTGGTGTCACTGAGTTCGATTATGAGCTTAAAAATTACATTTGAGCAAATCTAATGTCAATACGATAGGTCCGTCCAATTTCAAAAGAAAGATAATCTATCTAAATATAGAGCTTTTATCTGAAATCTGGAATAGAATTCACAAAATTCACATCTAAATCATTATAGACCAAATATAAACTATAAACACATTATAAATTATAAACACACAATAACTATTTTACACAACAAACGATTTATTTCTGTCAATATTCATTTTATTATATCATTTACTCAGTTTTCTAATGGCATTATTAAAATCATCCATCGACACATCAGCTTTACAACTCACATTATCTAGATAAACTTTGATGTTCCTCACATAAATTTCTGTAGCTAGGTTTTTATACTCCTTTTTTAGACGGAAGATATCACTTGTTTTTGGTATGGACAGTGCAGTATCTCTTGCATACCTCACTTCTAGATACATCCGTTTATTCTTATCAGTTGTATTTATGCTATCGTCAGCAATATACTCATCAACCTGACTACTGGTGGTGAACGGACCACCCTGACTTTTCAGAGAATCAAGGTCGTTATTTCGACGACGGTCAAGTGCAACATTAGCAATTTCTTTACTATCAAGTCCCTGCTTCGTGAGCTCATCTTGACGCTGCTTCCATGCTGTAAGTATTTCTGGGATCTTACCACCTTTCGTTGCTAGTTTTTTATACTGCACATAGGAACCACTAGGACATTTCTCAATTAGATCTGCAGACTTAGCTTTCACCTGACAAGACGACGCACTAGCTAGTTGCTTAGCTCCTCTTCTACCGAGTTCATAATTAATAAATCCGACACTCCGCTCAGCGTTTAGATTATGGATCGGTGCACTTTCGAGTTTAGCAGAGTCCATATGTGCCAGAGCATGAGTCCAATCTTCATCGTAGTCGCCGAAACTGAAAATGTCACCTTTCTGTTTCTGGAAAGATTCTGCCAACTTTGGTAATAACATATCAATCACATTCTCCACCTGAGAAGTGATATCTACAAGGCATGATTCAATCGCTTCACAAATATCATTGTCATACTTTGTAGCATTGAATCGATCTTGTGAAACAAATTTAAACGCTGGTATGTTTAGATTCAATAAAGCGCTTGCTTTAGTAGTAGTCAAATCCTGATAAAGCTGTTTGAAGGCAGGAATCAGTTTAGAGTAAGTAGTTGAAGTGGATGTTGTGAGTGATAGAAATGGCTCTATTAAATGCAAACCAAGCAGAGCACCCGACACGTATAATATCTTCAGGAAAGCTAACTCACCAAAGCATCTCACTATACACGCTAATTGGTTACTCACGTGTTCAAATTTTGCCAAAAATTCATTTACATCTTCTAGATGGTATATTGAAACTGCACACGTGAGAGTAAGTCTGTTGAATCTTTCATCTTTAAGTGTCACGGACTTATTCTTTTTTGGGTGTATATAAGAGTCAAATTCATTTGACTTGTTCCAAGGCTTATGGTCATAATCGTGGTTTATATGCCTTGTCAAGCAATCCAAAGCTTGCTCAGTTACACTTGTAGAATTGGTTGTAGCATTGACCAGGAAGCTGGAGTATATTTTATCTCGCCCAATAGTATCTTCCATCTCTGCCCACTGTTTGGTGATTACGCGATTGAACATTAGGGAAGGGTGGACATTGCAAAATAGGTGAGAAGGAGTATGCTCTGATTCCACTTTCTCTGCCACGATTCCCTCCACTTCAAAGTTGTGAGAAGTCTGATCTGTTACTATAAAGTCGATTTTCTCAAAAAGAGTCCTAGTTTCAACCCCACTAGCAGCAGATAGAACGTCTAGTACGGCGATTTTGAGATCGGCTAAATTATCTCTAGTCTCGCTTGCAACAGCTAATGTGGGCAACGGTCTGTACTTTTGATTTATTGTGAAACCTTGAACAGAGAACGATCCCGCCCCCTGTTTCTTAGACCCATCATCGCAGTAGGTTACTGAAACTTTGTCTTCAGATTGCATTATTTCTCTCACTATTTCAGTCAATGCTAAGGCTTCAATGCTTTTACCAACTTGTCGTACATTACTTGCTTGTGGTAATGTATCAAGATCAATGCATTCTTCTGATTCTGTGTGCATTTTCCATTGTCTTCCGATGAGTTTATTTGCTACTGTGACAACTGCAGCCTCTGCTTGATTTTCTGACATGTGATAAGAGCTTTTCAAATGGTCTATAGACTCATAAACTTCAGGACGAACTTTTCTTATGCTGAGCCTGATATGCTGATATTGCTTTGGCATTAAATCTTCATCAAATGTAATTTGCCTAGGATCTAGTTTACGGCGCTTTTTCTTATTAGATGTTTCTTGCTCATCTTCCTCCGGTTCATATTCTCTGTCAGATTGTGGCAACTCTACTTCACCACCATCATCATCATCATCTGATGGTAAAGCATAACCAGCTTGTGACTGCTTTTCAGTTTCAGACTTAGCTCTCATTTTCTCCAAGGCCTGCATATCACGATGCCTCCTTTCCATAGTTTTTGCCCATTGTTTGTCGACGAAGCTCTCGCCAAATATTTTTCTCTGGTTTCTTTGGCCGCCATTTTGAAAATCCGCCATTTTGAATTTTACAAACTCCTAATTCAGTATATATACATTTGAAAAACTGAAAGAAAAATGCTTTTAACCATTTTATATGAGTTTTAGACCGAAAATAGTAATTCGGGGGGTTATAATGGGGATTCGAATTTTCAAGGGGCATGTACAGGGGGGTTAGAGGGGTCCGATCTCAAAATTTTTTTTTGATACTTTATTTGAATAGTATGTACCATAATTTTAGAGGGTCCTAACTTGAAAGTGGAATTAACAACTACCCCTAATATTAGTCAACTTGTAACCCGGAAATATAAAAGATAATTCGGTACCCGATTAATTCGGCACTTTGTCAATTCAGCAACAAAAAACTGGTCAACTCATTGATATAATCCAAAAAGGGTAAGGAGTAGATATCGCACAATCAAAATGATCAAAATAATTAAAAAAGAAGGATAAAATGAAGTTCCAGAATATATTCAAATCACTAGCACTTCCTGGATTCCTCGGGTGGATATAAATTGAACATGACGTTATCGTAGAGACGTCTTTAAGATAAACAACTCCATATCACTTTGTATTCACCTGAGGATGGACGTTAAAATCCAAAACGCACTAGTCATTTGAATATATTTTGGAACTAAAACTGACATTTTTATTGTTTGGGTTTTTTTTTTGGTTTGCTAATCACTGTTTTTTGTTTGTTTGTTTTGGTTTTTTTTTGTTGGTTTTTTTTGGGGGGGGGGGGGGGGCGCATTTTGGACACTCTTGTTTGTCTATTGGGTTGTTTATTGTTTTACGTCCCGCTCTTAAATCTTCCACTAAGATAGAGACGTCAGCATTGCCGGTGAAGGGAGGCCTATGCTCGGCAGGGACCTTTTACATGTCACACCTGCTGTGAAACGGGGACTCGGTTTTTGCGGTCTCTTCCGAAGGACCTCCCCATTTATTCGCCTCTTACGACAAGCAAGGGGTACTGAGGATCTATTCTAATCCGGATCCCCACGGGGTTTTTATTGGTGGATGAGAGAACCCAGATACAACGTACCTGGGAAAAGACCACCGAACTTCCGAAAGTAAACTGGCAAGCTTTCTCACATATATCGGCGCGAGTGAGAGAAAGTATATAATAAAAAGTGTATAGACTTTGTATGGGAAAATATGATGACCTTGTTTTTTGTAGCTTATGGACCTCAAAAGCTCGGTCCGTCTACGCGACAAAAACCTCGGTCATCATATTTTCCCATACAAGGTATATAACCTATAATAATGACATGTAAATAATGTTACGTAAGTGTCTAGTTTGTTATTTGATCTACAGCCAATGAGGTTACATTATTTGGTTAACGTGTTCTATTTCCAGCGCACACCCTCACGAACAAATCGATTTTTCTCTTAATATTTTCATATTTATGTGCTTATTGGAAAATCCATGAAGATAGTATTCATAATTGATAAATACAAAAGTGAGGTTCTCAGCAATATTGCCGCGGATACACAGGTTTCCATGGGGTTTTCAGAATTTTGATTTTCCTAAGCGGCAGAGGAGGCTTATATTAATACGCATTACGATACATGTATCAATGCTGCTTTATCATGTTTATTTGGGAGAAAATAAACCTAGCGTCAACCGGCATGATGCGCATTTTGTGTTTCTATTATTTATAATTGTTACATACATGTAGGCACAGCGTGTAATGAAGAGTGGGCCTCACTCTTATCTGGTAATTTTGTATCCGCTCTTCATAACATTAATGTTCGTTTTTAAATTTATCAGTTTTACATTTTTTCAGATAAACGTCTAAGGATAAACTTAGAATATTAATTTTGAAGTAGACAACATATCTCCCAGTTTTGAATATCAAGGTGAAAACAGCCCTGATATACCGAGAGCGGCTAAAAGGGAAAATCTGCATGCACAAAATACAAATCATACTTTATCAAATATAAATACAAAACAAATTGACAAAGTAGTTTTGAACAAAGGGGCGAGTTATCTTTATGAAAGAGCGATTTGTCTTGGGGGCGAGTTGTGCAGCATTCGTTTTACTTTTTACTTTCAATATAAGTAACTGGAATTTCTTATATAATTTTCTTTTTCGGAAAATGAAATTCATGTCAGCAATTTCGGAAACCGGAGTCATGCTTTATAATTTTATATATATACACATTTATCTGTCCATCCATCAATCTATTTATCTTATATCTATCTACCTACACTGTATCTATCTTTCTATCAGGCATGTCGGCAAATATTTGACATTGGGGAGACGAACTGGACAAAACGGGGGTCGAACTAACGTATTCTGACTTAAATTCAAATATTCATCAAATTCTACACATTTTTTCTATTCTGTATTATCTTAAGATACCGCCTAATAAAACAAAGTTGCTATACTTAACTTTAATTCAAATATTTAAAAAATAATATTAACGAAGTTATATGCAAGTCAAAGAAATTAAACTCTTTTTCATTAAATTAAGCGTCCAAAATTGAATCCCCGTCCATTCCTCACCGACACAAACTCTTCGCCAATGGCTGAAATGTCTAATGCCTCCGTAGCTTTCATGTGCGTGTGCAGAATCATCAAATGATTCTTTATTCGGGAAAGTGCAGAGAAGGTTCGTCTACTTGTGGCATTAGTGGCAGACATCACTAAAATAGGTTTCAGGAGCGTCACAGTCTCGGAGAATGGGCTCTTGAAAGTTGGAGACAGTTGAGATACTAACTTCACCAAATATGAAATAGACACAACTGATGAATTATTGTTAAAAGTTATTTCTCGCAAGCGATGTGAAAGTCTCCAGTTGCGACGAAAGGGATGTCTTCTTTTTCCAAATCGTCACATCAGAACTTTTAACACAAAGTCCAAATCTTTTTTGTAATGCATTGTAATATTTTTCAATAATTGTTTAACGACTTATGTTGAAGTGTACAACGTTGAAGCATTAAAGTTTCCAAACATCATTGACTAATTCATGAAACATACTTTATTTATTTATTGCACAATTATTGGAGCGGACATCGCCGCTCCTGTCGCCCCTATGCCCACACCCTTGTCTATCTATCTAATCTATCTGAACTATCAAATCTATCTACCTACCATTTTGAACTTTCTTTGTAAGTGTTGGATTGACTAATAATATTACATATCTATAATTTGACTATTTCTTAACCGGATCCCTTCGGTAGCTGTCCAGTGATCTCGAAATGACAGGTGTACGGTAGTCACTACCTACCATCTAGCTCTTATGTACCTCAACGGTATTCTGAGAAAACATCAACCCATTCTGTGCGCCAATAAATGTATGACTGATGTTTTCAAAGAACATCCTATAGCATCCTTCAGACGCCCCAGAAACCGGAGAAGACAGTAATAAGAACTAAACTGGATAACCCTTTAACTAATGGCGGATTCAAATGTCGATTGTGCAAATATATCTCAGAGTTTTAGCAAGCCCTTTCACGAGTAATTACAACATACAGGGAAGTACTTCCTGCCAACCTAACAATTGCATTATCTTATCAGTAGCCTGCCGGAACCTGTATTCAAGAGAAACTACAGATCACCACAGACGGGTTAAAAAACACCCGTCCTTTGTCAAAATCAAGGATTTACCATTTGCTTCACATTTCAGTGCCAGTAATCACCGATGGGACAATAGCGGTTACTGATCATGACACAAATTGGTCAGATACCGAGTGAAAGCTAAAGGAAATTAAATATGGCTGCATAGACTGAGGTCGTTTGACATTAAGGCCACAATATGAGATCAAATGTTTACATAGGCTTACGTAGGAGAAAAATCTCCTGGAGAACAGTAGGGGCATAATTAGTTACATGTACATTGATATGCAAGTATACCTGAGTAGTACAGGTACAAGTTTGTACAAATTGTGGTCACCGGGAGGAGGGTGGGGCCACCATAGGGGATCAAAGTCTAACATGGGAATGCATAGCGAACATCTGTAATCATGTTCATCTCAATAACAGAAGGCCATGCTTAATCATGTTAATATGCAAGCATCTTCAGATGTTCAAATTCAAGTTTGTTGAATAATGCAAACGTTCCTAGGTTTTGCTCATTTAAGTCTTTTTCTTTCAAATTATTAACCCTGTGATTAGAGCGGATCAATTCAATTTAATTCTTTATTTCTTAGAGCCAACATAGACTCATATGAGAGAGAGAGAGAGAGAGAGAGAGAGAGAGAGAGAGAGAAAGAGAGAGAGAGAGAATACATAGAAAACAGTAAAAATTATACATCAGTATGACTTTTTCTTAATAGTATAGCAGCATTCAAAAGTTCTTCCAATTTCAAAAGGTCGCTAACATTATTAGCACTTAATAATTGAAACAGCTTTAAATCATTAGGTCTAGAATAATGATAATTTTTCAAAACATTTTTCTTCAAATCGTTATACAGAGGACAGTTTAGCATCAAATGAAATTTATCCTCAGTATCATTAAGGTTACAACATGAACATAAACTACTGGATTTGATTACGTTATGATGTCTGCCTACTTCAAATTTAAACTATGATAAGACAACCTAAATTTAGCCAACAAATTCCTGTATTTTTTATCGGTAGTTTTTGTTAAATACGTTTGCGGTCAAAAGTGGTCGATAAGGTTTTGGTATAAATAGCCTTTTGAAGATCTAACAATATTTTCTAAAATGTTTATATACATCTGGAAGCTTGTTTTTATTTTTATAACAGAAAAAAAACTTTAAAGTCAGCATGATTTTCTGACCAGATATACCTTAGACCAAGTGATGACAATTCAGTTTTAATATGTAAAGTCCATTTATTTCGTTCTATTAAATTTTCATAACAAGATTTGAGAATACCATTATCTGTTGTTTTTGATTTTAACCAATATATGAAAATTCCAAGTTTTAACAGCTAATGGCAAACGCTCAAGTTCAAAATACACCATGTTGTTTGACGTCTTCTTCCCGACAGCAAGACAGGATATTTCTACAAAACTTTAAATGTACTTTTTCTACTTCGGTACATCTTTTAGACCTCCACAAAACAAGATCATGTTAGTCATATTGATAAAGAGATATCCCCATGTTGTGTGAATTTAAGTTCGGGCATTTCGTGACCCTTTGTGGCTAGATTGGGGCACAATATGGGGTCAAAATTTTAAATGGAAATAAAGATTAAATTACTCTAAATCGCAAAAGCTAAACAGCAGCAGGGCCACGGTGACTCGGGTGAGAGGTGCGGTCCAGCGATCTCTTATTAGGTATATAACCATCATATACAATTAATAATTTACAATTCTTTTACGGGAGAGTAAGTTTTATTAAATTTTCAACAGTGAAATACTGAAATTTATCCATTGAAAAAAAAAGAAGACGTTTTCACAGTTATTATTTTGACACTGTGACAGTGTGTAAATAACAACCGGAACGAGTTATCTCTCTTGACTAAATGAGTAACTTCCCTTGGTTTAACTCTTTTGTCGTATGTTATTCAATAATATCAAGATGGAAGATTAGGATGAGGATTTAGACACATTTATAAGTGAATTGGATACAGAAACCATGGACACAGTTAGCTTTAACACAATGACAGATTTTCGTGAGAATGAGCCCTCTAAATAATGAACTCTCTCTACATAATAAACCCTCTCCAGCTGGAGATCAGGTATTGCAAATGTTAGCAGTGATGACATTGAGTCATTTCTAAAATTTAATGAGAACAAGAACACTTCTAAAAAAATACTAAACAAACAAAATGTATATCAGTATTTTCCAGGAGTACTTAAAGGCTTTAGGGGAGGTAATACCCAGTTCGCGCTGTCCAGTGATAGCCTCATAAAGCACGAGGAAGCATCTTATGCAGATATTTTCGGATGCTGGTATTCCTGCAAATCAAATAACCCAAATTTCTGGAGACAGAAATAACATCATCAATACTTACAGTAAAATTAACCAAAAGCAGAACAGAGAAATAATAAATTTTTAACATAACAGCTGATGAACCGACCTTGCCCTTTCATCATGGCCTTCCAGCGCCTAAACCGTATCAATGTCACCAGAATCGACGTTCTATCCATCCCGAACAGAATATCAACTCTTCGATATAAGGTCAATGTTCAGTGGAAATACTTTCACTGGACAGGTCTTATTTACCTGTAATCTATCATACGGCGACCAAACAAAACACACGTGTACGCAATACAACACGGCACACATCTTGTCATTTGACTCACCTCCACAAAAAGTATCTAAAAAATCTTTTCCATCATACTTCAAAATTAATTAATCCTACTTTATGCATCCCCGTTGCTCATCTTTACAGTTACCGCTTCGTTCTGCTTTTTTCAGATTGTAATGAATGTTTGTTTGTTTTACGTCCCGTCGAGAATTTTTCACTTATATTGAGACGTCACCAGCTGTGTGAAGTACCACAAATTTTGACCTATGCTTAGCGCTCAGGTCCGTAGTAGTGTGGGTTCCTTAATGTGCCAACGCCTGCCGCGACACGGGACCTCCGTTTTTAAGGTCATATCCGACAGACCCGTGATTCTCACTTCTAAATGCTGAGCGTTTAGCGAAGGAGCAATCACTACCTATTTTTCGTCGTAGGTTTGACGCGGCCGTGGCACGAGCAGGGCTCGAACTCACGACCTCCTGGTTACGAAGCGAACGCTCTAACCACTGGCTACCGCGACAGATTGTGAATTGCCGCAATATTCATCCCCGATAAATATGATCACCTTATTTTACAATGTAGAATTAATTTTTTTGTTTTTAAATTTGAATACCTACGAAAGCCTAGTAGGGTCAAATCAGAATGTCAAAAAAAAAATTTAAAAAGTCGTAATAACGAGATATAAAGTCGTTATTACGACTTAATAAAGTCGTTATTACGAGATAAAATGTCGTTATTACGACTTAAGAAAATCGTAATTACGAGATAAAAAATCGTAATTACGAGATAAAAAAGTCGTTATTACGAGATAAAAAGTCGTAATTACGAGATAAAAAGTCGTTATTACGAGATAAAAAGTCGTTATTACGAGATAAAAAGTCGTTAGTACGACTTGATAAAGTCGTAATTACGACTTTTGGTATTATATAAGAACCCTTTATTCCATAATTCAGCCTTTTCAAAATCACCATGGAAGAAATTTGGAAATATTTACCCGATGAAAGCGTTCAAAGAATGAAAGAAGAAAAGGTTTGTTTTTATTTGACACCATTATATATGATGTAATAAGATACAAAACTTTTTTCAATATGCTTCAACTCTTTTGTTTGCTATTTTTATCCACTTATAATTCATCTATACAAGAAGATAACAAACACATTAATCAAACCTAAATGACTTATTTTATTAAAAAATGCTAATTCTGTCTATCCCATCATCATCATCATCGTCCTTTACACCCTGTGGTGTGTAGGGCAGCAACGTATCTCCTCCACTCATGTCTGTCCTGGGCCAGTTTGGTTAGGGATCCCCAGGTCTGCTTCATTGTTTTCATCTCGCTCTCAACTGTCCTTCGCCAGGATGTTCTTGGCCTTCCTCTCTTTCTCTTGCCTTCTGGGGTCCAGTGTAGCGCAGTTCGTGTGATGGACTATCCCACTTAGGAGAAAAAGATCTAAGGGGTGCACTTAACGAAAGGCGGGGGGATTTATGGTATATTAATTAAAAGTTTTACACAAAATCAAAGAAGTATGAATTTATTACCTTGACCTTTGGACCTAAAATTAAATAGAAGTCTTCCCTACGCCATTGGGAGTTGTGGTATAAAATTTCATTGTAAAACAGTAAAAGCTCAAAGCTTATCGAGATGTGGCGCAGAAAAAGGTGTAAAACAGACAGATGTTTTAATTCTTTGCCTTGACCTTTGACCGTAGAATATCTTCAAAATCTGTAACAAGTAGAGCTTTTTAACAAAAATCTTATCGTCTTTAGCAAAAACCTTTTCACAGTAAAAGGGCTTGCACCTATAATAGTGTCTGATATTTTGCAAGGGTTGTTAGATTTGCCTACTCCTGAAGACAATGTCTTCTCTTTTAGAATCCTCTCCCCCCCCCCCCCCCCCCCCCCCCCTCTCGTTAGAATGCATGCATCAACAATAATTTTGAGTAGAAGCTAAGTGTCAAAGGCGTCGGAACCGGGGAGCAAGGGGGCATTGAAAATTGGGATTTACTTTTTTTTTGTTGGTTTAACCCCCCCCCCCCCCCCCTTTTTCAATTTACTTTTACTTCCGACACCCATGAAACAAACTCTCTCTCTCTCTCTCTCTCTCTCTCTCTCTCTCTCTCTCTCTCTCTCTCTCTCTCTCTGGGAACGGAACCAACATATTTTTGTCATACAAATAACATAAAAAGTTGTCCAATTTAATTCACTTCTCATTAGAGCCTCAATACAGCAAATAGGACTTGTCTGCAAATTTCAAAGTCAGGAAGTTCTATTTTTTTGTCGAAATAATTTCCATTTTGGTCTTAAACAATTACTTTTTTTCCGTTAATAGAACCATTGAATTAATACCCGTTACAAAACAACATAACAATACTAATACAACACAGTACTTCAGGCAAGAACACTCGTTTTAAAATGTAATAACCTGACACCCCTTAGAACAAAATAGACTATCTCAAGGGTACATAAAGAGATTGTCTGAGAGGTTCTACATGATTCTGCATAACAGCTGTGGAGAAAAGGAAAGGAACAGGTAATCGAAATAAATGATGAGAAAGGAACTCAAATGACACATTGAGATTATAGCCTGTCAAATTCATTTTCATTCTCACTTGACAAAAAACTGTACAAGCACAAGATTTAGATGCACAGTGTCAATCAATCCATTTAAGATTTTGTATCGAACTACTAGTATGTCTATCTTATTAAATAGCAATTTTAAAGCAATATAAGCTGCCAAAATTGCAATTTTTTATAGTGGCATTAAAAGAGGTTAAATGAACGTTGATATGATTGAAAAAAAGAACTGCATCGAATTTCCTCTCTTATGCATCGTTTACACACCTTTACGTGATGAAAAATATATTCCTTGACATTCCGTTTGACCCTAATAACGGCAGCTGATTAATCGTCGGCGACAATCCCGAAGATAACCGATGTTGACACGAATGATTCTGATACTGATCGGGGTGGATCGGGTTGTATCCGGGTCATTCAAATATGGACGGCGAGGTGAGATAAAATCTAGCTACCATCATTATTTTGGCATTGTTAACGCTGTTATATGTTTTTATATCTTTTTCGTCCCGAATCAGTCAAAGTCGGCTTTCTCCCTCGCTTCGAACCTTTCGTGTCAGACATCTTTCGTGCTTACCGGAAATATTGCGCTTGCGCATTTGATTTTGCCGAATGAGTTCAACTTTAGGTCATTGCATACGGAAATAATGTCGGAAAAATTAAGGTACGGGAAGATTTAATTTCAACTGTCGAACAATTTTTACATTTAATGCAAAAAATACAACATGTCAAAAGTTTAATCGATAAAATCAGGTATTAGAAGGTAGATGTTTACAAAATTTCGATTAAATTTTAGGGACCCCAAAATAACAATTTTGACAGCTTATATTGCTTTAATCATTTATAATCTGTTTTTTCAGTTGGAAGTTCTACATGTATAAATACATCTATTCATTGTAACATTCGTAGATAGAATATTACAATAGTAGTTTCTAAACGTGAGCAAACGTCGATAGTTAGTAAGTAAATATGCCTTTTAATGAATAATGCTCAACAATATAAAGGAAGATGGGATTAACCATTTCTCAAATATAGGTAATTGAAAATTAATAGATTTTCGTAATTATCGCATATTCTAGAAATCATTTTAATATTACGATAGTGTTATCTTCGATTATCGTCTACCTTTACCCAAAAATGATCTTTGATTTTAGCAACACAACGTGAAGTTTCCGTCACTCACAGTATTCTTAAAAATATTTGGTATTCAAGAGTGGACCCCTATCCTCTGTTTGATTCCTTTGAGGTTTTTTTTCTTTTCTTATAATTTTATTTTGAATTTAATTTGTATATACTATAACAATTTCCCACAGGCAACATTTCATGTACACGTAGCTGAATAATTTATTTTACACAGTAACACACCTCTACACACTACACACTATGTTTAAGAATTTGGGATACTAGTAATAAATTGCGTAAATATTAAATGAATCCTTAAAAGAAAACGAATTGAATAACACAATGGCTGAATCGTTTGAAATTAAGTCTTTGACCACGAAGTGGGTTGTATAAAAATGTGATTTTAAATGGGTTTTTTTCTTCATGACAATTTCAAACTACATGTACATCATCAAATTGGTTTGTAGTTGTCTCTCCAAGATTGTGGCCTATAAACATATCAAAAATGGTTCTTCTTGTCATAAAACTAAAAGTAGGCCATTTATTTATATACTAATAAATTTGCAATTTTTGCAAAAATAAAAAAGAGCGTTTGCTCTCTGCTTTCAAATCCAATCATAGTATTACACAGCTGGGATGAGGGGATAAACTTATTATGCTTTGGTTAGTATTGATTTCGTTTTGGTTTTGGTTTTTCCCCTTGAAGACTTTTTCGATTCAAATACTCACAAAATCATTTGTGGAACCCATCAATAACACTCATTTTAGAATTTTCTCTAAAAGGGTCACTTCAAAGATTATAACCAACGTGCCCTTTGAATTATTATTATTAAAAGGACCTGATATAAATTTAAGAATTCCTGAATGCGCCGACAGCGGATGTTGAGACATTGAATATGCGTGATTAATTTACAAATGTCCTATAAGTTTAAGTTTTGTGTTGAGACTCAATGATTTTGATTATTGTGTATATTCTAGGATTTCATACTTAATTTGACAATTCTTGAGTTAAAAAACACTCGTATTTCCATTTAAAAAATCTATTGACTTTTAAATAAACTTGAAGCCAAAATTTAAGATTTAACCGCATTGATTAAAGTTGAAATCATACTCTGAGAAAGAGATAGGGGTGGCTAGGGGGGAAATACATATATAGTTTTGAGAAACAAGGTTCCTGAATTTCAAAGTCCCTGGGCCAGAGTTCCTTGGGTGGGGGCTCTAATGATTATGTACTGAAAATGAATGAATGTTCTTTGAAATCTGTTCATTGGTATTAATTAAGAGCAAGGATGTCTTTACCAAAATTGTGAAATCTGTGGCTTCAGGGTCGGGGTTTCTTTGGGTTGGGGGAACTACATGTACTGATTATTTGTGATTAATTGAATACTGTGACCCCAGGGTCGGGGTTTCTTTGGGGTGGGGGAACTCCTGATTATTTGTGATTAATGGAAATACAATTTTTGTTTCCCTACGCTGCTTCTGGATATTAAGTAATCAAAATTAAAGCATCCAAAGTGTATGATTTTAAAACTGAACGAGCAATGGTGTCTTTTCAAAATTGTGAATTTCATGGCCTATGAGTTTTGAAAAACGAACCAACTTCATTTTTTTCGAATGTTGTTGCATGATACTTCGGTGATTTATAAGGCCTGTGGACCTCTTGTTTGGTGATGAATGGTGTAATACATTGCTTTTTTGTCCCCTGCTTTCGCGAAAGCAAGGGGACATTAAATCTCATTCGTCTGTCTGTCTGTAGTTCTGTCCGCCCATCACAAAAAGTTTAACTTTGGTCATATCTTTTAAATGAGAAGACTTTTATATTACACATATATATTACTGTGACAAGACATTTTTAAACGCACTATGATTTTTGACCCCGTAACCTTGACATTGAAGTTTGACCTACTTTTAAAAGATTTACATATGTAAACATTACATTGAATTGTCCATAACTTTTACACGTGAATAGACAGGGTTTTCGCATTAAACATGTTTATCACATGTGACAAGACCTTTCTAAATACACTATGATATTTAACCTAATTATTCGAATTTTGACCTACTTTAAAAAATGTCATTTTTTCCTTAAGATAGTGATAGGGCTTTCATATTTGACAAGTGCATTACCTGTGACAAGATATTCCAACGCATGCAATGATATCTAACCCCTTGTTTTACTTTTATTAGATTGACCCTGAATTGATATTCTCAATGGCAGAGGAAGAACTCTCTGAATACGTACCCCTTCATGGTGACAGGCTAAGACTAAAGAGATTCGTCGCACAAAAACAGAAAGAGAAAAAACGAGACGGTAAAAGAGAAAATCTACTTTCTGTCCTCCGACAAAAAATTGAAGACTGCAGACAGAAAAGAAAACAGAGAAAAGAGTCATCCGGAGAAGAAGATTCAGAAGACATGAGACCAAGGCAGAGGGGCAACAGGAATGCCCAGAAGCATACCAGAAAAACTGGGATGGCTACATAAAGGAGTCCAAGTACGACTTAAAAAGGGAGGAGGGACCAGAAAAATCAACATAAAGAAAGGTGCAACAAAGAAAGATTTGATAAAAGAAGGGATAAGATTATTTTTCCCCCTTGGGGAATCCCCAAAAGGACCAGTTACGGACTTTCTCTGTGACTTAAAAGACTTTAGCGGCAGAAGTGTCCGTGAAGAAATGGCTGTTAAAGAAATGTACGAGGAGACGAAACTTCCCCTTTTGCGATTTTATTTCACAACAGAAGAAAATGGATCTACAAAAGGTAACGATGCTGAAGAAAACAAAGACACGGATGATGAACTGCCAGAAAGTAGTAGCAGAAAGTCCGACGACGATTTACCACAATTTCATGTAACCTTACGCCGGAGGAAGGTACCAAAAATACCTGATTCGGATGAGGATACTAGTTTACCATCTTTGGGGATTGATTATGGAACAGGAAAAGAGGATATCCTAAAGCAAGCAATTAATCTTGCAGGTATTACTGACAGTATGGACGAGAGTGATAACGAAAATACCGCAGAAATTATAGATCAAACCCTCCTCTCTACTACTGAACACAAAAGTACTTTGCATAGAGGACAGATTCTCAAAGAAATGATTCAAGAGTTTAAAAAAATTGACCCTTTCGGTGACATTGTAACTCTGACTGTTTTATTACCAAACGGAGTGGCTGAAACTGCTGAGGATGGAGGTGGAGTCACCAGAGATGGCCTGTGCGAATTCTGGAATTCTTTCTTTGAAGAGTGCACTCTGGGAAGCTCTTTCAAAGTTCCATGTCTTAGACATGACTACGGGGAGATTGAGTGGCAGTCCGTAGCAAAAGTAATTGTATTTGGTTGGAAGAGTGTTGGACATTTCCCAATTCAGCTTTCAATAGCATTTTTGGAACAATGCTTATTCAACACGGTAAATAGCAACCTACTGGAGGAGTTCTTAAATTTATTCCAGAAAGTGATGCAGCTTGCTTGAACTCCGCTTTAAAGGACATCGAATCTGTGGACATGGATGAGTTTCTCGAAATTCTGGATCAGCATGAAATAAAAAGAATTCCTAAACAAGACACTATTGCAAAAATTCTGGAAGAAATTGCACATAAAGAACTGGTTCAGTCGTGCATGTTTGTTATAGACTGTATAAGTCCTTACCTTAAGAAGCTTAACATATCAGAAAAGAAGCTAAAGGCACTCTTCGAAAACCTTCCCACAACCAAGAAAGTTTTAGCATTATTAAAATTTCCTGAGGTTATGACTCCCGAGGAGATCGTTGTTTCGAACCATCTAAGACGGTTTGTAAGGGAACTAGACATCTTGACGCTGAAAAAATTCATGAGATTTTGTACCGGTTCGGACTTGTTACTTCAAGACCACATTCAAGTCTCGTTTGTGAATGTTACAGGGTTGGGGGGGCGCCCTGTTGCTCACACATGCTCATGTTTACTGGAGATCCCTAAAACCTACGAAAATTTTCCAGGGTTTAGAACCGAATTTTTGGCGGTTCTTAATGCCAACGTTTGGGTGATGGACAGTATCTGAAGTGCTTTTGCGTAGAAGGTAAACTCCATCTGTTATGCACCTGGGTTTGTTGCTAAAAGCTCAAGAAAGCTCTGAACTCTTATTTCTTATTTTGAAATTGAACATTTCTATGGTATATGTTACCTATGAACTATTAATTACACATGTTAAAGCGTTGAGTTTATCTTAATTTGTTTTCTAAGAATTTGGACCAGAAACATTATTCTTCCATTATAATGATTGTTATTGATGAGTCTGTCAGACTTTCATGAATGCATTAAACAAATACCTTTGAAAGAAATATTCGTTGTGTTTAAAGTTATTTTAATTAAAATGATATAGGCTATGCAACGCAGTTTTGAACGAGTTGTTTTTATTTCTTATTCTTTGTATGGTCACTCACGTGGCGCAATGACTAGAGCGTTTGCTGTAGAGTCGCCGTGTAAGGAGTGATCCTTACATCGCGGGTTCGAATCCCACTGTGGGACGTGAATATCGGTTTTTCGGATAAGACCGAATAAACCAAGGTCCCGTGACGCAGTAGGTGCAGGCACGAAAAAGATCCTTCACTGCTCTATGGCCCTCAGTGCCGTGTATAGGTCAAAATTTGCAGCTCTCCACTGGCAAGTGTTGGCGTGTCCATATTTGACTGAAAAATTTTCGAGAGGGATGCTAAACAACAATAAACAAACAAACCAATATATAGCTGTATAACTTAGGAGCTCCAGTAATTGAAGGACCTTTGTGCAATTTCATGGTATACTGTTCACCTCTTTCGAATAAAATTGATAGGAAATATCACACAGGCACTTGTTTGTTACAGGGCACCCTTACTTATTTTTACGTGGTACGAAACAAGTGCCTGTGAAATATCAGCTGAAAGTTTTAACCTTTTAATTAGTTTTCCTTATATAAAACAAGAATTTTTATCAATTTGATTCTTTTTTTTTAGCTCACCTGTGCTGAAAGCTCAAATGTGATTTTTCAAAGTCTATCGTCCGTCCGCCTGTCAGTCTAAACTTTTCACATTTTCAACTTCTCCCCAAGAACCACTTTTAAAGAACCAAATTCAATCAAACTTGATATAAAGCATCTTTGGATGAAGGGCAATGTCCCCTTACAAATGGAGATAATCAAGAAAAGACAAAAATAGAGTGTGGTCATTAAGAAATCTTCTTGAAAACCATTTAGCCACAAAAGCTCAACTTATGTGGAAGCATTTTTGGGTAGTGTAGATTCTAAATCATTCAAATTATGACCTCCGGGGGCAGGTCGGGGCCACAATAGATATTACAAAGGGGGAGTCTTGTAAAGAACAAAGTTACTCGGGTGAGAGATGTGACCCATGGACCTCTTATTTAATGTAAAATATTATGTTACTGTGATATTAAATTAAGGATATACAATGTGTATCTTTGTAAACTATCAGTGGGGAAGGTACATTGCTAATTTTAATTAAGCATCGTCTGCATGTTTAATTATTTTTTAGGTCGGGTGACCTATTGCTATTTGTTTTCGTCCGTCGTGAGTTAATATTTGAACATTTTAAGCTTCTTCTCTGCAACCGATCAATCAATTTCAACCAATTTTGACACAAAGCATCTATGGGTAAAGGGGAATTAACAAAAATAGCAAACTTAATTACTGCTGAATGAGTCGCAATGCATTGTGGGCTACTACAAGTACTAGTACCCAGCTATGTTGAAAATAAAGGGCAACTTGAATTGTCCCTTGTAAACTTATTTTCAATTCTTTTTTAAGATTTGTGAAAGAAATATTTGAAATTATGTTTTATCTTTCATTTCTATGCTCACATATGGAACGACATGCATACTCACACTTACAAAATTTGCTTTATGAAGCCTTATATCAACTCATAACACATCGGCCTAAACCATTGTTCAAAGAGACGTAAATAGGTGCTATCGTTTGAATAAAACATAGAGTTTTGTTTTCACATTATATACTTGTTAGTTTTAGCAGGTAGTATTTAGGACCTTGGTTTTAGACAGCAGGAGAACGTGTGCAATTATTATTTAACCCCTCAATATTATCAAAAAGTGTTTTATGTGCATGCAAACGTCAAAGTGTTTGTACGATATTCGAAGCAACTATTAATCATCTAAAACAACTCCCCGTAGTAGACTCATTCACTTGATTGGAGAACGGGTGTGACAAAGACATCGTCACGTGTTGAACATTGCCTTCCATATAAAGGATACTCGGTGGTTGTTACAACGCACTTTGAAATATTACGCACTTTGAAAAAAATTTCAAAGTGCGTTAATATGGTCCAAATTTTAACGCACTTTGAAAAAAATTTTCAAAGTGCGTTAAATTTGTCCCATTTTTAACGCACTTTGAAATTTTTTTTTCAAACTACGTATTTTTTTCAAAGTGCGTTAATATGGTCCAAATTTTAACGCACTTTGAACAAAATTTTCAAAGTGCGTTAAATTTGTCCCATTTTTAACGCACTTTGAAAAATTTTTAAAACTACGTACATTTTTCAAAGGGCGTTGTCACAAGTGGTCACGACCTGATTAACATTAGCGAAAATTATTTTTGGTCACAATATTATGACTTATATGTCCATATGTATTACACACACTGGTAGAACCTTAGGACAGAATGTCGGGAAAAAAATGAAATGTGGATAGTTGCAAAACCCTTTTTTAATTATCTACTTTAACATTGGTAAAAATCAAAACATCTACAACTTATTGTTTACATTGTAGTTACGCCATAGTGTACATGTTAATGGACTGGTCATGCAAACGATACAAAGTAAAGCGAAATTAATAGCCATATGTATGTACATGTATATCAGCAAGCGTTTTCCGACTCTAAAAGACAAAATCAGATCTGTGAAAGGATTGCTTCTCTAAGATACAAATACAACTCTTTGGCACTATCTGCATCGTCTGGCATGATATCACCACTTTCTTCCATGATATCTAAACACAGTTCTTTAACAGTGTCATCACAGGGTGATCAGGTTTTCGGGTTGTTTCTTCTTCGCACAGTAAAACTTCATTTGCATTAACAGGACTAAGTTGGTTCTCATAACCATACAATTCGGGTAAAGTGTACATCATGAGAGGGCGATTTCCTTCCCGAAACTTGTTTGTGCTCGACGAAATTGTATTCCACATCGTTGTCAGCATGTCCAAGTTTTTCTATTAAAAGAGCCATCAGAGAAGAAATAACTCTACAGTAAAAAAAACTTTAAAGGGGCTGGGCGGTTGTGGCCATTTTTAGACTATTTTGATCTTCAGAAAGAGAGAGTTGACAGCTTAAGATATCATATCCCAAAAATTTAAATTACATCTGGTGGTTAATAAAAAAAAATTAAATTGTTGACCCCCCCCCCCCCCGCCTCCTTAACTGATTTTTACAGGTGCTTATTAACGTGAACATGGTGAATATATAAATATATAGTAATAAAGTAAAGTCAAGTTACAGGCCATCGGCCCAAATTAAGTAAAGTCATTTACATTTACTAATCAAACTCATATTTAAACTGATACACTGTGAGAAATATCAAGTATAGTTTATCAATTGCTACACATATGTATGACATTTTCATAGTTTTCTTGTACACTATTAATAGTACATCAGGTCGTAGAGTTCCTGAAGTGGAATTGGTGCTAAAGTACTTTAAAGACATTTCCAAATCAGAATTTAAAAGAATCATTACGCCCACCCCCATTTTTGTTCATTATCTTAAGTAAAATTTGTCAATGAACGATTGCTAAGAATATTTCATACTCAAGCGGTCGTGTTTTACAGAGAGAGAAAAAAAACTGTCGGAATTTCTGTCATAGATTGCAATCGGTGCTTATATAATATATATAGATAAAATCGTAACCATACCTGTATCAGCTTGATGAAACAAAATTGCACCAGACTTTTGTCAAGGAAGTTTCCACAAAATGATGTATTTCCCACATCAGTGGATAAGCTTTGGAAAAGGTCCATCCAAAACTGTCCAACTTTTTTTCTAAGACATCCCCAGAACCATTCTATTCTTTGATTGTGTGTACTCTTCCCAAAAAGGAAGCTTTTTTGTCCAGACAACTCATCCTGGTGGTTTCGCCTGAGGAAAACTTGCATTTGTTCAACATGAGTATTCTCCGTTCCCATATCTGCTCGTATTCGTCTGGGACAGCCCGTTTTACGTTTAACAGCCTGAATGTAGTAATACGCTATAACTTTGGGGTCGCTATTGGTTGTACTTGCCTCAAGCCATATGATATTCCTCGAGAATCCGTCAATGCAGCCGTTAATTGCTATTCCATATGGTTTTAATTTATCATATGAATCAATGTGCCAGACAAAGTTCGGTCCTTTACTTACATACTGACGCCTCTTTAGGCGGTTTCTTTTTCGTGATGCTAATCCCTCTGGGTCAGTTAACTTCATTATTTGATATACAGTATCTCTTGGAACAAGTAGTTTATTCTGTATGCATTTGAGATGCATCCACCGGTATCCATGCAATCTAGCAGCTGTTTGTTGCTCGTTACAGATGAACATCGCAACATCTAATAAATCGCTATAGTCCTTTCTTCTTCTTAACTTTAAGCGTCGAAGAGTACGTTTCAAAGTTGACATGCTGATAATAACATGGTGTGCTAAAGCCAAAAAAGCAAGAATTTCTGAATTGGATAAACCAAGGTTAAAATACAGCCTCACCAGGTCTTCCATTCTCGCTAAACTGAGCAATGTCATCTTATTTTCCTTACTTATAGAGAGAAACTCGTAATTACGACTTTCTTAAGTCGTAATAACGACTTTTGATCTCGTAATAACGACTTTTGATCTCGTAATAACGACCTTTTTTCTCGTTATTACGACTTTCTTAAGTCGTAATAACGACTTTTTATCTCGTTCTTACGACTTTCTTATCTCATAATAACGACTTTTTATCTCGTAATTACGACTTTCTTAAGTCGTAATAACGACTTTTGATCTCGTAATAAAGACTTTTTATCTCGTAATAACGACCTTTTTTCTCGTTATTACGACTTTCTTAAGTCGTAATAACGACTTTTTATCTCGTTCTTACGACTTTCTTATCTCATAATAACGACTTTTTATCTCGTAATTACGACTTTCTTAAGTCGTAATAACGACTTTTGATCTCGTAATAAGGACTTTTTATCTCGTAATAACGACTTTTTTTCTCGTTATTACGACTTTCTTAAGTCGTAATAAGGACTTTTTATCTCGTAATAACGACTTGTTATCTCGTAATTACGATTTTCTTAAGTCGTAATAACGACTTTTGATCTCGTAATAACGACTTTTAATCTCGTAATTACGACTTTCTTAAGTCGTAATAACGACTTTTTATCTCGTAATAACGACTTTTTACCTCGTAATAACGACTTTTTTTCTCGTTATTACGACTTTCTTAAGTCGTGATAACGACTTTTTATCTCGTAATAACGACTTTTAATCTCGTAATTACGACTTTCTTAAGTCGTAATAAGGACTTTTTATCTCGTAATAACGACTTTTTATCTCGTAATAACGACTTTTTTTCTCGTTATTACGACTTTCTTAAGTCGTAATAACGACTTTTTATCTCGTAATAACGACTTGTTATCTCGTAATTACGATTTTCTTAAGTCGTGATAACGACTTTTGATCTCGTAATAACGACTTTTTATCTCGTAATAACGACTTTTTATCTCGTTATTACGACTTTCTTAAGTCGTAATAACGACTTTTTATCTCGTAATAACGACTTGTTATCTCGTAATTACGACTTTCTTAAGTCGTGATAACGACTTTTTATCTCGTAATAACGACTTTTAATCTCGTAATTACGACTTTCTTAAGTCGTAATAAGGACTTTTTATCTCGTAATAACGACTTTTTATCTCGTAATAACGACTTTTTTTCTCGTTATTACGACTTTCTTAAGTCGTAATAACGACTTTTTATCTCGTAATAACGACTTGTTATCTCGTAATTACGATTTTCTTAAGTCGTGATAACGACTTTTGATCTCGTAATAACGACTTTTGATCTCGTAATAACGACTTTTTATCTCGTTATTACGACTTTCTTAAGTCGTAATAACGACTTTTTATCTCGTAATAACGACTTTTTATCTCGTTATTACGACTTTCTTAAGTCGTAATAACGACTTTTGATCTCGTGATAACGACTTTTTATCTCGTAATAACGACTTTTTAAATTTTCTTTTGACATTCTGATTTGACCCTACTAGGCTTTCGTAAATACCTAATATAAAACTGAGTTAAAGTTATCTTATTGTTCAAATGTATTGATTTTTATATATTTTGCATATTTTTTGACTAAATAAAGTAAATTTGAAAATTTTCATTTTCAGAATATTGTTGTTCACATTCTCCACTTTTCATCCACATCAAATTTCTCTGGTGTAGCATTCTTCTCTAAAACAAGAAATTCACACTTCAATGCCACTACAATCAAAGGACCAGATGTGTTGAGATCCATAAACGGTGATGGATTTAGGGTGACAGGGGTAGTAAAATATGTAGTATAACTTTCATCATCCGAACTTGTCTTCGTGTGTTTGTGTTCAACATATTGAATATGTCTTTAACCATGCCATCCAATGGTCTCATATACTGCCGCGTTCGTGCCATAATTGAAGATTTTCAAGTTAAATTTCCCCACGTTTTGGTATTGAAACTACGTCGAGTGATATTACTAATAAATGAATTCCTATTGATTGATATATCACGTTTTACTGTTTTTGATAGAATATTTAAAGATGATGCACGTGTAGTCCGGAAAAAAGAATCATCAAAAATGTCTCTTAATGAAACATGGCAATGACTTTAATATGGGTATATGACTTTCATTTTTGTACGAAAACACGAAAACTGCTTATTTGACGACTGCACATACATGTGCGACAAATCTTTGATATCTCGAAGGATAGTCCGAGGGGTACAGTGTACCAACCTTTCTGTTAGAACCTGTGCTCCTTATAGACTCCACAGAGCGACACCCTTTTATACTGGGCGACGTATATCGAGTGACATACGAGAAAAGCGAAGAATTACTTTCTTTCCAATCTTATCAATGGGTGGTGTAGACGTCTTTGTTCTGTATCGTTGAAACCTGTTTTTGCACTTTTGTCACATTTTGTTTCATGCGTAAAAGGTTTCTGAGAGGTTTGTATTTTCCATGATGTCGTCCAAAGTCATTAGAGTTTAATACCTGAGAACTTATATTGCAGTTGCATTCAAAGAATGAACGACTTTTCGCAGATCTGATGCCCAATTCAAACCCCATTTCTTGAGACTATCAAAATATTAAGTTTCCTTTTCAATTTTCTGTGGGACCTTTCACATTTACCTTGCGACCCCGGGTGTTAGGGCCGACTATTTTCTTTTTCCTTTTCTGGATAATATTAACTCAAAAGACCCTGTTACTATAATTATAACACGGAATAACCTTTGAAAAACCATATTGCAAAAATATATATCTTGCCTTATCTTCAAAGATGTTGGATTTTCTCATTGCCAATATCTGCGTAGTCTTTAAAGAGACACTACAGCTCATTTTTGCTCCCAAATCGTAAAATGACAATTTTCCTAGAGCTTTCTCTAATTTTGTTGCATAGTTGAATGTATAAACGTTGCAAAAATAACACATTTCTAAAGTTGAAAATTCTCGTTTAAATGCAAAAATTAATAGTTTTTAAAAGCCCTTTTCTAACAACATTGAGAATTCCTCTTTCGGTCTTCGGACGCATGTGCACGGAGTGTAAACAATCCGGTGAGAGTTAGCATACAATGGCTAAACCCAGAATTTTGACAGATTATGCGAGAAAAGGGTTAAAATAGAACGTGATACAACACATACGCATACTAAAATTTACGTGGGAATATCACTATGATCCTCTAGCTACGAGACACAGACACAGCGCTTTAAAAGTAAGTCCTATTTTTTATCAAAACACGTGGCGTGCTTTAAAAAAAAACATTATTTGGTGGTAGGGACATGAAAGGATTTCTGTTATAATAATGATTTATAATTAATTATAAGAAGCAGGAAATAATCCCATACTCGAGAAGCGAGTGTAGACCCTTTTAAGGAGTATTTGAAAAAGTTTTTACACAAAACGTGTGTCGTCATACTGAATCACGTGATGTAAAATGTCCGAGTCACAATGAAGAAACGATTGAATTCCGGATGATCATTAAGCGCAGTTGAGAGCAAATTAATGCATCCCCAATGTTCAAAATTGTCAGTATTGTTACGATTTTTATTATTTTATCGATGCATGTTTTGAAAAGCACTCGATTAAAATATGCAAAATGAGATGTAATGCCTCCTTAATAATCAGGTCTTCGAACAATTAATTGAAATTCCCATGGGCATTAATTATGCTCATTTATTAGTTGGTCTATTTTTACATTTGTTTTAGGCAGAATTTATTTTAAAAAAAGCTTGTACATGAGAATAAAAACAAAAACCCTCTTGCCGAGACCGTCAGATCGACCCTTAATTGCATAAACGATGTTTTATCCACTAACAATACTTGCTTTTATTCATGAGTCCATTGGGATGATTTCAGCTTCTATATCGCGGATCGTCAACTTCCCATGTTCATGTAGCAAAAACCCATGATCACTTGCGTATGGTGTTTTTCTCCCAAATGACTCGATACGCGAAAGCAGTTTCTGCGTAAGATAAATTTTAACCAAGGCAGGCTACTGACAAATAAGTTGAAGTTACAATAAAGGTGTATTGATTGATTGTAGTTTTCCGCCACATCCAACAATTTTTCAGTTATGTGGTGGTGTCCAGTTTTTCATTAGTGGAAGAGAGAACCCACATACCATGTACCCGGGAAGAGGCCACAGACCTTCTGAAAGTGAACTGGCAAAATTTCTCGCATATATCGGCGCAATAAAGGTTTAAAAACAGTATAGTCAGCATTTCAAAATTATGTAGTCGTTATAACGATTTAATTTGTAAGCACAAGCTATCACTGGGTCGAGTGCTGTCTGAAGTGTTTCATTCTAACTTTTGACTATGGATTACAATCCGTTGACGTGGTCAAGATATAGGGCTTACGACATTGTGACCGGTCTACATGCTGTGCTTACTCCTACTAGACACCTAGTCATATCCTTGTGTCTGTATTTGCCTTACTCCTAAACTTGCATTCTTTATGCTATTTATGAGATGATCACTGTCGTTATCTTCTATAGTACTTAAAATGTCCATATACAATGCAGATGTAGCTTTATTTTAACATGTACTATTAAGGTTAATATATTTTCTCATTATTTACAGAATTTGCAATTCGAGCGGTATCCAGAGAGATTTGATGACAATATTAGCGTACGAATATTGTATCAGGGAGTTTTATCGACAGGTTAGCGAGATTTATCACGTTCCACTCATTATCTATTACTGGACTACCATGGCAACGTCATGATACACTGTAATACATGCAGCAATACGTCTTTATTGAAAGGGTGAATTCTTTTAAATACGATCCATTTCTGTGGAAGAAATGCGTACCCTTGTACATATAGTTATTGTGGTAATATCCAACAAAAAAAATACGCGTAAGTAGAAAGTTACCTTTGTAATACACTGTAGTAAAGATATCTTTAGTTCCACTACAGTTTAAGAGTAAGTGTGTAAATGTAATGTGTATGCAAGTAAATTGAATGCGACCGTATTTGCCGACGAACCAGCGAAATGATCAAAGCTCGCTGTATGCACCCGTTATAGCGACAATCTTCAATTTATAATTGATAGCTGAATCATGCTGGGATGGGGGAAAATATAACAGTATGAAATTTAAAACCCCTGCAGTTTGCGGTGGTGTTTATTATTGAAGAACTTTACTTCTGTTTGCACTAATGACTTTGAAGATTTTCTCTGCTCGAAGTATTTTTAAATCTTATTTTCGTAGCTTTCAAATTAACCTATAATCTTGTGGAAGAGGCTATCTCTTTTCACTACAAATATAGTCAGCACAAAAAAGCTAAACGCCTGTTTAAAAAATACCAGTTCATAGTTTGAAATTCGTATGCAGAGAATTACAATCTGCTGATGCTGTAACATTTCATTACATTTGGAAATTCATTAATCAGGCCAGTGTTATTATTTATTTTCTACATCTATGATATCCTCCGAGTCATGAAGGAGATGGCAGATTTAAGACAGTTTTGTATTGAAAAGTGTAAAAAATAAATAGTGACCCCGTTGAAAAACGATCTCTAGGGTCATTATTCAACGGACGTTTGATCAATTTTCAACGTTGAAAATTGACCCAGACCTTTGATTAACTACCTGCCCACACGTGAAATTTTGACTCTTGTTAAAAAAATGATCCTTAGTGATCATTTCTGGTGGGGCAAATATATCATTAAAAAATGACCCAAAATGTACAAAATATTTTCTGTACAGTCCATATCTCGAACAAGTGGTGGGTAATATTTCAACATTGAAAAATGACCACAAATATATAAATGGGGTTTTTTTTGGTTTTTTTTTGGTTTTTGTTTTTTTCTTCTTTTTTGTTTTCTTTTTTTTCCCCTTGCAATCCGTATCTCAGGTCAGGTAATTTCAACATTGGAAATTTACCCAAAATATACAAAATATTTTCTGTACAATCCATGATTTCAAATATCAGTCAATTGGTGGGGGTAATAAATAACCCCAAAGGTACAAAATGTTTCTGTGCAATCCATATCTTAGTCAAGTAGTAGGGGTCATATTTCAACAATAAAAATGACTCCAAATATGCAAAAGGATTTTGACAATCCATTTTAAACATTTACATTATTATCATAACATTTAAGTAGCCGTTCAAAAATGACCCCATTAGTGATCAAAATTAAATTTGATCACTTTTCTACGACCGTTTTTGATAAATTATATTTAATTTACGTTAAGAAATGACCCCTGGGGTAAAGTTTCAACGGGTTTACTATCAAATGTTACCCAGGCGTTTTTTCTTTGAATCGTCCATCAAAGAAAGAGAGATAGATGGTGCATAGCACTCTAGCCATTGTTGGTGTAATTGTAAGAGCTCTAGATTTCTTGATTGATTTTATACTGTTTAATGTCCCTTTCGAGAATCTTTCACTCATATGGAGACGTCACCATGACGGTGAAGGACTACAAAGTGTACGCCTATGCTCGCGCTTATGGTCTATGAGCATGGGGTGATCTTTATCGTGCCACATCTGCTGTAACACGGGGCCTTGGTTTTTGCGGTCTCATCTGAAGGAGAGGCCTCTTACGATAAGCAAGGGATACCGATGATCTATTCTAACCCGGATCCCCATGGGGCTAGATTTCTTGTTTGTAAGTTGCGTTCATAAAGAATCGTTAAAAGGACACACATGTACTTCAGGAACTCTTGCCGTTTCTGCATTTTAACCGTCTTCTGTTTAAATTCACCTCTACCTCTCCGACAAGAATAGAAGACAGTTTCATTTGCCTTGGCAAACAGCCAAGTGAATCATCTAATTTATATTATTTCAATTCAAGAAAAACAAAGAAGGAGCACAGCTGATAGAGGAGAAAATCGCAGAGAAAAGGCAACCTATCCAGGCTGGGGTATGTTTGGATGAGCAGTCATGAATTATTTTTCTTAGTTATCAACATTACATATAAATGATGACTATCAAAGACCGCAGTAAACAGTGATTTATATTTAACAAATTTGCTGGTGTTTCATAAATTGAAAATTGGTAAATTTAGTTATTACTATTTCAGTTGGATTAATATATTCTATGTGTATACTGCAATTCAGATAGAACAGGGGAATGAAATAGAGCAGAATGGAAAGGTAGAGGAAGAACAAGAAGAAACAACACCTGTTCCGGCTGCGGTATGTAAATGATATGTATTTAGTCGTGTGTGACAACATCTGTCCCGGCTGGGGTATGTAAATGATATGTATGTAGTCGTGTGTGACAACATCTGTCCCGGCTGGGGTATGTAAATGATATGTATTTAGTCGTGTGTGAGTCCCCTAACAATGAAACTGTCCATCAGTCTGTCTAGATCTGTCCGGCAAATCAGTTGTCTGCACTTTTTTTCGTCATGTTTGTTTTTAGATACATATCTATCCATTTAATCATTGCTACATTGTTTTACCATGACAAATTACAGATCATTGATTTTTGCGGAATTATGGTCTTTAGACAAAAAATATGGAATTTTCCACTTCTAAATGTCGTTTGTTTGACGAAGGAGCAATCACCATTACGTCTTAGGTTTGACGCAACCATAACACGAACAGGGCTGGAACGCCAGACCTCCTGGTTACGATTGATTGATTGTTTGTTTGTTTTACGTCCCGTCGAGAAGTTTTCATTCATATTGAGACGTCACCAGCTGTAGGTGAAGTACCACAAATTTAAACCTATGCTTAGCGGGGCTCGAACTCACGACCTCCCGGTTACGAAGCGAACGCTCTAACCACTGAACTACCGCGACCGGTTTCGAAGCGAAGGTTCTAGCACAGAGCTACCGCGATAGGTGTCGCATGATTTACGTTAAAAACGAGACTGTCGTTCTGGCGATTTGAGGTTTTTGTAAACACAGAAACAGAGGCATAAATCCCAATAGCTATTTATATTGTCGTTAATTGTATTATTAACCCGATAAAAATAATAAGAGATGCTCGTAAATATTCCAAAAAACAAAAAAAAAAAACCCCAAAAAACAAACAAAAAACAAAAATAAAAACAAAACAAAACAAAACAAACAAACAAAAACAAAAACAACAAAAAAAAAAACAACAAAAAAACAAAACAAAACAAAAAAAAAAAAAATGGCGTCTGATGATGAACGACGTTACGATTGTTCGGTGAAAACTTACACGAATCTACAGAATATGAGTTCCACTGCCGGTTCTTTAAGTAACTCTACCAATAGTATAGATGGTGTTTTGAATGGGGAAGATTTAATGCAATGTGCATACAGCCCACAAAACACTGAAATTGTGCATGTACTTACAAGTACTGAAGTGAGCGAAATCTAACCCGAACACCATTCAGTTGAAGGAACATGTTTCAATACTGTGCTGTCAAATTGTACAAGTGATTTCGTGTCTTTTGATAATGTTTTGAAAAATCTTCCAAAAGAAACGTATATTGAAAAACTGCTACAATTAAATTCCAATAATGAACAATTTATAATTGAATATAGAGCACTTCCAGGTAGCAGAGCGAAAGCCATTGAAGGGTGTCAGAAGGAAAACCTCATACAGCGCAGAAACACTAAAGCTAACCCAAGCTCGGTTAGATACGCAAAGGATTGTTTTGCACTTTACATGTTTTGCAATGGTCAGATATGTGTGAAAGTTTACTAGGACTAAGGCCTATCATATCTGAAATTGATAAAAAGAAATTATTGTTTTTCGGAAACTTGTGCAGTTTCTCGCGCAATGTATAGGCGAAACAGATATTTCTCTTCAGACTATTTACATATTTGTATAACCAAAAAGAACACATACATGGTTTCGTAAATGACATGCTACTAATTCTGGATAAATATTCATTAACGCCATATCTTACTTGTTACTTAGAATCTGGTGCCTTTCCTAACAAACTTACCTGAAAAAAACCCCTGTAAAATCCGCCATTTCTCTTTACGAAAACAGTGAATGGACTGATCGAACAAATTTTGACCCAAATTTTACACGTTTTACACAACTACATGATGGAAAGGGGCTACCAAGGATTCGGAAAATCAAGTGGTCAATACAAGAAACCAAAATCATAAAATCTTTAGCTAAACTCTGGACAATACCCCCCTCCCCCCTCAAATAATAAATGTACATGTCAACTTTGTAATTCTGAATGCGACGACTTATTCAAACATATTGCCTGTAGTTGTCCAAACCTTCTCGCTAACAGAGATAAATTTTGGGAAGATATTACAAACTTTGATCTCTGTGTCTGTGCAGAATGCTGTGCTCTTGATGAAGAAGAATTTTATACATATTTGTTAGGTAAAGCTCCAACATATCCCCTTTCAAAACAAGAGGAGAGATATTTACTACTTCTATGTGGGAATTATCTAATAAAAGTATTTGCCATGTACAAAAGAAACATATGTAATTAAAACTAAAATAGGCTAGTACTACCTTACTAGTAATTTCTTTATCTACTTCTATCCATGTGATGTTTTTTCCTTTCTTATTTGTTCTCACACTCTCATAATTGTATAAATGTTATGCCATATGATTTATTGTTAATGTAATATATGCATTTACTATGTACTCTCTGCAAAGAGGAATAAAATATTGAATGAATGAACTATTTACATTGCTACTTAGACCTTCATATAATTGATAACTAGATAACAAAAAATCAGTGTACAACTCAAATGAGCTTTTCTAATCGAATTTTATCTACTATCTGTTATCTTTAAACTTCACATTTTCAATTCATTGTTATGAATCACGTCTGCAATCAACCAAACCTACTAGGGTTTTTAAATTGAAAGTCATGAAGGAGGAGATGCTTGAGAAAAATAATGGTAGTGAGTTCCTATAAAATTTCTTTTCAAGAACCACCCAACGAGATATGAAAGTTTTCTTCTGTAATGTACATTCAAGGTTAAAACCATCGACTCTAGAGACCAGCAGGCATGCTATCGAAGCTATCTTAAGACTAAGACATATCTTAAGATAAACTTAGGATGCATCTTAGTCCTAAGTGAGGCTATCGAATATGTCCTTACTTAAGACATATCTTAAGATTTCTCTTAAAGTTAAGACATCACTAGGCCTGTCCTAAGATAATCTTAAGATATGTCCTAACTTTGTTTATGCTTAAATATGGCTGCCGCCTATCTGTGTGTGCAAGGGAGAAGGAGAATCCGGAGAGAACGCATCTTAAGAGACTACAACAATCCCTTAGATTATTTAGATGACCAAAGCATCGTGAATAAATACCGACTGACGCGGCCAATGATCCATAATCTCTGTGCTTTATTTGAAAATGACCTTCAACGGTCAACAATGAGGACACGTTCACTTCCAGTATCTCTCCAAATAATGGCAGCTCTACGTATTTATGCCAGCGGAAGCTTTCAAGAGATCGTTGCAGATATACACAATATTTCCAGACAAAGCACTGGCAATGCTATTCATTATGTTACCAAATGCTTAGTAGGAATTTCCAGACATTACATAAATATGCCAGTCGATGCCACAGAATTAAACCAAGTAAAAAAAGATTTTTATGAAATTTCCCATTTTCCAAACATTGTTGGAGCAATAGATTGCACTCATGTTAGAATAAAATCACCACCCACCAATGAGTACATATATGTAAATCGAAAAAACTATCATTCCATGAATATTCAAGGAGTATGTGATGCAAATTTAAAATTTCTCAATATAGTGGCAAAGTGGCCTGGAAGCACCCATGATGCATTCATATGGTCGAATTCAGAACTGAAACAGCTATTTGTGAATGGAACCATAACTGAGGGGTGGTTATTGGGGGACAGTGGTTATCCAATGCGGCCATGGCTCTTAACGCCAGTGTTGAACCCCACCTCACAGCCCGAGGAGAGATTCAACGCAGCACACATCCGTACACGGAACGTGATAGAGCGAGCTTTTGGGGTACTAAAAGCTCGTTTCCGGTGCCTGGACAACAGTGGTGGAACACTCTTATACAGTCCTCTAAAAGTATGCAAAATAGTTGTTGCAACATCGGTGTTGCACAACATGTGTATCAACGACAGAATACCACTACCTGAAGGATGTGATCCCCGTGATAATGGACACGTACAAGCTCAACCCTATGTTGGCATAGCTGATGGGGCAAATGTCAGATTAAGACTAGTAAATGGAATATTCAGAAATTAAATGATTGCTTGAACTTGACTTGAGACAATGTATACTATCATTCAGGAGGGTATTAACCAAGGATTATTGCTACAAAATTAGAAGTAAAATGAATAAGTTGTTTTGGTACAAAAATTTTGGATTTGTCAATACCATCTTTTAAATTGATAAAGCAAACGTTAAAATGTTTCAACATTAGAAAATATTCTTATTTTGTGAATATTTGCAACCAAGAAAAGCTTAAAAATCAACGCATCCTATTTTGTAACAAGCGTCCTTCAGTGGTCTCAACATCGACTTTTTACCATACTCAAATACTGACTATATTACTTGTAGTAAACTTCACATTTGCAGTGCTATCAAACTTGATAAAATTGATTTCTGAAGAAGGCAAATACAAAGTTTTAAACATTTTATTCAAGTGGTGAGGGGGTGCTCTGGTCAATTCCTTGGGGCACGAATTGGATTCCTAACTGTGATAGATATATTTGATGACGTTGTTGTGAAATGGAAAGTTTCTGTTTTTCAATTTCCAGTCTGTTTCTCGATATCCAGTCTCTGTTTCTCGATATCCAGTCTTTCCTTCTCAAGAGAGAGTCGCTCGCTTTCAATTTTTACTAATCTTTCTGAGCAGTCATCTTCATCCCTTGCTCGTTTCCTCGAGGGCACTCTTTTAGATGGGTTTATTTCTCCGATTACACCACTTGAAGGCTGGTTTTCTATTTTTTTAAAAATATAAAAAGAAAATGTTTTATGTGAAAAAGTAAAATTCTTAATTTTCTAAATTTTATACTGTGTCCAGAAATAATGCTTTGTTTCAAGTTTGTTGTATTAATAAACATGCATATACATATATAGATACTTGGTCTAGTGTACATGTATATAGCACTAATAACCATATCATTTCATTCACCTTGGAAGTTGGATGCACTAGATGATGTGCTGCATCCATCTCCACAGGTATCCAGTCCACCGGGAATGCCTTCGACGGACGCACTGCCGGTAATGCCCACTATTTTGTCTTGCAGTGGTGTTATTTCGGGGGGTGCCGATCCTCCCCCTGTCTTCACGGCCTCCCTCCGGTTGGACGATATCTTCTTCTTTGTATCACTTGCATATGTTGACCATTTTTTTCTCAGTTCCTCTACCGTTCTTGTGTGTCCCGTTGATGCATAGTTTACCTTCTCACAAATTCCCTCCCAAACCCGTTTTTTGGAATTACTCGTAACAATGTTTGAATGCCTACTAAATATCAACTCTTTGTTCTTCTCCACTTCGTCTAAGAGTATTTGTAGCTCCATTTCTGAGAAATTAGGATTCCGTTTGCGACTCATAATTGGACGATGTCTATTCAGTCGTAGTCTACCAGTGAATGACAACACAGAGCCAATCGGCACGAGATTTTTTTCGCGGTATAGTCTCCAATTTAAAACGTTTCATGTTTATAGATTGTGTAAAGTTGAATTAAATAGCTCGTTTTCTATACTCAGTATGTCTTCTAGTAACAAAGTAACAAATTTGAAAAAAAATGGATAGAGAGTATATTGTTAAAAGTATGCATATTTTTTTTTTAGAGTAGTCAGTGGTGGATTTAAAGGGGGCGCCCCCTCCAAAATTTTCAATTTTAAGATAAATCATGACCTCTTGTTTAGAAAAAAAAATAATATTAAAGATTAAAGAACCATTTTTTTTACTCAGAGAAATAAATGACAAGATTGTTTGATTTACTTTTATTGGGAAAACATATTTTATTCCGAAAACCCTTAAAATTTGTGTCAATCAATTTCATCTCATTTAAAATAACAGTAAATAGTAGTGGGGGGGGGGTCTTATTCAAGAAATTTACTTTTTAAAATAAAATTTGATAATATTATCTTTATATCTCCATACAATTTTACAAGGAATTAAAACAGTATTATCGTTCATTGGTCTGTGATGTGATAATAATTCTTAAGAATTCTCTTAAGAATCTCCTAAGTCTGTCCTAGATAAGATAGTCCTAAGAGAGCTTCTATGTCCATCTTAAGATATATCTTAGGACCATCCTAAGAATCGTCGTAAGACATATCTTAAGTCATGTCTTAGGACTATTCTTAGGAAACGTTCGATAGCATGCCTGCAGGTCCGATTTTTCGGGAAAAAACGTACGTCGAAATATTCAAATTGAAACATTACCCAAAATTGAAATCCTTGAAAAACATCTTTTATTGGTGCATTTCATGTATTAATTACCGATTTAATTATTGTTTGATCAATTATCCCACTTTTAAAAAAAAGTCCTACCTCATTTGATGCGTCCAAGTCTTTGATATCTAATGACTTTAACATACATCTGTTGTTGTAAAAAATTACACCATACCAATCTTTTGGAAGCCTATAACAAGGTACAAATTATGTTGGTATGTTCGACATATTTCATCACAAGTTGTATTTACAAGATGCCTGTTAACATACGTTATAAGAGATCTTATGAATACTACGCTGTGATTGAGTTAGGCACTGACAACTGATTAGAAACTTTGTTTTTTTAATCTTAATATTTAAAAATCTTTTTTTTTCAAATGTTACGTCTTAAGATGAGCAGAACCAAACTAATGTAGATGGACTCTCAAGTGAATAGTTGTGTAAATGCTATGATATTAAAGGTCATAGGAGACAATATTTGGAAGAAATTTTGTTATGCCCGAAAATAAATTTCTTTTTTATCACTGAAGACGTATCATAATTGTTTTACACATATCTGCATGGTAACTGACTCTATTATCCGTCAAATGTTGCCTTGCTCTAAACGTATCGTGAAAGTATGATGACTTATCTCCCTTTGTTGATGACGTCAAAAGAGACCACTTTAGACGCAATACGGATTATTTACACTGACGACACAGCAAGTAAAAAGCAGGAATTAGATCTCAAAATAGTTCAATGCGTTGCGTTCAATTCATTTCTTGCCCTTAAATGGATAAAAAAAATTTCATTTAAAAAAATAAATCATATTTAAAAAAAGTTCAACACATTTTAATTTAGTTTTTTATGTAACAGATTTCTGAAGCAATGGGAAAAAGTCATTTCAACGCCTTTACCCAGACTTCACTCCAGAGCACTCCAAAAACCCCGACGCATGTGACTGTCCAGCAGCACGTCACACGTTTTAATAATGTACGTTAATAGGTCTGTTAATTATTCATTAAAAGTATTTTTACATGTATACTGTCCAATATCCTCTCTCAACATGTTGTTATCAGCTTATGAATGATGTCAGCAAAAAACATACCAGTATTTTCTAATCATACTTCTGACATTACCTTGATCATAAACATGCCCATAGATCATACATGTATATAATTTAAGATACAATGTCCATAAACATTGTATAAAATTTGAACGATCAAGAAAACTACAAAATAATTTTGTATAAAGTTAGATTAGTTTTATTTTTTCATTATTTTAATGTTCTTCTCCAGGGTAGCGAAATCCACAGTACTGCTGGCTGGGAAACTTGTTCCTGATAGCTGTCACAACACAGGCTGGAAGGATCCTCCTGTTGTGTCGTCCGAGGCGCCTCCAAATAAACCTCACAAACCGTCGATAGGCAATGTGTCTATAAAGCCTGAAACATGAATGCAACTTTCAAATTTATGCTATGTTTAAATAAACTACTGGGCTGTTATTTCCCTGTAAAATTTGTTTAACAAATTTGTTTTGTTTTGTGTTGATACTTTTACAATTTATCCATTATTAAAGAACTTACTCATGGACTGGTTCTTCATCCCCTAGAGGCCCATTGTCTTGAATGTACTCGTAGTACGAGAGTTCCAAAACGTGATGGTTTAAGCAATTAACAATAAAACTTTCATGCTCAGTGATGCACTTCAAATTTCCCTGCTGGACCTTCCTAGCTACTTCTGGTATCCCCAAGCAGCATCTACATTCTCTGGCTGTATCCATGATGATACAGTTGTTATAGTTGCACCTTTAACAACCAACAGATCAATAAAAATACAATCAAAATGGAAAACGTTAAAATTATATGGTTTACTTTAACATCTTTTAAGGACAGAGCTTTCTGTAAGATTGCCTACTTAACTCATGTATAGAGATTATATTATATAAGTTGGTTTACAAATTGTGTATCGGGTATACTTTGAAATATGATTACTTATTGCATTTTGCAGAGGAAATTCCGACCAGCTCAATACATGTTTTTAATTGAGAACTGCGTGAATAAATGATGAAATCGGCTAAGGAAATCATGAGTAAATTTATTAAATGTGAGTTTATATGCATAAAATGATGATTAAACTTGTTAGATTTCTTTACCACTCAGTGTTACATGGAACCGGTGCAGATCGATCGACATCTTCTTCATCCCCACTTTCTTCCGATGAAGATTCAACTGAATGATTCCCATTCACGATAACAGGTTCAAACTGATATCCCTGAACAACAAACTCGGGACCCTCATCAAATTCTTCCATTATGAATAGTTAGATAAACTGATTTAAACTCCGCCGATTATTTCCCTATGTCTTCGCTTTGATAAACAAATTGAAAGTGGTCTCTTGTGACGTCACAAAATTGTGAAATCAAGAACGATAATCGGGGAACGATTTTTTTCTTACCTATGACTTTCGGCCTTTAATTTTATATGAAAATGGACGAGAAAAAAATGTCTCATATATTTTATGAAATGTATATGATATAAAGCTTATATTTTCTAAAGAAAAACCTACTGTTAAAATCCGTCTCCTATGACCTTTAAATTTTTTGTGTGTGTTTAAGGTACAAATCTGAATCTGTTCCGACTATATTTTAAATGCATTGAGGTATCACTTATAATGGCATTAGCTACATTATACTACAAAGTTCTAGTCTATAGAACACTAAATATGTTGGTTTTCGTTTTCTATTTTAGAAGATGAAAAGTTTACGCCGGTTTTTCAGGCGACTCTTCTGTTGTTTGGGGTAAGTGAAAGTGGATTGTCTGGCAATGCAATATTTTATAAATATTGCATAAATCTGAGAGTATTGATTGATTGATTGTTTGTTTTACGTCCCGTCGAGAAGTTTTCACTCATATTGAGACGTCACCAGCTGTAGGTGAAATTCCACAATTTAGGCCTATGCTTAGCGCTCAGGGACGTAGCAGTGAGGGTTCTTTATTGTGACAACGCCTACCGTGACATGGGACCTCCGTTTTTTTTAAGGTCATATCCGAAAGACCCGTGATTCTCACTTCTAAATGCCGAGCGTTTGGCGAAGGAGCAATCACTACCTATTTTTCGTCTTAGGTTTGACGCGGCCATGGCACGAGCGGGGCTCGAACTCACGACCTCCCGGTTACGAAGCGAACGCTCTAACCACTGAGCTACCGCGACCGGTAAATCTGAGAGTAAAACCATTGTCAACCGAAGCGTAGCCGAGGTTGACAATGGTTTTTCAAGGGGTGACAATTTTCAATGTAATCCTCAACTACATGCAATATTGGTTTTATTATATTGAATGTTATAAACAACTAACTTAAGCAGAAATGTTCGATTTCTGTCATGCGATGTTTTGTATATCAATGCGGGTATTCGCGTTGATTACAAACGCTCAAACGACGGCATCTAACAATATACGGCAAACCGTAAGCGCATAAATTTGAAGCATATGATAATTTTTATATCACCCGTTGTCAAGTCTGATCCCCGTGGCTAAAAACTATCACCTTTGAGCGCGTGCTTTCTATTCTCAGAGGGAAACATATTTTTTCAACCGTTTCTTGGCCAATCAAATTTGAGTACTTCACTTAATAATAATAATTATTTTTCCCCATAATCTTTGAACTTTTTGAATATATTGAAATGCAAGGGGAAACCCTATGAGAATAATTATTCGATTTCAAGATAATCTTAGCAACTCATTGTATTATATTAGACTTTGTTGTAAATGGTCTAGATTTAGTTTTAGTAGATTTAGACCAAGCTTTAAAAGCCCCCCCCCCCCCCCCCCCCCCCCAACTGCTGCAAGCGGATGTTCTCTACACTGTCGCTTGGACCAGGATATAAATAGACGTAGAGTATTGTGGACGCCTCATAAAGATATTTTTCAACGACATAATGGCATTGCGAATAACATGAAAACAGTCTCCATATACATTTGAAAGTGAATTACAACCGTGGGACGCCACTGGAAAATCGATTTAGTTGCGATCTATGCAACGTTCATACAGAGAAAAAATTATTGAGGACGAGTTTTCATATTGATATCTTTCAAACATTTGATGCAAGTGCAGATTACTAAAGAAATATTTTACCACTGATTCTAAGTTTGATTTCTTTCTCCTACTAGAATGTCAATACATATACTACACATACATATACTAAATTATTTATTTAAATAGCAGATAACGTGGTGCTAACGTTTCTGTTAAAAACACTGTGATTTGGGAATCGCCTAAATTTTTATTAAAAGCATCAAACATTCGGTATAAACCTGAATTTCGAATCAAAAGAAACTATTCACCTTGGAACTTAAGACTCGGTCCTTTAAAAAAAATGATAAAGCGATTATATACGATGTTTTCTAATCGGCGGGGTATTATGATATCCTTGTAAAACGGGATGTTGGATTCATTAGAAGTCAATCATTTATTTGTCGTTGCAAGCCACCGCTGACACGTACGTTCCTCTCCCCTGTCACCCGTGGTTATCTGCGTGACAATTCCATCGTTTTTCATAAATATGCATGACATGATTCGGCCAATTGCTGAACTTACAAGATAACTCTTGATGAATGAACAGACCGACGTCTTGGCTTAATTGATGAGGAATAATGATGTTTTTCTTTTCACTTTTAAAAACAGGCGGAGGTCTCTATGCTACCAGGCAAATTTCATTAGGTCAAATGCTGTCTGACGTGTTTCATATCAATTGTTAAGCCGTTTTTAACACACTGACTGCGGGTTGCTCCGTTTACATGATCGGGATGTAGGGCTCACAGCGGGCGTGATCGGTGAAGAGGGGATACTTGCTCCTCCACGGCACCTGATCCCACCTCTGGTATGTCCAGGGGTCCGTGTTTGCCCATCTCTCTGATTTGTATTTCCTATAGGGATTACGAGATTGAATACTGTTATCTTATCTTAGACTTTTCATTGAAATATTCGGAGACTTCTGACGAGAGGTGTTGCGTGTGGTAATATCCCCACCCCCACCCCATTTTTGACTATTGTGAAGGAACAAGTGGATAGTTCATATGCGTATCCGTAGGATTGATGTTTTCAATGATTTTAGTGCAGAAAGTGCAAGTTTTCATTGCCATAGCCATTATTGCTGTTCTACAAGCTAAACGCGGCTGCGCTAGACCAGATCTTCTATTGATAGCGGATTACGTCATTCTCTTCATGCATATTTATGATAAACGATGAAATTGTCAAGCAGATAGCAACGGATGAGAAAGGCGAGGAAAGCACGTTTTAGCCGTGGCTTGAGACAACATGTCGTTTAAGTTCATCTCCTTTTTAGATCGTCGAATACGAATGTCCGGAGAGCGGTTGTAATGATCACGGTATCGGCGTTACATTTTATGTAAAAACTTTAATCTTAGCTCTCTTTTGAAGTAAGGGGACATGGATTTGATTTTCACTTATAAATGCTTAATAACCAGACCTTTCATTTGGCACCAGGACTTTTTGACCTTTGCTATGGACTTTGACCTACTTTTCAAAAACGTTTAAATTAACTTTTGACTACATATTTGAACGAACTGGAATTGGGCTTTGATATTTCACATATATATGTTTCGTGAAGTGACCTTTCGTTTGGTACTAAGACTTTCGACCTTAATGACTCTAATCTTGGATCTTTACTTCTTAAAAAAAAGATAACATTGCCTCTTTCTTTCGAACCAAGATGGATGGGGATTTGATATATCTCACATACATGTAAATGCCTAATGACAAAGCCTTTCATATGGTACCAAGACAACTGACCTAGTGACCTTGAACTTTGACCTACTTCACAAAAACGTCAATCTTTTCAAACAAAAGGGAGAGGTTAAGTAGAGTCACGCTTCCCGTCGAGCTATGTTGTCTTCTGACCATTCTCTTCCTCCCCAGTAGTAATTTTAGTATTTTTATATTACCTTTATCATTTACATTTGCAAGAAGCAGGACGATAATTAGAAGATTGAACTTTTATGTGCGAAAGGTAGATGTCTACCTTATTTTTAAAATAATTTTCAGGATTGAGGTGTAATATGATTATCATAAACGAACATCCAGGCTTTTTTCACTGCTACATATGTATTTATGTCATTTACGTTTGCAGGAAGCAAGAAGATGACTAGAGGCAAATGACAGCTCATTTATTTAAAATAATTTTCAGCATTGTAATATATTTTTAACCAAAGAAGGACACCCGAACTATTTTCACTTTATGCATCGATGGTTTGGCTGTTTCAGGTTTCTTTTTCTTCTTTTGGACTTACATTTCTTTGAACTCTTCCAGAACGTGGGCCACGTAAATAGATCTTAGGCTAGCGTTGCTAAAAAAAATTACGTATTCTAAATTTGTTTTTGACTTTGCATATCTGGAAACCAATCACTTTGCTGATTTTACCAGATTTTACTTCATGACCTTCTAAAACATTTGACCTTCCAAGGAACATTCATTCCACAGTTATTGGAATGAATTTCCTTATCAAAACTAAATAGATATTGTAAATGCTACACCCAGTTAGAAATGAATGACTGCTCTGTTGTCCCCTCTTCTCAAATGTTCTTAAACGCTTAAAATAAATTTAGATGTATGCATATCATATCGGCTTTTTTATCATAAAATTGTCGGTTGGTTGTATATTGTTTAAAGCAAGGCCTATGCTCGTCGCTTGCGGCCTTAGTCTGGTCCAGATTTTGAAAAAAGAGGCTAGAAATGGGTTCTAACGGCAAATTATTATTATTTGGTCCAACATAACTTTTTAACCTAATTTGCGTATGCTGAATCCGAAAAAATATGTTGAACTTCATGAAAATGGCGTTAAATAGGTCAAAATGGCGATTCAAAATGGCGGTGTTGAAATTTGCAAAATTATCTATATGGCTTTATTTTAAAAAAGTTTATTGCAAGTTAAAGCAATTTAAAGGCTTGTACTAAACTTATATGTGTCTGAAAAATAGAATAAATTGTTCAATGTTCGTTAAACAATTAAAATTGTGAAAAAAACGATTAGATCCCAATTAACTCATTTTTTCGCAACCGCATATTGACGCACAGTATATATATGCATTTTGATATGATATTTAATGCTTATTTCCTTCTAATTGTGCAAATTATTCAGTTAACGTATTGCATACTTTATGATATAAATGCACTTGAAATTCAACACAGTGTTCAATGGTTTTCACAATAGCGCGACCGACACAATCGAGGATCGAATTAACAAATGATTCTGACATAAGGTATAAAACTGATGGCCGAGGTTATAGGCTTGTCATATCTCACCACTCATTGATTAGAAATCATGACTGAACGATCACTTAAGCGAAGTTATCAAATAGATACAGATTTGTGTGTTATATGTCAGGAAAAAAAGACAGACACGTTAGAATTAAAAAGCAAAAAGTCTATCGAAACGTTGACCGAGAGGGCATCTCGTCGTAAGAAAGTTAAAGATGCCAGGAACTATGATGCCATTGACAGAATAGAAAAATTAAGTCCGAATGATAGAGTTCTATGTCATAGGAAATGCTATAGTGCATTTACTCACCCCAGACCAATTCAGTTAATGGAAAGAAAAGCATGTTTGCTTACAAACACATCTGATACAATCAACGTCGATACAGAGGATGATGTACCGTCTACGTCATCTTGCTCACACCCTTCTGCAGCAGCATCCCGAACTTTGCGAAATGCATCTACACCAATAGATTGGGAGTTATGCATATTTTGTCAACAACAAATTAAACAGAAGCTATTCAACATTACAACATTTTCTGTTAGCGACATGGTTCTTAAAAATGCAAAGTATGACAACATACTTCGTGTTAAGTTAGGAAACGTTAGCGATTTGATAGCTGCAGAGGGTAAGTACCATCTAAAATGCATGAATGCTTTTAAGTATGATACACAAAAAACAGAAAAGGAGTCAAAATGTGAAGATCTGGCCATGATATTTCTTGGACGAAAGGACTGGACATTTCCTTCCCTCGAATTTAAAGCCAAGCGTTTTCACACACTTTACAGCTGACAATATTGATATTAGTGATTCAACACTGGATGGCAAGGAAACATTCCATGCAACGCAGATAGCATGTTGGCAACGAGGGTCGGGAAATGACATTAACCTTCAGCACATAAGTCCATCTTCAAATGAGACATTGAAGGTACCTCCTCAGATGGACAGTATTGTCATTTCCCCAATAGTAGAAGGAAAATCACAACCTCACTATCCCAGACCAGTTACGTTAGATATCTTCCAACCTTCTGACTCAGAGAATCAATTGTCCTCTCAAGAGTTTGCTAATGAATTGGCGTTTCATTTGCACAGACATAAGCAGAAAGTCCCAGCTAGTTGGTCAGGACATAATCAGTCTGTCAGTAGTAAAAACCCGGATCTCACACTTGTTGGTTACATGCCTATTGTACAAGCACCTGCTCATGAAATGGATACACTTAACACAGTTGTCCAGAAATGCATGCACATATCTGAGCATCTTGGTCAACGTCATACAGTTATCACAGTTGATCAAGCTTTGTACTTTAAGTTGATGGATTTAAAATGGTCAGTTCCTGAGTATAGAGACAGGCTTGTTCCAAGAATGGGTGGCTTACATATAGCTATGAATTTCATGAAATGTATAGGAGATCATATGAGAGGTTCTGGTTTGCATGAACTGTGGATGGAATGCGAGTTATTAGGACCTGTGGCTGCTGAAAATGTATTAGGTGGAAAGCACTACAGTCGTGGCATGAGAGCCCATAAAATTACTGCTCAATCAATCTGGAAGATTTTACTGCCAGACTTTGTGTTATTTGTATCTACCAAAAATGTTGATCATTCGCAAACATTGAATGGCATCATGACTGAACAGCAAGACATACTTTCTAGCATTGACCAACTGCAAAATCCTGTTTTCAAAGAGTATTTTTCAAGTTTCAGACAGGAAATTGACAACCCAAATGTCCTGTTTTGGTGGTCATATTTGGACATGGTTTCTATCCTTTTAATGTTTACAAAGTCAGAAAGAGATGGGCTTTGGGATTTATATTTGAAGTCTTTCCGTTCAATGCTCCCATGGTTCTTCCGATATGACCATACAAATTATGCTAGGTGGGGTAGTGTGTATCTTGCTGATTGCCACCAATTGCCTATTGAAGTACTATCAGAGTTTCAGGATGGAAATTTTGTCGTCAAGAGAAGTGCTGGAACTTTCAATCAAGTTGACCCAGACCAAAGTCAAGAATGGCTAAACGCCACGGGTAAGAAAGGTGGTGGAATTGTAGGAATTACTAGGACTCCATCTGCTCTCAGTAGGTGGTCCCTTTCCTACAATCTGAGATCTCATATAAGTCTTCTTACAAAGGTGATGTACGATGTGAATCCAGATGACATTCTCACACACAAGGACGCATCAAAGAGTCGACAAGTTACTGATGCAGTGTATGAGGATTCGCTCGTTGATGCAATGAAAAGGTTTAGAGTATTTGACCTTTTGTACGAAAGAGATCAACTGATCAATATAGTTACAAAAGACAAAGCTACAGATATGATCAAGGAGTCCTTACTTTCTGCAGCAAATTTGGGACAGATATCATTAGAGAATTTCGTAAAAGATCGTCTGATACCAAACATAGAAACAAGTAGTTTACAAGTTCCTTTGAGAAGTGTTCTGAAAAAAAGCTGCTCATTAACATTTGACTCCTTATACAAGGTACAAGTTGTACCAAAAGCTGTGGAAAAGAAAAAAATTCTAAAGGCAGATCGGAACATACTGCAGAGACTTGTCATTGCATATAAGGCCGGACGAGAGGTTGATTTAGAGCAGATTTTGAAACACGAGCTCCTTCCTGTGCCGATATCTATAGCGGATACCAGCGGTGCACTAAAGTCTCGAAACAAATCTGTTGTTTTAGAAGACATACTTCAAGATGTTGATGTAAGGGCGCGAGTCGAAAATGTAGGCGAATCACCAGCTTTGATCATAGATGGCCAGGCTTTAGTTCAGAGCATGAAAACACATGGCATGAAAACATTTGGAGACTTTGCCGATGAGTTTGTTTCCACTGTGGTGAGAAAAGGGGCCATGTATTCAAGAGTTGATGTTCTGTTCGACCGTTACAGGGAACAATCTATAAAATCGGGCACTCGTTCTCGTAGGGCAAAAGGGCAGCAGCCAGTTAGAAGGGTTATTGAAAATAAGGATGTGCCACTCCCGAATAACTTTTCAGCTTTTTTGTCTTTGAATGACAACAAGAAAGACCTAGCTGCCTTTTTATCTGAGCAGATAATTCTTCATGCACCCACAGAGAAAACTGTTGTTACTGCTGGTGGGTTTCTCGATGAGAATAGCGTTAAATGCAATGACGAATTCCTCGATATATCTGCCCTACATGCGTCACATGAAGAGGCAGATACTAGAATAGTTCTTCATGCCATACATTGTGCGAAAGAATCCACTTGCAGTTCAGTTGTTGTACTAGCATCTGATACTGATGTTTTACTGCTACTTGTATCTTTCTTTTCAGAAATAAATATACAGTTGTGGATGGTTGCTGGAACATCTGCAAAGCCCAAGAACATTCCTATTCATGCTGTTGTAGAGAAAACCTTTACCTCTCCAGAAATGTGCACGAATCTGTTAGCATTCCATGCTCTGACTGGATGTGACACAACTTCTTTTTTCTTTGGGATATCCAAAAAAACTGGATTTAAGGTTTACAAAGACAATGTTGGGCTTCTTGGGGGTTTTGGAGAGGGCAATTTAACTGAACAGAAAATAGTCGACTGTGAAAAGTTCGTATGCAAGCTGTATAACCAGGGCACAGTGTCGTCAACTGACTCGGTTAGGAACATTTTATTCGGAAAATCCAAGAGCCCTGAAAACATGCCCCCCACTAGCGATGCCTTGCATCTGCACATTAAACGTGCACATTATCAAGCGCTGGTATGGAGACAAGCAAATATAAGTAACCCCACATTACCATCTCCAACTGAGATGGGATGGAAGTTGAATGAAGGTATTCTAGTGCCTATTCTGATGACTTTAGACCCAATTCCAGAATCTTGTTTAGACTTGATTGCATGTAGTTGCACAACAGGTTGTAAAACATTGAGGTGTGGGTGCAAGCGTAACAATTTGCTGTGCATGGACCTTTGTAAGTGCAAAGTCACAAGCAAAGAACAATGTAGGAACAGTATACGTTGAATTTTGAGGAAAAACAGAGAAAATTCGGGTTTTCTTTCGTGCAATGGCTTTTTTAGGGTCGCATGCTTATTTCTATCTTTTTCTCGATGCTATTGTATTTTGTAATCATAGTTTTTACATTTTTTTTTCTACATGCGCGTTTCAAAACGATTTGAAAAAAATTACTGTCCGCCATTTTGAATCGCCATTTTGACCTATTTAACGCCATTTTCATGAAGTTCAACATATTTTTTCAGATTCAGCGTACTCAAATTAGGTTAAAAAGTTATGTTGAACCAAATAATAATAATTTGCCGTTAGAAGTTCTTTTTAGCTGAAATCGGACCAGACTACTTTGAGCAAGGAGGATCTTCATCGTGCCACACCTACTCTGTCTCGGATTTTGCAATTTCGTCGCAAGGATCGACCCATTTAGTCGTCTCTTGTGAGAAACAAGGTGTACTGAGGACCTATTCTAACTCGGGTCTCCACGTGAATATTATAAGTAATCGATATAAATTTACACCGTATGCTTGAAATCAATTCAACTTTGAAATATATACTCAAAGAAAACTTATATGTGTTAATGTATTCTTATAATTTTCCGAGATCATCATGCATGTACAAAGGGCAAGGGCAGATGCATGGTGAAGATGTACATACACGTATTATATATTTCATGTATTTACAAGTTTTATCAAAGGACAAAATTTTATCGTGGGCAAGCACGATAAAATCAACAGGTGTATCAGTGATGTAAATGAAATATTGAAAATGGAAAATTCTCGAAAACAAGCACAAATGTAAACTAAAGTACCGAGACATAGACGTGTCCCAAACTTTCAATTTTCATGTTGGATATTCATGATGCGAATGCGGAATCAGTATCGAAGTTCTATATAACAATAGTTTTATCAAGCACCAGGCACTGACAAGGAATGTGTCCAGTTTGTGGCGAGCAATAACAAATGAACGGGAAATGGAAAAGTGATCATTTACACTGTATCCTGCAACGATGTGACGGAGGAGGGTGCGTTACTCTTTCCTTCTTCCTTTTAGTGACATCAAACACCAGTGTATTGGACATATATCATTTCATTTTGACCTGGTATAAAATTCATTCTGTTTTTCCTGTCGACATTTTCCCCGAGTTACACACGAATTAAAGCTTAATACCTGTATTATTTAGGGGTAATTTAACTTTATCTTAACTCTTCAAATAAACCATCATGACACTCTTTAGACCGTCTATATTAAAAATCTAAGAAGAATGAATCTGCGTCTTATTTTTCGTATGGAGAACGCTATTGGAATATAATCCATACAAGGTTAAGGCATAAATGTGCATTGAATAATGATTTATTCAGATGTAATATTATAGATAGTCCTCTATGTTCATGTGGAAAAACAGAGGACGCCTACCACTTCTTTTTTTCTTGTACTAAATATTCTGCTGCAAGAAACGATTTATTCAATGCTGTTTTTAAAATGGATAATTTGCATATTGTGGATACACATGTGTTACTATGGGGAGACAACTCTATTAGTATTGATGACAATGAAAAACTATTTTTTAATGTACAATTGTTTATAAAACGATCTGGTAGATTTTGATGTCAAATCTGTTTTACATTTCATATAAAGAATATTGTAACTTTTGAATAAGTATATCTACTGTAAGAACTTTCATTGTAGCTTTATATTGAAATGACCTTTGATACCATTGCATGTAATTAGTTATAAAACTTTATGTTTGTCATTAATTGTTACATAGGAGAAGGTGTTCTAAGTTTTAAGAACTTGTACCTGATCCTTTTGTTATTAACATCTTGACAATAAAATATGTTCAAACAAAAAAATCTGCGTCAAACTTGTCATAATTGTGTTTTGAAGTGCATAAATTTTGTACAGATCCGTAAACTAATGCGTGGTTTTAAGAATTTGTCCGGATGTGCATGGAATTATAGATAATTCATCAGATAACTGGAATTTTGTCGCATTAAATTCATAGTAACCCTACCTGATTTCTTGACACAGCAGCAAATAGTGCATTACAATACACTGAATGTGTGAAATTATCATTTATTACTTTTCAAAGTCAATGTAAATATCGTACACAAAAAACTGGGTTAAGAAATAGGACAATAAAGGGCATTCTAATATAGGCTGCATGGACAAAAAGTAAATCACGCCCTTTGATGTCTGCCCACTGAATGGCGAGAACAGTATACCCCAAATTTATCTGACCATGAGTATCCCAAATCTACGTGATTTTTCTGCATAGTGAATTTTAAAAGAAGAAAATGAATGTTAAAAATTATATACATTGTATGTACATGCAACATGAGCTTAATAAGCATCGCTATCATTTACAAACGTTTCTAACATACAAATTAAACAGCATTAACAAGCATTCCAACAGTATTCGTAGAAACGAAATAAATTGTGCTGAATGAAAGACACCAGATATTTCAAATTTACAGTAACCAAAAAAATGTGTACATTTTCTGTTGCATAAAGTGTGTTACAGTGAATGCTGTGATAAACCGATGTAATCTAAGTTCACTAAATGTTACCGGATTGTTATAAAACAGTACAAGAACGCCTATCTAATATAAATTGCAATTATAACTACATGCACATTGTAGGCACATATATAAGCTTAACCAAAAATAAATTTAAAAACAAATCCTAGAAGCGGTGGGCACCACATCTGTTTAGTAATTGTTTTTCAATACTGCGTGAAATAGGGAAGAGTTACAGTCGGTGATATCCTTGTATTTGGATATTACACGGGAAAGCATTTTATGAGATCTAAAATTGTTTTCATCAAGTTATTTTGAAATATGTGCGGAAGTGAAGACGGAAAATTGCCATCTGTTAGACTTTCCCATTACACACGGAAGTGTCACTAGATTGCAAGTATACAATTATAAGTTTTCGATATTTTTCAAATTTTGGGAAATTAGTTGTCTCTGATATGAGATGAAAATAGCAACACGCGATAATTTTTTACATGTGGATATTCTATTCTAGTGCAAATTAACATAAATCGGTACCACCATATCATTTATGGCACGCTATATTTTTTTGTTTGTTTGTTTTACGTCCCGTCGAGAATATCTCACTCATATTGAGGCATCACCAGCTATAGGTGAAGTTCCACAAATTTAGACCTATGCTTAGCGCTCAGGGCCGTAGCAGTGAGGGTTCTTTAACGTGCCAACGCCTACCGTGACACGGGACCTCCATTTTTAAGGTCATATCCGAAAGACCCGTGATTTTCACTTCTAAATGCCGAGCGTTTGGCGAAGGAGCAATCACTACCTATTTTTCGAATTAGGTTTGACGCGGCCATAGCACAAGCGGGGCTCGAACTCGAACAAGATAAATCTTCCCTCTGTCACCAACCGATTTCCTTGCCATAGAGAAGGATCAGGTTTAAAATATACGGTCAGCCATAATATCAAGTGTGCGAAGTAATTGATTGCAAAACCCAGATACATGTAACGGGGAAGAGACCACCGACCTTCCCAAAGTAAACTGGCAAACCTTCTCACATATATCGGCGCAAGCGAAATCATTAAAGAAAATAGTTACTTGAAAGAAACTCCTTATATGTTTCTATAGGGAATCAAAAACTGTTCACGAAAATTATTTTACTGGTTACATTTTGTCATTAATGTCCGATTTAGGGGTACTTTTCAGTCATTTTGTTAACATCACGTATCCTCCATTTAAATCTTTAGGCAATTAATTCCATTGATATAGGTTGTATTTTGTGTCTACATGTGGTCTTTTCACAAAAGCTTTGTCATATACGTTTTCAGCAATACCCACATACGGGTTTTCTTCCTCCACTTCCTGAATGGTGTCCTCGTGGAAATGCTCGAGTGGAATGGATTCGTACACATGGGCTACACTGTATATCGTCTTACGGGACACAGGTCTATCAATTTGGTTCCGGAGGAAAGTCTCTGTTTCAGAAGCTCTTTGAAAAGAAGTTTCAAAGAAAAGTAGCAGAACGAAAATAATAAAAGACATCTATTCTTATTCGGAAAACGATTTGCGAACAAGGCTAAATTATGTTACCTTTTTCTACGTTGCCTTGCTATATATACTCCTAATGCAATCAATGTAATTTCCACAATACAAATTCCACCCACAAGGTACACTGAAAATTATTTTCAAAAGGTTCATAAATTTCTTTCAATATTAAATCACAATTATACTTTGTAAGTAGGGTTAAATATATGATATTTAACAACATTAAATTTCATGATTCCCATATATGTACGTTACCTGTTTGGATTGGATTCCATGATGTAAAGTCTGTGATCAATATATGAAACGAAATGAATGTTATTAAAGTTCAACTCTCCTAATTGCACTTGTTGAAGGTCAAAACTATCAAATATCACATATATAAACTTATTTGGGGCATTATCGTAGTAGACTGCTTTGATGGAAAAAATATCAATGTCAAAACTATCGATCACAAAGTTGCGAAGACCATCGTAGGAAAATACGACCTTTTATCCGAAAATGGTGGACAAGGGGCGTAACTTCCACGAAGAGTTGATACATGTATTGTTTGTTTGTTTGAAGTCCCGTCGAGAATTTTTCACTCATATTGACACGGCACCAGCTGTAGGTGAAGAACCACAAATTTAGACCTATGCTTAGCGGCCTTTGTATGAAATTATCGTTTTCGTTGCGATTTACTTTATTAAAAAAAATACCCGACTTATACCCCCTTCACACTCACGGATTTTTCTTACGCATCCTTACGTATTCCACAAATCCGTAAAACTACACGGATTGTTACGATTTCGACACTTTAAAGAACTATTTACCAGCATTTTAAGAGTATTTACGAGCCATTTACGGTTTATTACGAGTTCTTGCGATGCATTTACGGCAAACATTTACGATTTGTTCCGAGTGAACACGGATAAATACGGACAATTTACGATATTTTACGAGGTTTTTAGGGACTGTTACGATTTAGCTTAGCTTTTACGTATAAATTACGACCTGTTAACGTGTTGATAACGAGCTGTTACGAATAGTTAGGATTATTTACGTTTTTGACTCAAAAGTGTTCGCAATGCGACAACTTACTTCGAACAGCATGACATATGAGAGGTACAGATTAAAATTGTATCCGCAATTTCTACAACTGTAGATGCTATCGATGAAGTTGCTCCTGACTTTGGAGTGCCTTCGTTGGTAGACTTGGGCGGCACTGATGACTCACTGCAGTCAGAGTGTTGGTCAGGCGTTCTCATCTTAGACTCTTTGGTGGCCCTTGTCTGACAGACATACGGCTGGAGGAACTCAAATTTCTCCAGCAGCCTTGTGATTCTAGGTGTAACGATGTCATCTGGAGCACCGGTGCCGGATTGTGTCGCATTTTCCCTTTTCTTTACCTCTTTAACATACTGGGTCCTTAACGAAGTATACCATCTGAGGAGATCACCAGAGTTTAACCGAAGATATCCTTTGTTCCATCTGTAACCATGTTTGCTCCTTTTGACGATCTTTTCGCTGGATGAAAACGCTAGTTTCCGCAAAACTGAAACCACATGAAAACCCTGCGGAAACCAGACGTTGAGGTTTTCTGTATGGTTTCCACAGTGTGTACACGATTATATAATTTCCGTCAAGTTTCATTCTGCGGAAACTATAGACTTCTGCAGTGCTGAAAGTTAACTCAAGTTCGGAGTTTTTTAAGGTAATAATATACAATGATTCAAATATGATATGAAAGTTAATTGAGAGAAGAAAATTAAGCACTTTTTATATCATTTGGTTATTAGAATTAACTGTGTTTAACAAAACTGAAATGAAATGACATAACAGAAAACATACGATAGTGTATACTGAGTGTGTTGTTACGTGTGATAGTGTAGCATGACTGTGTATACCGACCCTGTTAATCCTTTTCTGTATATATTTATTGTCAGTTCCATGTTAATTGCAGGGTTTTTTCCTCAGTCATGGGAACAACAGAGCGAAATACAAAAGGTACCGTCCAACTTTGTAGCAAAAGAAACAAAGTCGAAGCACCATGAAAAAATGGGTGTGGAGAAAATAATAAATCGCGCAAAATATGAATTGATCATAAAACTTCGACTAAGACATTTTTATATTTACGCGGTTACATTGCATGTTCATTACTAAGGATGTAGATTTTATAGCTATATGATTTATTTTCACAATTTCAGAACAATGAATATGCAAGTAATATAACACCTCCCGATAGGTGGTTCAACTGAGTGCACTTTTAGGGGTCAAGAAGTCGGTCTGCCTAGTGCATGTTTTGACGTCATAATAGAAGGCGAGCCTAATGACGTCAGCCCGCACTATGACATCGGTGGTGTGTATTCCGCGATGCTGTGTATTCCAGTGTGCACTTTAGGACTGAGCTAAGAAGTGCGTGTTTAGATGTGACGTTATAAAAGAAGGCGAGTATGATGACGCAGCGTCAGCCTGTGCTATGACAACGGTGTTTTGGAGAGCTGTGCATTCCAGTATTCTAGTGTGTATTCCAGTGTTTTAAAAAGATTTTATAAGTTTTAAAATTTTATTTTTTTAATTCAATTTAGAACAATACAAGCAAATAAGTCTGCAAAAGTCAATCACCACACTACTTCTTGCTCCTTGATGATGGGTTTTGGTATGTGGGTTATGGGTTTTGGTTTCTAGTGTAAGAGTGGTGGTTTATGGTGTATGGGTGATGGTGTATAAGTGGTGGTGTGTAGGGTATGGGTGGCAGTTTGGGTGGTGGAATGTGGTGTATAGATGGTGGTTTGTGGTGTATGAATGGTAGTATGTGGTGTATAGGTGGCGGTATATGGTGTTCTTGCGACCAGTTTACGAAACTTACGGGTTGTTACAAGTTATTTACGGAAAATGAAATCCGTGGACAATCGTAAAAAAGTTTTTTGACATGTCAAAAAATTTGCCCATACTTTCACGGATCTTTACGAGTGTGTGCGAGTTGTGACGAGTTATTACCGGATAACGAAGAGTGATTTACGAATGCTTAGGATTGACTACGAGTCGGAGATCCTTAAGGACTCGTAAGAAAAATCCGTGAGTATGAAGAGGGTATTAATGAAGTAGAAAATTATTTTTACCAATGACGTACATGTATTTTGGACTCGGACATGCGTTGTAACAACACGAATCTTATTCACAAAGTCGTATTTTATTCGAGGAATACACGCTTTAGAAAATGCCAGTTTTCATGAAATTTTAAAAAACAAAAATAGGATAAATCACTATGACGACATATGAAAGTAGAAATCTACCACTACCATTTTCTATCCAAAATGCCATTTTAAGGGATTAAACTTGGCTGGATCGCTTATAGTCTTCTCCTAATCAAATTCTACTTTTCTCCAATGTATATCAGATTCATAATATAATCGATTTGGGAGAAAAATCGTAGATTATTTCATACACCTGTTTCTGCTGTAGTTGTCCCGCTTTCATTACTTGGAGAAGTCTCTGTTAAACTGTCTGCTGATATAGAAGGAGCTTCCTTTTCCTTCCCATAGGTGAAGGCAGTGGTTGGGATCGTCAAAGTCGAACTATAGAAAGACATGCTCTTAGTTGTTGACCTAGTGCTCTTTTGAGTTGTTTCGATGTCATCTTTCGGGTTGGTTGGAATTATTTTACTTGCTTTAGTGAGGATAAACAGAAGATATACAGGTTTAACTGGATGAAATATACAGTTTTTGAATTTGTTTAAATAATTATATGCTGATGTATAGTTCCTTTAAAGAGAAAATGGATTTGGAAATTGACAAATGAATCCAATAGATATGACTTGACACGGAATGTTTATGATTTATCATTATTTAGCTAACACAAGCTGTAGGTGAAGTACCACAAATTTAGACCTATGCTTAGCGCTCAGGGCCGTAGCAGTGAGGGTTCTTTAACGTGCCAACGCCTACCGTGACACGGGACCTCCGTTTTTAAAGTCATATCCGAAAGACCCGTGATTCTCACTTCTAAATGCCGAGCGTTTGGCGAAGGAGCAATCACTACCTATTTTTCGTCTTAGTTTTGACGCGGCACGAGCGGGGCTCGAACTCACGACCTCCCGGTTACGAAGCGAACGCTCTAACCACTGAGCTACCGCGACGCAAACGCCCATACCAAATCGATATCGTTACAGAATAGAGATTTTATTCATTTTTACAAGGGTCGTATCAGAAATCGCATTTTCCTGCATGTTTAAGAACGGCAAACTTAATTCAGTTTAGGCTCAGTACAGAAACAAGCGCATGTAATGGAAATATGACGAGAAAGTCACATCATGCCGGCACTTCCGTTTTAGCGCTGGATACAACAAAACCATGTGTACAGTTAGCTCAGTATTAAAACATGCTCTTTTTCATTACAAACTGCAATCACTAAAGCCCCAAAGCGATCTATAACTTTTGCAGATTCCCCCCAAGGATGTGAAAGCGTTGAAGATGGAAAAGGATTATGCAGGTAAGCCTAAATAGATCATAAAGTTTATGAATTTCTCCTTTCATTTTGACAGGTGGAGGAAAGAGAAAACAAGTAATCAGGCCACATATGTATATATTTCCTCTGTATACCGTTATGAGGGTAACAACAAGTACATGTATTTATTGTTTGTGAATACGATGCGGGGTAGTATAGAAAGGATTGATTGATTGATTGTTGTTTTTCGCCACACTCAACAATTTTTCAGTTATCTGGTGGCGACTAGTTTTTATTGGTGGAGGAGAGAACCCAGATACAATGTACCTAGGAAGAGACCACCGATCTTCCGAAAGTAAACAGGCAAACTTTCTCACATATATCGGTGCGAGCGAAATTCGAACCCGCGCCGACTAGAGGTGAGAGGCCCTGTGGTTTTGAGCGCGATACTCTAACCACTCGTTTTAGGATATGTGGAGAGATATAAACCCTGTGAGCACTGGTCTATTCATTCAATCTTTTTGATTGATTGATTGATTGGATATTAGATATTGTTTATTTATTGATTGTCCAAACATGTTGGCTTACAATCATGTTACACAAAATCAGATATAAAATGATAATACACTACTAACAATTCATATAGATATATAAAGATATGTATTGAGATGAATCAGTATATAATAATCCACTTGTTACATATTGTAATATTATGTGTTCAAAATATGACATAAAAATTATTTATTCATTTTATACATCCAAATTTCTTTTAACTATATATAAGACAGGAAGTTGCAATTGACTCAGATTATATGAGTAAGTGTTTTTTTTAAACTCCATTATATTTGTAGCTGTCATTTCAAGGATGGCAAGAAAGATACTTTATTCCAATGGAATTCAGGATCGTATTTTGATTTTGAAGACCCAACAAAAGAATCTGTGGTCATCTGAAGCTCAAAATACATTATAACACTTGTAAACTGTAAACTCAATTTCTTAGCACTCTTCAAATTTTTCTGAATCATGAGTTAATTTGTTGTTCTTATATTGCCAGCTCTTTGCAAAGCAGTGACCTGGAGGGATCACATTGTCCATCTCTATTAGCTCATATGCACAGGCTCTTGACGTTTTCAATATATATAATAAAACTTTTTTCCTGTAAACTTTTTGAATAGTTTTTTTCTTTTACAAAAAACATATTTTTAAAATTACATATATTTAAAACATCGCGAGCCTCGCTCACATCAGCTGACAAGCTCAAGTGAACAATTATGATCATTTTTGAATTAAAGTCAATATGTCCTATTTGTCCGTTTGTTTGTGTGTAATTTTGTTTTTAGAAAACATTTTGATTTCTTCTCCAGAACCCAAGTGCTAATTTCAGACAAACATACCACAAAATATCTTTTGGCTGAGAGGATTCAAAATTATTGTTTTTATTTGTTTGTTTGTTGGTTTTTTTTTCAAATGAAGTGCACCGGTCGCGATAGGTCGTGACTTCGAGCCCCGCTTGTGCCATGGCCGCGTCAAACCTACGACGGAAAATAGGTAGTGATTGCTCCTTCGCCAAACGCTCGGCATTTAGAAGTGAGAATCAAGGGGTCTTTCGGATATGACCTTAAAAACGGAGGTCCCGTGTCACGGTAGGCGTTGGCACGTTAAAGAACCCTCACTGCTACGGCCCTGAGCGCTAAGCATAGGTCTAAATTTGTGGAACTTCACCTACAGCTGGTGACGTCTCAATATAAGTAAAAAATTCTCGACGGGACGTTAAACAAACAAACAATCAATTGAAGTGCCACACCATTTTTGATTGATTGTATGTTGTTTAACGCTCACTCGAGAATTTTTCATTCATATGGAAAGGGCCCAGTGGTTAGACAATCGCGCTCAAAATCACAAGGCCTCTCTCACCTCTAATCGGCGCGGGTTCGACATTCATTCTCGCTCGCACCGATATATGTGAGAAAGTTTGCCAGTTTACTTTGGGAAGGTCGGTGGTCTCTTCCCGGGTGCACTGTATCTAGGTTCTCTCTACTAACTAAAAACCGAACGCCACCAGATAACTGAAAAATTGCTGATTTTGGCGAAAAACAACAATCAATTAATCAATCGTTCATTCAAATGGAGACGTCACCATTGCCAGTGAAGGTCTGCAAAATTTAGGCCTATGCTCAGCGTTTACGGTCGTTTGTTATCGTGGCACACCTGCTGTGACACAGAGCCTCGGTTTTGCAGTCTCTTTCGAAGGACCATCCCATTTAGTCACCTCTTCCGGCAAGCAAGTGGTACTGAGGACCTATTCTAACCTGGATCCCCACGGGAACACTATTTTTGAAGTGCCCATAATCAAGACTTACTAAACATTTCTGTGGATTGATATTCTTTTGGTATCAAATACTTTCAATAGTATTACTATATAACATGGTTTAAAAAAATATTACAAAAGACAGTTGCACTATACAAATGACAGCTTGTATACACTGTATATATGCACATATTGTATGTATGTACATTCAAAATGTAATGTGTAATAGTGCTATGCAATAGTGCTTAGTGTTTAACTTTGGTAATGTTTATTTCATCAAAATAACAAATGCCAACTCACGCTCATCGTCGGCAAGCTAGTGAAAACCATGTGATTACTAACATTGGATGTATATATAGGCACCTGATCCCACCTCTAATATGTGCAGGGATCCCTGTTTGCCCAACTGTATTCATTATAGGAGTTATCGTCACGTTTATATACTGAACCGCAAAAGAAACGTCGCATTAAATTTTGAAAAAGTAATGCACTTATTTTGAAATAAAAAATAACGAATATGTAATTGATGTAATGTGTTTTTAATTATCTAACATTTGTCTTAGAGTTATACACATTCAATTTGATGTCAAATAATGTCAATATCACAGATTGCTATTGTCCTGAGTGCACTTCCGTTAGTAACGTGTATGGCCACCATTGGCATTAATTACAGCCATGCATCTTCGATACATAGAGTTAATGAGTCGATTGATAAAGGCCATAGGAATAATCGTCCACACACGCCGATACGCCATAGAAAGTTCAGCAGCAGTTGTCGGTCTTGGTTGTTGTTGGTTTAGCTTCAACTGGATGTGATCCCATAAATGTTCAATGGGGTTTAGATCGGGACTAAGAGCTGGCCAGACAATAACTGCGATGTTGTTCTGCTGCAGGTAGTCCCTAGTTATTCTGGCTGTATGTGCACGCGCGTTATCTTGCTGAAACGTCTTGTGTGGATGTTGGTTGAAATGCTGTACAACATGAGGCCTCAGGACTTGATCAATGTAGCGGGCAGCTGTTACACCATTTCCTCTGCTTGGACCAAGATTCTGGAAGACAACGGGGCCAAGTTTCGAATTCAGGCCAATACCACCCCACACCATGATGCTCGGCCCGCCCCATGGATCAGTTTCCATAACACAGTTGTCATTGTAACGCTCACCCTTCCTTCGCCAAACTCTTGCTCGACCATCGTGTGTGGAAATGCAATATCGGCTTTCATCGAAGAAGATGACATTCCTCCATTGTCGATTACGCCAGTTTTGCCGCTGTAAAGCCCACTGAAGACGTGCCCGACGGTGTCTTTGTGTAAGGACAAGACCTCTGTATGGACGGCGACATCTGAGGTTATTTGCTGCTAACCGACGACGTACTGTGTCGTCACTTATGGGTCGCTGATGTGTTCCAAAGGTATTGCGTGCTGTTTCTGATGCCCTTGTGAATCGGTCGTTCAAATGCTGTGCTGTCTTTGCGTTGTAACTTATGGTCTACCGCTACGTGGGCGATCGTCTGTGCTGGTAGTTGCATTGAAACGTTGGCGTAAACGTTCAATTGTGCGTATACTGCAGTTGAAGTTGTTTGCTATCACCCTGGCAGCTTGCCCAGCATGCAATCTTCCTATGGCTTGGTCCCTCTGTTGTCGATTCAAACGTGGTATAGCTCTGCTTTCAAAACTTATACTGATAATCATTTAAATGTTCGCGGTATTTATACCCCTAATGAAGCGTGAAAAGCATGAGGATTAACATTTTTCAATTTAATGCTGGAAAATGTGTACCACGGGAGGCGAGAGATTCAATGACAATTGAACGCTAAAATTAGTGAAGCGTAATTTACCTTTAAATGATTGTTGAGTTCACGTTTCGTGTTCATGCATATTTAGCACAGATTATAATATTTACAAACAATATTTCATATCAAATATTTCTAAAAAAAAAAAAAAAATAAATAAATAAAAAAATGCGAGGTTTCTTTTGCGGTTCAGTATATATAGTGTTTCTTGTGGGTAAAATGTTATTAACAGAAAGATGAGACACGGATACATCCACACTCATTTTCAAAAACAAATTGTACTCTGGTCTGGGGAGTGAATAACGATCTACCGCTCCAACCTGTCCCATCTCAAATGTCAAAATGACTAATTCTGCTGCCATTTCTAATTTTTAGATTTTCTAATGGTCAATCCTCAAATCATAAATTAAAGAACATCATATATTCATTAATTATGTATTGATATTATTACCTGTTGTGGAATTGGGAATTCTGTTGGTAGTGATTATAGTCCTAGTTGATGCTGGTGTCGTGGTTGTTGATTTTACTACTGCTGCTTTTGTTGTTTTTACTGGTGTAGTTAGTGGTAGTGGTGTGGTGGTGGTTGTACTTTTTATTGTAACTGAAGTTGTAGCTGCTCTTCGTGTTTGCGTCGTACTTATTTCCGATTTAGGTAGAACGCCTAAAAATGATGAATTATACTTCAAAAAGCACAAATCCTATATCATCATATTTCCTCTATCACTTCAAACAGATAATATCCAGTGTAGACAAGTGAAAATACATTCGGTACCTTTCCATCTGAGTGAGAATCCCTTTGCCGTGTCGCGTTCGTCAGATACGAAGGTTATTCTAATCACGCTACCCTTCACCGTCACGTTAAAATCCTCAAACTTACCACACCTCTTCAAGGCGGTAAAACAGCATGGTTCTTGTTCAATGATCTGTTACGAACGATGGAGATAATAAAATATTCCCAACAATATACTGACAGATGTCTGAATTAATGAAGAAATTAAATTTACACGTTTGATTGTGTGTGTGTGTGTGTGTGTGTGTGTGTGGTTTACAATCCATAAAGGAAGTGATTTTGAAAACTTCTCACTCAATTGTGTTTAGTGAACAAATATGAAAAGTGAAAATAACAGTCATCAATTCCCATATATAATACGAAATTAAGAATAGGGCACACCAGAGGTGTGATCAGGTGCCCATGAGGAGTAAGAATCCTTGACTGGCCATATTATTAGATTTCGCTTATTTATCAAACGACTTTTAGGTATAGGTTGTCGACCAAATATTTTTTTACGTGCATATTTTCAAGTTACATGACCTATTGAACATGAAAACGTGAAGATAACTAACATTGATTAATCTCATAATTTTTATAAGAAATACAAAATAAAGATTTGGGCAAACACGGACCCTTGAATATACCAGAGGTGGGATCAGATGCCTACGAGGCGGTGAGCCCAATATCTTGATAATATGAACGGAGTAATCTATATTTAAAATCAGTTTGTAAAGAACGACCTAACAATAGGTATGATACATGTCAGACAGCATTTCACCTGACAGGACGAATTGATAAACTAAATCGTGATAATGACCAAAGAATTTGCAAAATGCTGACTTTAAACGAAACTGTTGGAACCCGTGTAACATCAACTTCTTTGTCAGTAGTCTAGCTCGATTTGAAAATTGATCACACGCAGAATAAGCTCTTGCGAATCGAATCAGTAGGGAAACATAAACACCATATACAGATGATAAAGGAATATGTTAGATCAATATGGGAAGTTAACGATGGAGAGGTTGAAGTCATCTAGTTTGTCATAAAGTTGAGTTCTTAGTTTGCCGTTACCAAGTTGGAAACACTTACCGTATAGCGAGATCTTCTCGCTAAAGCGCAATTACCATCTTTATCGAGAGAAAAAATATCAGAAACGGGTTTTCTGGTATTTAGATTGAAAATGATAAACTCCGTTCAGTACTGAAAAAGTGCGATATACACTCAAAACGGCGTGAATTATCTGCATGAAACTAACAAAACAATCAAAAAAATTTCATATCGACGTTGTTGCTAAGACGGCACGACACCGTAATCTAATGCATATCGTGACGTGAGTCTTTTTGTTTTGATATATATATTCGTAGTAGTTTCAGACATTTTAGCAACTGTTTCTTCTTTTCGCGTGAAACACAATGAAATATACTCCTCGGGTGTTTTTCTACGATGTACGGGATATACTTACTCTTGCGAAAGAGGGATAATCGCGTTTTAGTCATCGACGGTTATTGATTCTTTACCTCGCACTAACCTTTGACGAATGTCGCTATCAAAAAGTAGCGCTCATCAAACTATTACGTAATCCGCTATCATAAAACATCCAATGAAATCGCAGCATCTTAATTGTCATTTCCATAGGTTCGGTTTGTTTTACATACGTTAACGGTAAAAGTTCAGCTTTGTAAGGGTTTTATAAATTAGAATTTAAAAATGATATTAATATTATTGCTACATGTCTGCTCTGCAAACTTGTTTTGTCGTACATTAATACATAATGGCCTACCTGAATACGGAGATGAGGAAGCAATCTCGTAACGTTGTGTTGATAAATACGTGCGATTGTAATACTTGCGCCGCTAATAGGTTTATTGGTGGTAGATCAAGTTTGGAAACCGTCATGTTGAAGACATTTAATCTTTTCGAGAAGTAGTCACAACTGCATGTAGCAATACACGTGTTTTCATTTGAATATCTCGCTTCGCGTTCTTGTACACACGCTCTATGTGTGGAACAAGTTAGAAAATACACGACGAGCCCATTTTTTGACATTCGTCAAGGGTACGTGCGATGTAACGAATCAATATCCATTGACCTGTGAAGATGGTTTTAGCGATATCTCACTGTAGGGGTAGTGTTCCCAACCTAGTTAAGGTAATGGAACGCCGTAAGTAAATATTGTGTATTTTCACGTAAATTGATTTCTTGGAATTCCTTACACGGTCGTAGAATAATTGAAAAACAAAAAAGGGCTTCGAAAGTGAAGTTGGTACGTGATCAAATGTACTATAACGCCCTTAGGGTTTGCGTTTGCGATAAAAAAAAAAACAAACAACAAACAAAAACAACAAAAGATCTTCTTTCTTAACTGCAAATTTTTGGGACTTGGATAGAATCATTAAGGTCTTTTAAGGCAAAAACCATGGATGTTGTGAAACATACCTTAAACTATAACGTGCGAATTTAAGGTAAAACAAGGACATGTATTACATGAAAAATGTCCAGATTTATGGACGTCATGATGTATAATGTTTCAATTCACTTTTACATTTCATCGATACTTTGTATGCCATTTAGACCGGTCGCGGTAGCTCAGTGGTTAGAGCGTTCGCTTCGTAACCGGGAGGTCGTGAGTTCGAGCCCCGCTCGTGCCATCGCCGCGTCAAACCTAAGACGAAAAATAGGTAGTGATTGCTCCTTCGCCAAACGCTCGGCAATTAGAAGTGAGAATCACGGGTCTTTCGGATATGACCTTAAAAACGGAGGTCCCGTGTCACGGTGGGCGTTGGCACGTTAAAAACCCTCACGGCTACTGCCCTGAGCGCTAAACATAGGTCTAAATTTGTGGTACTTCATATACAGCTGGTGACGTCTCAATATGAGTGAAAAATTCTCGATGGGACGTAAAACAAACAATTGTATGCCATTTTTTAGGAAAGTGCCATAATGGGACTAATACCCCCAACACATGTGAAATGGATATGGAGTTTAATCATGGGGGATTGCAGTTAAATAAAGCAGTATGCTTGCATTCACGGTAACCCAATAGCGAGTTTTTGGTTCAATATGAGCCTCGTAACTTATGAAAGAAATATACATGTACATCTGTTAGAGTAAGAGTGTCCAGATTGACACTGTAATCCACGGGTCTTTTTCCATTATTGATTGATTATTCACGGAGACGTCACCATTGCCGGTGAAGGGCTGCAAAATTTAGGCCTTATGGTCTTTGAGCAGGGAGGGATCTTTATCGTACCACGCCTGCTGTGACAAGGGGCTTCGATTTTCGCGGTCTCATCCGAAGGACTGGCCCATTTAGTCGCCTCTTACGACAAGCAAAGGGTACTGAGGATCTATTCTGACATCCCGGATCCCCACGAGGGCAGTATGTCAGATATTATTTGACTGTTTGTACAAAAAAAAAATGAAATAAGAAATTTTAAAAGTAGAATTCATTTGTTGTCAGAAAATTTATTAATAATTCCGTGTGTCAAAAATGCCGTATTTAGAATAAATTTGGCGAAGAACAATGTCAAACCATCTCAGTGTTTTCCTTAGATGGTTTCTATATTTCTGATTAATGGTTTATTTTAACTGTGTGCATTTAACTTGTATACAGTAACTAGATATGACAAACAATATATCTGGTGTCAGTAAAATTTTATTGGCCTCTGTTATTTTTCGCAGTTTCGGCATGTTTCTTTTTGCCTTTGGAGGATGGAAAAATGAGGATTTCAATCTCATTATCCTCTAAAATTAACACGACTAAATATGTTGATTTTTAGTTTTATTTTAGGATAACATTTAAATATTATGATAAATAAATTTGGGGAAAATTCAATGATTCCTTATTTAAGAGCTAGCTAACAATAAAATATTTAAGTATGATTTAGATGTAGAACACTTTGTGGTGTCTTTATTTGGAGTTCACTGGGATATATCGAATCGACATATGAATGAAAATGATTCTTGTTAGTAGATTCAAGTCATCGATATACCTAAATGTTGAGTTTAGCGCCACATCAAGAGATTATAAATGCATTTACTATGGTATAAGAAAAAAGATCGGGATGGACTTGTTCTGTTCTGATTGAAAATTGAGTTCGTACATTGTATATGACCATAAATCAAGTTTATAATGCAATCCCACATTCATTTTCTTATTTTATGTGAAAAAAAGCATTTTGACGAGAATTGTTATATTTTAAAATATTGTGCCTTTACTTCTACCTACATATGCCCTGATGATAAAGAATATGATGACGAACAACACTAAAGCTATTAGTTAGAAACAAGTAAGAAATACATATAGATGCACGCATCTCACCTCTAAGAAATCGTCCTCGCATTTGTAATATTGATATCTATGAATATCAAACACTTCAAAAGAAAAGATAACTTCCGCTCTGCGATCTCCAGTTGTGAGTATCCAGGTGAAATTGACGTTGTTGGGATAGGTGCTAGGATAACCTGGAGACGTTAATCTCCCAGCGTTCCCTGAGATGTTCAGCGTCACCAGCTGTTTCTCCGCCCATCCAAAAACTTCAATTTGCAAAATGACGGAAGTTTACTTAATTCTTATTTCACAACATATTAGTCATCTTTAGCAACCGTGGTATGATTGGAAAGAAATGAAACTTACCTGGTAATAAAAGAAACAACTGAGAACATATAAGGAAGTACATGTTTTCTCATTTGAGCATGCAAAAAGGTTCCAGTTAAAATCGTTTTGTAGGATTTACAAAATATACACCCGGAAATGAAACATTGAATATTCTATACCAATACACCAATAATACTTCGATTTACCAATAATGAAAGTAAACACCAGGAGGGAAGGTTTCCGACAAGGCATGCTATTAACATTTTAGTACTTGAATTGAAATATGAACAGGAAATACACTGAGACAGACTAATCACAACGTTTAATGACGTATCAAATTACATTCCCAGTTATGTGGTTTCAATTGTAAATAGTTTATTGATGTCTGTATGTTGTCGTAAGAGGCGACTAAATGGAACGGTCCTTCGGACGAGACCGCAAAAACCGAGGCCCCGTGTCACAGCAGGTGTGGCACGTTAAAGATCCCTTCCTGCTCAAAGGCTGTAAGCGCTGAGCATAGGCCTAAACTTTACAACCCTTCACCGGCAATGGTGACGTCTCCATATGAGTGAAAAATACTCAAGAGAGACGTTAAACAATATACAATCAATCAACCAGCATAAGTGATTGTTGGTTTCGGTACGGTGGGGTTTTAGGAAAATACCGAGGCCAAAGTAGGCAAGATTTCAGAAGTGGTTAGAGCGTTCGCTTCATAACCGGGAGGTCGTGAGTTCGAGCCCTGCTCGTGCCACGGCCGCGTCAAACCTAAGACGAAAAAATAGGTAGTGATTGCTCCATCTTCAAATGCTCGGCATTTAGAAGTGAGAATCACGGGTCTTTCGGATATGACCTTAAAAACGGAGGTCCCGTGTCACGGTAGGCGTTGGCATGTTAAAGAACCCTCATTGCTACGGCCCCCCCCCATTTTTTTTTTTTTTAAAAAAGTAGAATGCAAGGTTGAAGTAATGGAAGTTATGAAATTAACAATGTATAGAAGGGCGTATCCCCCACGATTTGAAAATTTGAAGTGTTTTTTGTGTGTTTGCTTGTTAGTTTGTATTTGTTTTGTTTTTGGTGAGAAGTGGGGTAAAACAAGTCGCACATCACTAACCCCCCACCTAAGCGCCCTTGGATTTAAGACAGTAAAGTCTAAAAATTCGTATGGTACTTTTAGCTGTACGCCAACCCTATCCCACTTGGGAAATCGTTAGGTGTAACTAGCTAAGCCGCACCCCCATCCCCCACCGCCACAAATTAGGATTTTGAAGAAGATATTGTGAAGTCAACTTCTTTTTCGGCTGCCTCCCCCCCCCCCCCCCCCCCGAAAATAAAAACCAAAAACAAACAACCACCCCCCTCCCCCCCCAAAAAAAACCCACACACACGAAAGAGCAGCACATTACGTATCCTGAGACAATTAGAAAATTTTAGCAAGTCAAATACAGATATATAATATTTGTATCGAACGACGGCATGTGCACTGTAATGCTCAATTTTTTAAACAAAAAGTAGATACAAAGGATTGGCTCTACAGTATTTTTTGAAAAATCTTTCGTACTTCGTTATCGAACCCAATATCTTCCTATTCGGGTATATACCGGCTGAGCTAATAAGTACCGAGGCAAAATGTCACGTCACGTTTCAGAAATGACGTCTGATTACCGAATATAAACAGGCCTTGTGCTCTGCCACGCATTTGGTGATACATTAATGTGAAATAGTATATATAACATTTCGTATTCGGCAAAATATTACAAATAATGCATTTTACATTGATTGTAATTATTAACAAAGTATTCCTAACCCAGGTAACTGTCGCTAAGGTACGGGGATGCGAATGTAAGATGGTATGACTATTTAGTAATATGATGCATAATGCAAGGGCAGACACGTAAATACCATTAAACTGATGTTACAGATGTATTATTTGATGCGGTACTCGGCGAATACTTTCTTTCATAAACAAAATATAATGTAAACTTGTGTAACAAAACATATAACGTCATGCACATGCGTGATGTAAATATGCTATAAATATTAACCTTCAAATAAGAAATAACTATGATCCACTCAATATCACATTCGAAAATTTTGTATATGAAATGCTTAAACATAGATGTTTTATGTGTGAAAATTTTAAAGTGGTGATATTATGTGGACCTATTCAAATATCTACAAAAGTAGTTAAATTCATCGATATATGTGTTCCATCCGTACGCCTACATAGTAGAAATGTGACACATTTTCGAAGTTTCTATTTATTTTTGAGACAAGTACACATCCGTTATCATTTTGCAATATATAGGTTTAATTCAACATGCATTCCATTTTTTTAAAATAATTAACGGGGCCAAATATCATTCCAAACGAACTTATTTCTTTAACCAAATCAAACGTCACTGAAAACTTACTTGCATTGATTGATTGATTATTATTTTCCGTCACTCAACAGTTTTTCAGTTATCTGGTGACGTCCAGGTTTACTGGTGGAGGAGAGAACCCAGATAGAATATTTAATGTACCCGGGAAGAGACCACCCACCTTGCGAAAGTAAACTGGCAAACTTTCTCACATATATCGAAGCGAGCGAGAATCGAACCCGCGCCGACTGGAGGTGAGAGGCCTTGTGATTTTCAGCGCGATTCTCTAACCACTCGGCCACAACTTAAGTCACCAGAGAGTTACGATAAAAACTTGACACCTGCAAAAAAGCTTAGTCTATTTGTGTACTTCATCTACAGCTGGTGACGTCTCAATATGAGTGAAAAAATTCTCAAAGGGACGTAAAACAAGCAAGCAATCACGAAGGCGTGATTGCTCCTTCACCAAACGCTCAACATATAAAAGTGAGAATCAAGGGTCTTTCGGATATGACCTTTAAAACGGAGGTCCCGTATTGCGGTAGGCGTTGGTATGTTAAAGAACCCTCACTGCTACGGCCCTGAGCTCTAAGCAAAGGTCTAAATTTACAGACGTTGGCGTCTCAATATCAGTTAAACATTTTCGACGGAACGTAACCCCCTGACTTACTCGACAGCTACTTTGACACTGGTGTAATTCATGTATTGAAATAAACAGTTGCATTACATATGCGATATATTTATCTTGATGATATTAATCAAGTAGACTGAATTCCAGAGGTTTGAAAAAATGGCGGTCTCTTGTAGGTGGAATGGGTGAGTTTTTCAGTTCTGAAACATTTAAGGTTGGGGGTGTACATCAAAGTCAGGTTGTGAGAAAATAAGGATAAATCACATTTCCCCTTTATGTCAACACTTGTATTTCATACTGATGTAGTTAAATAATTTATGGCCCCAAATCACATATAATCCATACACATACTGGTGCTAGTGCATAAAGCATACTCCATGCAGTTGATACTTTCTCGCTTTGATTTCCTCTCGTTTTTGCTATCTCCGCACCACCCGATCCCCGTCAGAGTACTACGCGAGGAGATATTGACACTGTGTACAATCAAGAAACACTGTTTGCCATTTTTAAATATCTACCTTTTGTATGGGGCTATCCAACCTCCTTCTTAGCTACAGACCTTTTAATGGACCGTGCAGGTTTTCATTTGAATTTCTGCAACACCTGACCACGTGCCTCGGTTTCGTATTTGCACCCATCTCTATGCTAAAAGCCATGAATACACTAATCCGAGATTCCTCCAACTTTTCCCCCTGTTTTTATATTATGACATGTGCGGGGGAGAGTCAGAGCGCACTCCATATTGAAAAGTGGGAATTCAGTGATAGCAACAAGTGTCGCTGCTTTGTGTACGTTTTTAAAACTTTCTTTCGTGGGTCTATCTTCCAAGACACGATGATTCAGTTATTGAATGATTATTCTACAAGTAGATCATGATTAATACGGCTTTATCACCGACGAATGAAGCATCACCTTGAATTGGGTCGCCTCCTCGCCATTTGATGCCTTGTAACATGACGTCAGCACACAAATACATAAAATTTCAAATCGCAGTCAAAGTAACACCGTATTAAACATGATCTATGTAATCTTTAAAATTAGGAATGAAGTGATCGATCGATTGATTGATTGATTATGTATTGTTCGAGAATTTTTCACTCATATGGAGACGTCACCGAGGATCTATTCTACCAATCCGGATCCCCATGGGGCTGAATTGATCGAAATATAAGCTGCTCTGCTAGAATAACGGTGTACATGTACATTGTACTAGTCGACGGGAAAGGAAGCACGGGAGTCTACGCTATACCATGTCCCCGTCACAGGTGACGTTGAATTCCTTGATATCCCTATTTAAATTTTGTCAGGTGTCTCCAAAGCCTATTTCAATATACATGTACCGAATGGGTACATTATGTGTATCATCAATCAACACAAGTCACCATGATACTGAAACAATGAATGCGGACATTCCCCTATCGGACTTAAACGATTGATTACATAAATATAAATTTCCCCATGTGGAATTTAAGGCACGTATAACTGTATTATTATTTCATTCCACCCCTTCCATTTTAAGATATTTATAATTCTGATGAAATGAAATTATTTTTCTCGCTTTCCCGGAAAATCTATGTAGTAGTATTCCCTGGTGTTGGTATCTCCCAACTGATTCGATACGCAAGAGACTGTTCTGCACTTGATCAGTTTTTAAATCGGGGCAGGCTACTGACAAAGAAATTGATGTTACTGGGGTTTGTACAGTCTCGTCTAAAGTTAGAATTTCGCAAATTTTATGGTCGTTATAACGATCTAGTTGCCAGTACAACCTTCCATTATGTCAAAAGCTGTTTGACGTGTTTCATATTAATTGTTAAACCGTTCATGGCACACTGATTTTGACTGCGGACTACTCCGTTTACCGATATACAGGGTATGCTTATTCCTCCTAGGCACCTGATCCCACCTCTAGTATGTCCAGGGGTCTGTGTTTGACCATCTCTCAGATTTGAACAGGGTGTCCCAGAATATATGATACCATTTCTTGTTTGAATAAAACACAACTTAATGAATATTGAATAAAAACAAATACATTGTTAATATATCATATATTGTCCAATTTTGTTAACATAATTTGATAGACATTAAAAAGAAAACAACAAAATTAAAACACTTTAAATTTTGATACAGTTTTTACATGATGTGCTCCAAATGACGTCCTTTCTGGCTAGTGACGATGTTGAGACGTTGCTTGAAGTTCCTAATGACTGCAGCACATGTCTCGTCAGTTATCTTCCTGATTTCCCTCCGAATTGCATGTTTTAAGTCTGCTAAGGATTCAAGCTCTGGCTTGTACACATTGTCTTTTAAGTATCCCCACAAAAAGAAATCCAGAGGGCTTAGATCGGGGGAATGAGGGGGCCAAATGTGTGTAGTTTTGAAAGAGATAAAATTTCCATTGAATATTTTCTATAGGAATTACGAGATTGAACACTGTTAGTTATCTTAGCCCTTTCTTCTATGTAGGAATAAAAAATACGGAAAGTATCCGAACTGCAGATTTTGAGATCGAGGCCAAAACGGTCCTTTCCATCTTGGACCAAAGCGTTCCGTTATCATTAAATAAAAACGTATGGGAAAAATAGAATTTAAATCATTTAAGAGATAGATTGATCAGAGTCTAGGGTCCTAATTTACTTGAATTTATACGGATGTGTGACTAATGTTACGGTGTAGGTACCCATTTTACAACAAATAATGATTAAACGAATGCATGTATAAAACCGTGTGTGATGCCGGATAAAATTTCCTATATTTGAGTGCGATTTCTGTTATTATTTTATTTATAGGTTAATATTAGTTCATTTTTTTTGTTTGTTGTTCCTTTATCTTTTAATTATAATTTGCTTTAATATGGAACTCCCCCGTGCGGACCCGGGTGTGAAAAGTATTGGTACTCGGCATCCCCCTTGCCTGTCGTAAGAGGCGACAAAATGGGTGCAACCAGTTTGTTGGGGGTTGCAACCCGAAGGGACGGAGAAAGGGATCCTGGTGGCTGGGGTTTATAGTGTCTGTCGACCAACACTTCACCTTAGCCCCGATTTCTGTTAGACGTGTGGTCACGTTTGGCCCGACTTGATCAATCGGGTGGTCATGTAGAGCTGATGATATCTTCATGTCATAGCAGTATTGATGTACTTGCAATGCCTCTACAAGTATCTATCCTTTTTTTTGTTTGCAATTTTCCAATACGCCAACATTTCCATGTCGATATATATACATCAAGCGAAGGCTTTGGGTAAATAAGATAAAAACTTTTCGTCTGAGTATAGATTCTTTGTACCCTCTTGGCAGTCTTACGGGAAATCCGTTTGACCTGACATCGCTCTTGTTGGCGCTCCGAGGCGGGCGGGGAGCATGGAATCCGAAATATAATTCATTTTACTATGGCTTCTTCAAAATACGTTTCTCAACAGCTTTAGAGACCTCTCTTAATAATGATCAGATTACCCCTGTTAGTGAGTATTGGCCCCGTTTCACCACACTTGAAGCAGAACTGTCAGACAATCAAAGTCTTTAACAAAAGTTTCGCCTTTTATTATACAAAAAGGTCCACAAGGAATAACAGGAATTCAGAAATCCGTTAAAAAGTAGAAAGCTGGAGCACTTATAGAAGTTACAAAAAATAACATTCGACTTCATTGCTGAGCTTGACAAATCTAGCTGGTATACGTGTCATTGGTAAAACCCACTTTGGTCTAAATCAAAGCAAAGGCATCCTTTTTACAGAGATCACGACCTGGATGACATTCCTGAACAGGAAATCCAGGAAATGGAACACAGGATGTGGTCAATGTCAACAGGTTTTCAAATGAACCAACAAATACTTACCTTTTAACATTTGGAATGTCCGTACTTCCAACAAGTATTAAGAGTCGGGTTTTACCAAATGAAAATAAAAATGTTTATACCAAATCCGCTGCGTTGCTATGCATAACAAATTTAGAGTCTTGGAGGAAATGGAGTTTACTCTATCAAACTCCCCATCACGAGCAAGGAGTCTTTCTCCAAAAATCGTAAAGGGAGAATATGTCCTGTAACACATAAGGAATCATGAATCATCCAACATTTATTCAATGGAATTGTCGAGGTTTTGAAGTAAATTTCACTGAACTATCGTTACTCATTCAGAACTGTAACCCGGTAGCCATATGTCTACAAGAAACACATTTGAAAGATACAGAAAAAAATAATAAAAAACATACTATATATAACCATTATGCTCAAGCAGACATAACCTCTGGTGGTTCTTCAAAAGAAGTTTAATAGTACATTAGTGTGTTTTGCAGAATGTCAATAGTTTAATAGAATTAAAGTTCTTGTTTTCGTGGATATAAAATTTCTAAAGTGTAGGAAAAAGCAAATAAATTGAATCTTTTAGTGTTCAAAAATTGGATGATTTATTACCTATTTCCACACAATTTGTTGGAGGGTGTTAATTCAGAAACTTGATTGATAGTAAAACAATTTTTTTTTGCTCTTTCATGAAAATTCAGAAATATATTAATACATAAAGGTCAAAACTATTTGAGAACCAATTCAAAGATTTATGGTACCTTACTTTCAATTGTATTTCCATACAGAGGCATTTTGGTTCCATTTAAAACATCTATTTTAGTGAATTATTCAAGACAAGACAATTAACCATTTTCTATCTATATTTTGACTGTACTATAGTATTTAGTATATCAAAGGATATTATCATACCTACACATGCATGTGGATTTGAGTTAATTGCATCATGTCTCAAAATTTATTTGCAAATCAATTATATATATATATATATATATAGAGAGAGAGAGAGAGAGAGAGAGAGAGAGAAGAAACATGAAGTCTACAGAATCAAAGAACAACATCATCAACAGCAATCCTTGAAACTTCACTATACTCATCAGTTATGTGCCCAGGATGAATAGGAATATAAATGTTGTCTTCAAAGCAGAGAACCCCATGTCACAACATTATATTTTCTTGTAAATTAACTTACAGAATCCAAAGCTCCCCAACCGTGGCTATAAGAATATTCATACTACAATGCAGTAATATTTGCTAAGGTAATAGAAAGATTGTTTAAACAGTTTGCAGAAGCTTTATTATGCATTATGTTGGTTCTGATAGGAAATGTTATAACCCTATTGGTAATGTTCAGCTATAGACTCTAGTACATCTACATACTCATTTCATTGATGCTGCATTTTGACTGAGCTGAGCTGAAAGCTCAAGTAAGCTTTTCTGATCACTTGTTGTCCATCTGTAAGCTTTTCACATTTTCAACTTCTCTAAAACCACTGAGCTAATTTCAACCAATTTGTCAATGAGAATTATTGGGAAAAGACTTTCATAACTCTTTAAAGGTTCCCCACCCACTTAGAAGGGAGATAATAAGAAAAATGAAATTACAACTGATTATAGTTTCTTATTTGATATGCATGAAGTAAACTGTCTAGCATGGTGCAGAGTACATATAGTAAATATTGAGAATTGTATGTATCTTGTGTATGCAGAACAAAGTCGCAGACCCCTTCCCCCAACAAAAAACAAAATAAACAAAAAAGGGGGAAAAAAAGCAACAGCATTTGTATTATTTTCTATGGGTATGACTGCACTTAATCCTATGTAAATCAGGTTGTTAAAGGTTATCTTTTGCAATAGTTTACACTATTCTACATGTATATTTACAGTATACTCTATACAAATCTGTGATATTCATGTTTATCAAACATGATAACTATAATTTAAAAAAAAACCAACTTTTATATATGCACATATAGTTTGGGTTTGCATTGGTACAAATAAGAAAGTAAAACAAAATAAAACTATTGATTTAGATGAACATGTAGCAAATCTACTTGGTACTTAAATTCTGAACCTTGCACAAATTTTAGTGGCACGAGCGGGGCTCGAACTCACGACCTCCCGGTTACGAAGCGAACGCTCTTTTTTTTCTCTCTATCTTTTTTGAAGCGAACGCTCTAACCACTGAGCTACCGCGACCGGTACAACAATCAACATGAATATTGATCATCTATACATATTAGATATTTTAAACCAGTACTATCTTGTAACTTAACAAAATAAAATAGTTGAGTTCTGTTGCATTCCTAGTCATCTTGGTATCCATGGTAACAACAAAGCAGCCAGGGGTAAAGAATGCACTTCAAAATAATATGGTACATTTTAAAATTCCTTACACAGATTTAAAAAAAATAATAAAACTAAATGACCTTTGGCAAATACATTGGGATTTCTGTGGCAGAAGTAAACTTTATTCACCGGTCGCGGTAGCTCAGTGGTTAGAGCGTTCGCTTCGTAACCGGGAGGTCGTGAGTTCGAGCCCCGCTCGTGCCATGACCGCGTCAAACCTAAGGCGAAAAATAGGTAGTGATTGCTCCTTCGCCAAACTCTCGGCATTTAGAAGTGAGAATCACGGGTCTTTCGGATATGACCTTAAAAACGGAGGTCCCGTGTCACGGTAGGCGTTGGCACGTTAAAGAACCCTCACTGCTACGGCCCTGAGCGCTAAGCATAGGTCTAAATTTGTGGTACTTCACCTACAGCTGGTGACGTCTCAATATGAGTGAAAAATTCTCGACGGGACGTAAAACAAAGAAACAAAAGTAAACTTTATTCTATTCAAAACAAAGTACACAAATCGTGTAACATCGTAATGAAACGCCAAGACGAAGTTATTATTTCAAGAATACGCATCGGACATTCAAAATTGGCACATTCCTATTTATTAAACAGAACTTCAACCTCAATTTTTATCTTGTGACTGTCTATTATCTATACATCACATTCTTTTGGAATGTAGTCATTTTATGCCCATACAAAATAGACATTTTAATAATGTGCAATCAATGCATGAACTTTTCACAAATATTGACCATCATATTAGTAAAAATATTTACAAGAATACGACTTTTACAGAAAAATTTGATACTTTATAATATAACTTATTTATATACACAAAATTATACGTATGTTTACCTGTTTACGTATTTTTAACTTTTTAAGTCCGTCAAATGGGACGTTAAAGGATGTCCCGTGTCATGGATCAGAACCCTCTTCGCCCGTAAAAGATCATTTCCCTGATTTTCGAAAAAGAGTAGGATCACTGAGGGCCGTCAGGGAAGCTTCAGATTTCACAACCAAACATATTTCACTTACTTAACCGCCGTAAAGTGGCTGCAATGTTGCCAACTCGTCATAAAACCATTAATAATCAATAATTTGGAAACGTGACTCACGTGAGCAGGATACACACTTAAAAATGGCATTTAAAATTCTATATTATGTAGATTTTTTATATGATTTTTTTTTATATTTCTTAGAAGTTTTAAGAAATTAATAAATATCCTGTTACTGAATCGTTTCAACATTCTAGGGATTTTCTATATACTATTTTCTAGGGGTCTCCGTGGCCGAGTGGTTGAAGTATCTCAATCACAAGGCCTCTCACCTCCATTCTCGTTCGCGCCGATAAATGTGTTGGTTTGTTTGTTTTACGTCCCGTCGAGAATTTTTCACTCATATTGAGACGTCACCAGCTGAAGGTGAAGTACCAAGAATTTAGACCTATGCTCAGCGCTCAGGGCCGTAGCAGTGAGGTTCTTTAATGTGCCAACGCCTACCGTGACACGGGACCTCCGTTTTTAAGGTCATATCCGAAAGACCCGTGATTCTCACTTCTAAATGCCGAGCGTTTAGCGAAGGAGCAATCACTACCTATTTTTCGTCTTAGGTTTGACGCGGCCATGGCACGAGCGGGGCTCGAACTCACGACCTCCCGGTTACGAAGCGAACGCTCTAACCACTGAGCTACCGCGACCGGTCCGATAAATGTGAGAAAGTTTGGCAGTTTACGTTCGGAAGGTCGGTGACCTCTTCCCGGGTACATTGTATCTAGGTTCTCTCCCCCACCAATTAAAACTGGACGCCATCAGATAACTGAAAAATTGTTGAGTGTGGCGGAAAACAACAATTAATCAGGTTGTATGTTACACTAGAGTGTATGTTACACTAGAGATAGGGCTGAAAATTTTCATTGACAACATGGATATGTATTTATTTATGATGCAGATAATAAAAATATATTCAAAATCATGATTAAATATTTTTTCACAATAAATTCAAATTTATGAGGAACTAATGACTGTATTTTTCTCCATTTTAAATCTACCTCCACAGGCAGAAGCGTAAATCGTAATTGTACGTGCAGCGACTACGACAGGTTTTGTGAAACGCTCGAATATATATATATATATATCTGTGTGTGTGTGTGAAATATATCTTACATGTATATGTTTTTTCTCATGGTGTCGGTAACAGCAACGCCGTGACTGTTTCCAATTAGGTGAAATAGTAATTCACGTTCGTATTTAATGAATGATATGATACTATGTTTGGATTGGAATATACTAACCTTATCCTGACTTGGTTCTCTTTCCCGCTCTTATAAATGGAAGGTGCAAGGAAAACAAGACTGCTTCCACTCTAGATTGTTTCATTGTATGCATTTGATCCTCGTCATCTATCTTCAACATGGAAGTGTGCCCGTTCTACATCCTTTGACACCATTTCGTGTTATCTCACATGTATTCTGAACACTAGTCTCCCTCTAGTTATATATTGTATTGGTTGTATTTTGCTGTGAAACATTGTAAATATAATTTATACTAAATAAATATCGGGACATGAAAAGGTTCTTTATTTGTTAGGGAAACACTGTGGAGATAAATATCGAAAAATGTGCAAGATATACAAGGAAATACCAATTTACAAAAACATATTGGATTCTGCTGTATATTAACTTTATTTGAAATACCCTGGCTGATTCAGTGACAGAATATATTTTCAATTAGTATTTTGAAGAAATTCTCTGAATAAAAAACAATGGCATCATATACAACGAACAAGATCGTTTTAATCACATTCTTCTGTACGAGAACCATGAAGAAAGTTTTTAACCGATGACTTCCATGTAAGGAACATCCGGTTCAGTGTAATCAGAACAATCCTGCTCGTTTCTGGGTGTAGAGCTCTCTTGTAAAGGTAACATGTTGACCGTATCGTATTGCTGTCCTCTGTCCTGCAGTGAGGCGTCGATGAAATTAGCACAAATGTATGTTGATTCCCGACGACGATAACTGGGTGTTATGCAAGGAATACGGATTTATTAAGGAAGTTTTATTTTACATGTATAAGACGGTGGTAATGAGGTATACACAAATATAGAATTTCATATAAATGATATCTTATTGCGTTTATTGATTGATTATTTATTCTTTCCGCCACACTCAACAATTTTTCAGTTATCTGGTGGCGTCCAGTTTTTGTTGGTGGAGGAGAGAACCCAGATACAATGTATCTGGGAAGAGACCACCGACCTTCTATTGCGTTTATTATTTTAAGCATATATAATCAAGTGTTATGCTACTTCTGCGATGTTTTCTACACCAAAAGTTTGTCAGACGCTATGTTACACCGGATCGAGGCAAGGAATCCAAAGAAATGTTGACCTTAAGGAGTATTTTTCCTAGCAAAACGTGTTGCAGTCCAAAACTATCATAAAATACTTGTTTTTGAGTTATTCAAGCACATGGTGTTTAAATTCCTATAACCTCCTCTGCACATGTAAATGTGCCCCTACCAAGTCAAAAGTTGTGAAACATGAATTGAAAGACGCATATTTATAAAACTCTGCCAAACTTTGTTAATACCCACACAATTTCATGACGATATGTCGATTACGTTCAGAGCCATGATTGATTTCTGTCCGTTATCTTCAGCTTGTCATGAAGAGTTTATACCATCAAAATGACCCTGTTGCTTTCAGATGAAAAGTAGTTTTAAGTCATGTCATAAATATACCGACCGGTCGCAGTACCTCAGTGGTTAGAGCGTTCGCTTCGTAACCGGGAGGTCGTGAGTTCGAGCCCCGCTCGTGCCATGGCCGCGTCAAACCTAAGACGAAAAATAGGTAGTGATTATTCCTTTGCCAAACGCTCGGCATTTAGAAGTGAGAATCAGGGGTCTTTCGGATATGACCTTAAAAACGGAGGTCCCATGTCACGGTAGGCGTTGGCATGTTAAAGAACCCTCACTGCTACGGCCCTGAGCGCTAAGCATAGGTCTAAATTTGTGGTACTTCACCTACAGCTGGTGACGTCTCAATATGAGTGAAAAATTTTCGACGGGACGTAAAACAAACAAACATAAATATACCGAAGCTAAGGCAGATTTAAAATATGGATTAGAAAGTATTTCCAACTGTTGCTGACGCATTTACGCAGATTTATATCGGAATTCCTGTCGTACATTGTCCTTACGTATCAAATTGCATTTTTGCTGTGTAAATCATATGGTAAAAGATTAAAATGAAAAATAATGTTGTATACCCGGATTTCTTTAATTTCATTCCCAGAAAAGCTGCAACGATGATGAAAATTCCATTAAAAATCAACAGGATAAGAAGTACATATCCGTCTGCAAAAAAGAAATAATAATAATAATAATTGATAGAATTTTTATGATTGGAACAAGACGCTGTTTAAAGTATGGAATTAAACTATATAATTTTATTTTAATCCTTACCGACTTTCTTTGAGAAAATGACCAAAAACCCGGACATTTTGCCATAACCAGTTGCTAAAAATTTAACAAATGCTGATTAGTTTCAAGATAATATACGAGGAATTCTGTATAGATCCTATCAGTGATTAGACCGAGACATTTTTTTATTCCTCTGATTTTTGGAGAAGAAAAGTTTATTACTAAATTCCCAAACATCTCTCTTTCCCCAACGAGAATACAATTATATATTGTTAACGTCCCACCTTTTTTTTTTTAAGCTAATTTTGGAAAAGTGGTAAACAAATTTGGTCCTATTTATATGTATTGTGGAAACGCATATTTTTTTTCAAGCACATCGCACATTTGCATATTCTATTGAGATAATGTTGCAATTTATATGAAACCTTTTTCATTCATGACAGCATATGCAATATGTGCAGTATAATGAGTATAGAATCCACCTTTTGTTGTCATTTTCTAGAGATAAAAACTTTCGTTAACAAAGATTGATTTTTTGGTGTTGAATGTACACTATGTAATTACCAATGACATAATTATCCACTGAGGTTGGACAAGAAATAAACTCTCTAGTTGATTTCAAATATGTCAGGACCTGTTGTAGTTTTCACAGAAAAATTGCGGAATATTTATATTCATAAACGTACACAGGTACACGAGTAAGTATTTCTTTGAGCTTAAAGCTAACGGTAGAGCTTATATATAAAGAAAAACTAGTTATTAGTTCTTTGCTTATCCTTTATTTCTGTTTGATTAATGTAAAAGGATTAAGTATAAACGGTGGCAAGTGTTGATGCTAGAATCTTTTGTTATGCATACAGTGCAGTTATCAATAACTTGGATTAAAGTTTCTGTCGTAGTCTTCAGCGAATCTGGTCAAATTTTATGTAATATGACTCCTTGGACGTTAAAAACAGTCAATGTTCAGATCAAAACATCTCATATTTTTGTGGTGGACTTGCTTGTAATTTAAGATTAACGCTTATTCACACACCGTGATTCGAAGAAACGCATATAATAAACAGCGATCACTCTCATAATTCCTATAAAGAATACAAAATTAAGGGTAGGACAAACACGGAACTCTGAACACGCCAGTGGTGGAATGCGGTGACCAGGAGGAGCTAACATATCCTGTTGTACGTCACACCTGCCGTGAGCCAAAGATGTTGATCAGATAAACGGAGTAACAACCAGTCGAGATCAGTACGTAAATAGGTCTACCAGTTAGTATGAAACACGTCAGACCGCAATCGACCTAGTGACAGGTTGTATTCATTGACTGCTTGTGTATTGTTTAACGTCCCGCTCGAGAATTTTTTACTCACATGGAGATGTCACCATTGACGATGAAGGGCAGCAAAATTTAGGCCTATGCTCGTCGCTTACATTCTTGAGGCAGGAAGGGATCTTTATAATACCACACCTGCTGCGACACGGGGCCTCGGGTTTTGCGATTTCATCCGAAAGACCGCACCATTTAGTCGCCTCTTACGACAAGCAAGGGATATCGACGACCTGCCCACGGAATTGTATTAGATAAGATCATTAAAATTATGGAATATTGACTATTGAACCATTGTAACATCAACTTATTTGTTAGTAGCTTGCCTTCATTCAATAATTGATCATACGAAGAACATGCTTTTGCATGAAATTACATTTGTTTAGCCTAACAGTGTTGAACAAACGGTGAAAAAGTAACTTGGACTGTTTACATCTGTACCTTTTCCTTTTCTTCCCGATGTAAGATTTATTTACGCTGAACACTCTCCTGATAATTTTCAAGGCTCAGTAATCGCCATCTGTCCATATTAAAGCTGACATGAAGTCATTAATACGGAAACATGTCTCATCTCATCCGCCAAATTTCTTTCAGATAGCCTATACCTGTATATACCCCAATTGTGATTGTCACACCCGACTGATTTTTTTAGATAAAAGGAAATAAATTGATAGGAATATTGTCATTTCCTTGTTCAAATGACAAAATGATCTTATCGTTTATTTATTCATTATTCCTACCCATGAAACATTTTGACAGTATTTTATTATTCTGTTCAAAAGTGTAAATCCAATCTGAAATAAACTTAGAGTTCCTTGGAGGCGATACATGAATACATCTACATTCACTTTCAAAAACAACTCGTACTCTGGTCGAGGAGTGAATAACGATCTACCGCTCCAACCTGTCCCACCTCAAATGTCAAAATGACTAATTCTGCTGCCATTTCTAATTTTTAGATTTTCTAATGGTTAATACTCAAATCATAAATCAAAGAACATTATATATTCATCAATTGTGTATTGATATTATTACCTGTTGTGGAATTGGGAATTCTGTTGGTAGTGATTATAGTCCTAGTTGCTGTTGGTGTCGTGGTCGTTGATTTTACTACTGCTGCTTTTGTTGTTTTTACTGGTGTAGTTAGTGGTAGTGGTGTGGTGGTGGTTGTACTTTTTATTGTTCCAACTGAAGTTGTAGCTGCTCTTCGTGTTTGCGTCGTACTTATTTCCGATTTAGGTAGAACGCCTATAAATAATGAATTATACTTCAAAAACCACAAATCCTATATCATCATATTTCCTCTATCACTTCAAACAGATAATATCCAGTGTAGACAAGTGAACATACATTCGGTACCTTTCCATCTGAGTGAGAATCCCTTTGCCGTGTCGCGTTCGTCAGATACGAAGGTTATTCTAATCACGCTACCCTTCACCGTCACGTTAAAATCCTCAAACTTACCACACCTCTTCAAGGCGGTAAAACAGCATGGTTCTTGTTCAATGATCTGTTACGAACGATGGAGATAATAAAATATTCCCAACAATATACTGACAGATGTCTGAATTAATGAAGAAATTAAATTTACACGTTTGATTGTGTGTGTGTGTGTGTGTGGTTTACAATCCATAAAGGAAGTGATTTTGAAAACTTCTCACTCAATTGTGTTTAGTGAACAAATATGAAAAGTGAAAATAACAGTCATCAATTCCCATATATAATACGAAATTAAGAATAGGGCACACCAGAGGTGTGATCAGGTGCCCATGAGGAGTAAGAATCCTTGACTGGCCATATTATTAGATTTCGCTTATTTATCAAACGACTTTTAGGTATAGGTTGTCGACCAAATATTTTTTTACGTGCATATTTTCAAGTTACATGACCTATTGAACATGAAAACGTGAAGATAACTAACATTGATTAATCTCATAATTTTTATAAGAAATACAAAATAAAGATTTGGGCAAACACGGACCCTTGAATATACCAGAGGTGGGATCAGATGCCTACGAGGCGGTGAGCCCAATATCTTGATAATATGAACGGAGTAATCTATATTTAAAATCAGTTTGTAAAGAACGGCCTAACAATAGGTATGATACATGTCAGACAGCATTTCACCTGACAGGACGAATTGATAAACTAAATCGTGATAATGACCAAAGAATTTGCAAAATGCTGACTTTAAACGAAACTGTTGGAACCCGTGTAACATCAACTTCTTTGTCAGTAGTCTAGCTCGATTTGAAAATTGATCATACGCAGAATAAGCTCTTGCGAATCGAATCAGTAGGGAAACATAAACACCATATACAGATGATAAAGGAATATGTTAGATCAATATGGGAAGTTAACGATGGAGAGGTTGAAGTCATCTAGTTTGTCATAAAGTTGAGTTCTTAGTTTACCGTTACCAAGTTGGAAACACTTACCGTATAGCGAGATCTTCTCGCTAAAGCGCAATTACCATCTTTATCGAGAGAAAAAATATCAGAAACGGGTTTTCTGGTATTTAGATTGAAAATGATAAACTCCGTGCAGTACTGAAAAAGTGCGATATACACTCAAAACGGCGTGAATTATCTGCATGAAACTAACAAAACAATCAAAAAAATTTCATATCGACGTTGTTGCTAAGACGGCACGACACCGTGATCTAATGCATATCGTGACGTGAGTCTTTTGGTTTTGATATAATTATATTCGTAGTAGTTTCAGACATTTTAGCAACTGTTTCTTCTTTTCGCGTGAAACACAATGAAATATACTCCTCGGGTGTTTTTCTACGATGTACGGGATATACTTACTCTTGCGAAAGAGGGATAATCGCGTTTTAGTCATCTACGGTTATTGATTCTTTACCTCGCACTAACCTTTGACGAATGTCGCTATCAAAAAGTAGCGCTCATCAAACTATTACGTAATCCGCTATCATAAAACATCCAATGAAATCGCAGCATCTTAATTGTCATTTCCATAGGTTCGGTTTGTTTTACATACGTTAACGGTAAAAGTTCAGCTTTGTAAGGGTTTTACAAATTAGAATTTAAAAATGATATTAATATTATTGCTACATGTCTGCTCTGCAAACTTGTTTTGTCGTACATTAATACATAATGGCCTACCTGAATACGGAGATGAGGAAGCAATCTCGTAACGTTGTGTTGATAAATACGTGCGATTGTAATACTTGCGCCGCTAATAGGTTTATTGGTGGTAGATCAAGTTTGGAAACCGTCATGTTGAAGACATTTAATCTTTTCGAGAAGTAGTCACAACTGCATGTAGCAATACACGTGTTTTCATTTGAATATCTCGCTTCGCGTTCTTGTACACACGCTCTATGTGTGGAACAAGTTAGAAAATACACGACGAGCCCATTTTTTGACATTCGTCAAGGGTAAGTGCGATGTAACGAATCAATATCCATTGACCTGTGAAGGTGGTTTTAGCGATATCTCACTGTAGGGGTAGTGTTCCCAACCTAGTTAAGGTAATGGAACGCCGTAAGTAAATATTGTGTATTTTCACGTAAATTGATTTCTTGGAATTCCTTACACGGTCGTAGAATAATTGAAAAACAAAAAAGGGCTTCGAAAGTGAAGTTGGTACGTGATCAAATGTACTATAACGCCCTTAGGGTTTGCGTTTGCGATTCAAAAAAAAAAAAAACAACAAACAAAAACAACAAAATATCTTATTTCTTAACTGCAAATTTTTGGGACTTGGATAGAATCATTAAGGTCTTTTAAGGCAAAAACCATGGATGTTGTGAAACATACCTTAAACTATAACGTGCGAATTTAAGGTAAAACAAGGACATGTATTACATGAAAAATGTCCAGATTTATGGACGTCATGATGTATAATATTTCAATTCACTTTTACATTTCATCGATACTTTGTATGCCATTTACACCGGTCGCGGTAGCTCAGTGGTTAGAGCGTTCGCTTTGTAACCGGGAGGTCGTGAGTTCGAGCCCCGCTCGTGCCATCGCCGCGTCAAACCTAAGACGAAAAATAGGTAGTGATTGCTCCTTCGCCAAACGCTCGGCAATTAGAAGTGAGAATCACGGCTCTTTCGGATATGACCTTAAAAACGGAGGTCCCGTGTCACGGTGGGCGTTGGCACGTTAAAAACCCTCACGGCTACTGCCCTGAGCGCTAAACATAGGTCTAAATTTGTGGTACTTCATATACAGCTGGTGACGTCTCAATATGAGTGAAAAATTCTCGATGGGACGTAAAACAAACAATTGTATGCCATTTTTTAGGAAAGTGCCATAATGGGACTAATACCCCCAACACATGTGAAATGGATATGGACTTTAATCATTGGGGATTGCAGTTAAGTAATGCAGTATGCTTGCATTCACGGTAACTCAATAGCGAGTTTTTGGTTCAATATGAGCCTCGTAACTTATGAAAGAAATATACATGTACATCTGTTAGAGTAAGAGGGTCCAGATTGACACTGTAATCCACCGGTCTTTTACCATTATTGATTGATTATTTACGGAGACGTCACCATTGCCGGTGAAGGGCTGCAAAATTTAGGCCTATGCTCGGCGCTTATGGTCTTTGAGCAGGGAGGGATCTTTATCGTACCACACCTGCTGTGACAAGGGGCTTCGATTTTTGCGATCTCATCCGAAGGACTGGCCCATTTAGTCGCCTCTTATGACAAGCAAAGGGTACTGAGGATCTATTCTGACAACCCGGATCCCCACGAGGGCAGTATGTCAGATATTATTTGACTGTTTGTACAAAAAAAAAAAAAATGAAATAAGAAATTTTAAAAGTAGAATTCATTTGTTGTCAGAAAATTTATTAATAATTCCGTGTGTCAAAAATGCCGTATTTAGAATAAATTTGGCGAAGAACAATGTCAAACCATCTCAGTGTTTTCCTTAGATGGTTTCTATATTTCTGATTAATGGTTTATTTTAACTGTGTGCATTTAACTTGTATACAGTAACTAGATATGACAAACAATATATCTGGTGTCAGTAAAATTTTATTGGCCTCTGTGTTATTTTTCGCAGTTTCGGCATGTTTCTTTTTGCCTTTGGAGGATGGAAAAATGAGGATTTCAATCTCATTATCCTCTAAAATTAACACGACTAGATATGTTGATTTTTAGTTTTATTTTAGGATAACATTTAAATATTATGATAAATAAATTTGGGGAAAATTCAATGATTCCTTATTTAAGAGCTAGCTAACAATAAAATATTTAAGTATGATTTAGGTGTAGAACACTTTGTGGTGTCTTTATTTGGAGTTCACTGGGATATATCGAATCGACATATGAATGAAAATGATTCTTGTTAGTAGATTCAAGTCATCGATATACCTAAATGTTGAGTTTAGCGCCACATCAAGAGATTATAAATGCATTTTCTATGGTATAAGAAAAAAGATCGGGATGGACTTGTTCTGTTCTGATTGAAAATTGAGTTCGTACATTGTATATGACCATAAATCAAGTTTATAATGCAATCCCACATTCATTTTCTTATTTTATGTGAAAAAAAAGCATTTTGACGAGAATTGTTATATTTTAAAATATTGTGCCTTTACTTCCACCTACATATGCCCTGATGATAAAGAATATGATGACGAACAACACTAAAGCTATTAGTTAGAAACAAGTAAGAAATACATATAGATGCACGCATCTCACCTCTAAGAAATCGTCCTCGCATTTGTAATATTGATATCTATGAATATCAAACACTTCAAAAGAAAAGATAACTTCCGCTCTGCGATCCCCAGTTGTGAGTATCCAGGTGAAATTGACGTTGTTGGGATAGGTGCTAGGATAACCTGGAGACGTTAATCTCCCAGCGTTCCCTGAGATGTTCAGCGTCACCAGCTGTTTCTCCGCCCATCCAAAAACTTCAATTTGCAAAATGACGGAAGTTTACTTAATTCTTATTTCACAACATATTAGTCATCTTTAGCAACCGTGGTATGATTGGAAAGAAATGAAACTTACCTGGTAATAAAAGAAACAACTGAGAACATATAAGGAAGTACATGTTTTCTCATTTGAGCATGCAAAAAGGTTCCAGTTAAAATCGTTTTGTAGGATTTACAAAATATACACCCGGAAATGAAACATTGAATATTCTATACCAATACACCAATAATACTTCGATTTACCAATAATGAAAGTAAACACCAGGAGGGAAGGTTTCCGACAAGGCATGCTATTAACATTTTAGTACTTGAATTGAAATATGAAAAGGAAATGCACTGAGACAGACTAATCACAACGTTTAATGACGTATCAAATTACATTCCCAGTTATGTTGTTTCAATTGTAAATAGTTTATTGATGTCTGTATGTTGTCGTAAGAGGCGACTAAATGGAACGGTCCTTCGGACGAGACCGCAAAAACCGAGGCCCCGTGTCACAGCAGGTGTGGCACGTTAAAGATCCCTTCCTGCTCAAAGGCTGTAAGCGCTGAGCATAGGCCTAAACTTTACAACCCTTCACCGGCAATGGTGACGTCTCCATATGAGTGAAAAATACTCAAGAGAGACGTTAAACAATATACAATCAATCAACCAGCATAAGTGATTGTTGGTTTCGGTACGGTGGGGTTTTAGGAAAATACCGAGGCCAAAGTAGGCAAGATTTCAGAAGTGGTTAGAGCGTTCGCTTCATAACTGGGAGGTCGTGAGTTCGAGCCCTGCTCGTGCCACGGCCGCGTCAAACCTAAGACGAAAAAATAGGTAGTGATTGCTCCATCTTCAAATGCTCGGCATTTAGAAGTGAGAATCACGGGTCTTTCGGATATGACCTTAAAAACGGAGGTCCCGTGTCACGGTAGGCGTTGGCATGTTAAAGAACCCTCATTGCTACGCCCCCCCCCCCCCCATTTTTTTTTTTTTTTAAAAAGTAGAATGCAAGGTTGAAGTAATGGAAGTTATGAAATTAACAATGTATAGAAGGGCGTATCCCCCACGATTTGAAAATTTGAAGTGTTTTTTGTGTGTTTGCTTGTTAGTTTGTATTTGTTTTGTTTTTGGTGAGAAGTGGGGTAAAACAAGTCGCACATCACTAACCCCCCACCTAAGCGCCCTTGGATTTAAGACAGTAAAGTCTAAAAATTCGTATGGTACTTTTAGCTGTACGCCAACCCTATCCCACTTGGGAAATCGTTAGGTGTAACTAGCTAAGCCGCACCCCCATCCCCCACCGCCACAAATTAGGATTTTGAAGAAGATATTGTGAAGTCAACTTCTTTTTCGGCTGCCCCCCCCCCCCCCCCCCGAAAATAAAAACCAAAAACAAACAACCACCCCCCTCCCAAAAAAAAAAAAAAACCACACACACGAAAGAGCAGCACATTACGTATCCTGAGACAATTAGAAAATTTTAGCAAGTCAAATACAGATATATAATATTTGTATCGAACGACGGCATGTGCACTGTAATGCTCAATTTTTTAAACAAAAAGTAGATACAAAGGATTGGCTCTACAGTATTTTTTGAAAAATCTTTCGTACTTCGTTATCGAACCCAATATCTTCCTATTCGGGTATATACCGGCTGAGCTAATAAGTACCGAGGCAAAATGTCACGTCACGTTTCAGAAATGACGTCTGATTACCGAATATAAACAGGCCTTGTGCTCTGCCACGCATTTGGTGATACATTAATGTGAAATAGTATATATAACATTTCGTATTCGGCAAAATATTACAAATAATGCATTTTACATTGATTGTAATTATTAACAAAGTATTCCTAACCCAGGTAACTGTCGCTAAGGTACGGGGATGCGAATGTAAGATGGTATGACTATTTAGTAATATGATGCATAATGCAAGGGCAGACACGTGAATACCATTAAACTGATGTTACAGATGTATTATTTGATGCGGTACTCGGCGAATACTTTCTTTCATAAACAAAATATAATGTAAACTTGTGTAACAAAACATATAACGTCATGCACATGCGTGATGTAAATATGCTATAAATATTAACCTTCAAATAAGAAATAACTATGATCCACTCAATATCACATTCGAAAATTTTGTATATGAAATGCTTAAACATAGATGTTTTATGTGTGAAAATTTTAAAGTGGTGATATTATGTGGACCTATTCAAATATCTACAAAAGTAGTTAAATTCATCGATATATGTGTTCCATCCGTACGCCTACATAGTAGAAATGTGACACATTTTCGAAGTTTCTATTTATTTTTGAGACAAGTACACATCCGTTATCATTTTGCAATATATAGGTTTAATTCAACATGCATTCCATTTTTTTAAAATAATTAACGGGGCCAAATATCATTCCAAACGAACTTATTTCTTTAACCAAATCAAACGTCACTGAAAACTTACTTGCATTGATTGATTGATTATTATTTTCCGTCACTCAACAGTTTTTCAGTTATCTGGTGACGTCCAGGTTTACTGGTGGAGGAGAGAACCCAGATAGAATATTTAATGTACCCGGGAAGAGACCACCCACCTTGCGAAAGTAAACTGGCAAACTTTCTCACATATATCGAAGCGAGCGAGAATCGAACCCGCGCCGACTGGAGGTGAGAGGCCTTGTGATTTTCAGCGCGATTCTCTAACCACTCGGCCACAACTTAAGTCACCAGAGAGTTACGATAAAAACTTGACACCTGCAAAAAAGCTTAGTCTATTTGTGTACTTCATCTACAGCTGGTGACGTCTCAATATGAGTGAAAAAATTCTCAAAGGGACGTAAAACAAGCAAGCAATCACGAAGGCGTGATTGCTCCTTCACCAAACGCTCAACATATAAAAGTGAGAATCAAGGGTCTTTCGGATATGACCTTTAAAACGGAGGTCCCGTATTGCGGTAGGCGTTGGTATGTTAAAGAACCCTCACTGCTACGGCCCTGAGCTCTAAGCAAAGGTCTAAATTTACAGACGTTGGCGTCTCAATATCAGTTAAACATTTTCGACGGAACGTAACCCCCTGACTTACTCGACAGCTACTTTGACACTGGTGTAATTCATGTATTGAAATAAACAGTTGCATTACATATGCGATATATTTATCTTGATGATATTAATCAAGTAGACTGAATTCCAGAGGTTTGAAAAAATGGCGGTCTCTTGTAGGTGGAATGGGTGAGTTTTTCAGTTCTGAAACATTTAAGGTTGGGGGTGTACATCAAAGTCAGGTTGTGAGAAAATAAGGATAAATCACATTTCCCCTTTATGTCAACACTTGTATTTCATACTGATGTAGTTAAATAATTTATGGCCCCAAATCACATATAATCCATACACATACTGGTGCTAGTGCATAAAGCATACTCCATGCAGTTGATACTTTCTCGCTTTGATTTCCTCTCGTTTTTGCTATCTCCGCACCACCCGATCCCCGTCAGAGTACTACGCGAGGAGATATTGACACTGTGTACAATCAAGAAACACTGTTTGCCATTTTTAAATATCTACCTTTTGTATGGGGCTATCCAACCTCCTTCTTAGCTACAGACCTTTTAATGGACCGTGCAGGTTTTCATTTGAATTTCTGCAACACCTGACCACGTGCCTCGGTTTCGTATTTGCACCCATCTCTATGCTAAAAGCCATGAATACACTAATCCGAGATTCCTCCAACTTTTCCCCCTGTTTTTATATTATGACATGTGCGGGGGAGAGTCAGAGCGCACTCCATATTGAAAAGTGGGAATTCAGTGATAGCAACAAGTGTCGCTGCTTTGTGTACGTTTTTAAAACTTTCTTTCGTGGGTCTATCTTCCAAGACACGATGATTCAGTTATTGAATGATTATTCTACAAGTAGATCATGATTAATACGGCTTTATCACCGACGAATGAAGCATCACCTTGAATTGGGTCGCCTCCTCGCCATTTGATGCCTTGTAACATGAGGTCAGCACACAAATACATAAAATTTCAAATCGCAGTCAAAGTAACACCGTATTAAACATGATCTATGTAATCTTTAAAATTAGGAATGAAGTGATCGATCGATTGATTGATTGATTATGTATTGTTCGAGAATTTTTCACTCATATGGAGACGTCACTGAGGATCTATTCTACCAATCCGGATCCCCATGGGGCTGAATTGATCGAAATATAAGCTGCTCTGCTAGAATAACGGTGTACATGTACATTGTACTAGTCGACGGGAAAGATAACACGGGAGTCTTCGCTATACCATGTCCCCGACACAGGTGACGTTGAATTCCTTGATATCCCTATTTAAATTTTGTCGGGTGTCTCCAAAGCCTATTTCAATATACATGTACCGAATGGGTACATTATGTGTATCATCAATCAACACAAGTCACCATGATACTGAAACAATGAATGCGGACATTCCCCTATCGGACTTAAACGATTGATTACATAAATATAAATTTCCCCATGTGGAATTTAAGGCACGTACAACTGTATTATTATTTCATTCCACCCCTTCCATTTAAAGATATTTATAATTCTGATGAAATGAAATTATTTTTCTCGCTTTCCCGGAAAATCGATGTAGTAGTATTCCCTGGTGTTGGTATCTCCCAACTGATTCGATACACAAGAGACTGTTCTGCACTTGATCAGTTTTTAAATCGGGGAGGCTACTGACAAAGAAATTGATGTTACTGGGGTTTGTACAGTCTCGTCTAAAGTTAGAATTTCGCAAATTTTATGGTCGTTATAACGATCTAGTTGCCAGTACAACCTTCCATTATGTCAAAAGCTGTTTGACGTGTTTCATATTAATTGTTAAACCGTTCATGGCACACTGATTTTGACTGCGGACTACTCCGTTTACCGATATACAGGGTATGCTTATTCCTCCTAGGCACCTGATCCCAGGGTGTCCCAGAATATATGATACCATTTCTTGTTTGAATAAAACACAACTTAATGAATATTGAATAAAAACAAATACATTGTTAATATATCATATATTGTCCAATTTTGTTAACATAATTTGATAGACATTAAAAGGAAAACAACAAAATTAAAACACTTTAAATTTTGATACAGTTTTTACATGATGTGCTCCAAAGGACGTCCTTTCTGGCTAGTGACGATGTTGAGACGTTGCTTGAAGTTCCTAATGACTGCAGCACATGTCTCGTCAGTTATCTTCCTGATTTCCCTCCGAATTGCATGTTTTAAGTCTGCTAAGGATTCAGGCTCTGGCTTGTACACATTGTCTTTTAAGTATCCCCACAAAAAGAAATCCAGAGGGCTTAGATCGGGGGAATGAGGGGGCCAAATGTGTGTAGTTTTGAAAGAGATAAAATTTCCATTGAATATTTTCTATAGGAATTACGAGATTGAACACTGTTAGTTATCTTAGCCCTTTCTTCTATGTAGGAATAAAAAATACGGAAAGTATCCGAAGTGCAGATTTTGAGATCGAGGCCAAAACGGTCCTTTCCATCTTGGACCAAAGCGTTCCGTTATCATTAAATAAAAACGTATGGGAAAAATAGAATTTAAATCATTTAAGGGATAGATTGATCAGAGTCTAGGGTCCTAATTTACTTGAATTTATACGGATGTGTGAATAATGTTACGGTGTAGGTACCCATTTTACAACAAATAATGATTAAACGAATGCATGTATATAACCGTGTGTGATGCAGGATAAAATTTCCTATATTTGAGTGCGATTTCTGTTATTATTTTATTTATAGGTTAATATTAGTTCATTTTTTTTGTTTGTTGTTCCTTTATCTTTTAATTATAATTTGCTTTAATATGGAACTCCCCCGTGCGGACCCGGGTGTGAAAAGTATTGGTACTCGGCATCCCCCTTGCCTGTCGTAAGAGGCGACAAAATGGGTGCAACCAGTTTGTTGGGGGTTGCAACCCGAAGGGACGGAGAAAGGGATCCTGGTGGCTGGGGTTTATAGTGTCTGTCGACCAACACTTCACCTTAGCCCCGATTTCTGTTAGACGTGTGGTCACGTTTGGCCCGACTTGATCAATCGGGTGGTCATGTAGAGCTGATGATATCTTCATGTCATAGCAGTATTGATGTACTTGCAATGCCTCTACAAGTATCTATCCTTTTTTTTGTTTGCAATTTTCCAATACGCCAACATTTCCATGTCGATATATATACATCAAGCGAAGGCTTTGGGTAAATAAGATAAAAACTTTTCGTCTGAGTATAGATTCTTTGTACCCTCTTGGCAGTCTTACGGGAAATCCGTTTGACCTGACATCGCACCTGTTGGCGCTCCGAGGCGGGCGGGGAGCATGGAATCCGAAATATAATTCATTTTACTATGGCTTCTTCAAAATACGTTTCTCAACAGCTTTAGAGATCTCTCTTAATAATGATCAGATTACCCCTGTTAGTGAGTATTGGCCCCGTTTCACCACACTTGAAGCAGAACTGTCAGACAATCAAACAAAGTCTTTAACAAAAGTTTCGCCTTTTATTATACAAAAAGGTCCACAAGGAATAACAGGAATTCAGAAATCCGTTAAAAAGTAGAAAGCTGGAGCACTTATAGAAGTTACAAAAAATAACATTCGACTTCATTGCTGAGCTTGACAAATCTAGCTGGTATACGTGTCATTGGTAAAACCCACTTTGGTCTAAATCAAAGCAAAGGCATCCTTTTTACAGAGATCACGACCTGGATGACATTCCTGAACAGGAAATCCAGGAAATGGAACACAGGATGTGGTCAATGTCAACAGGTTTTCAAATGAACCAACAAATACTTACCTTTTAACATTTGGAATGTCTGTACTTCCAACAAGTATTAAGAGTCGGGTTTTACCAAATGAAAATAAAAATGTTTATACCAAATCCGCTGCGTTGCTATGCATAACAAATTTAGAGTCTTGGAGGAAATGGAGTTTACTCTATCAAACTCCCCATCACGAGCAAGGAGTCTTTCTCCAAAAATCGTAAAGGGAGAATATGTCCTGTAACACATAAGGAATCATGAATCATCCAACATTTATTCAATGGAATTGTCGAGGTTTTGAAGTAAATTTCACTGAACTATCGTTACTCATTCAGAACTGTAACCCGGTAGCCATATGTCTACAAGAAACACATTTGAAAGATACAGAAAAAAATAATAAAAACCATACTATGTATAACCATTATGCTCAAGCAGACATAACCTCTGGTGGCTCTTCAAAAGAAGTTTAATAGTACATTAGTGTGTTTTGCAGAATGTCAATAGTTTAATAGAATTAAAGTTCTTGTTTTCGTGGATATAAAATTTCTAAAGTGTAGGAAAAAGCAAATAAATTGAATCTTTTAGTGTTCAAAAATTGGATGATTTATTACCTATTTCCACACAATTTGTTGGAGGGTGTTAATTCAGAAACTTGATTGATAGTAAAACAATTTTTTTTTGCTCTTTCATGAAAATTCAGAAATATATTAATACATAAAGGTCAAAACTATTTGAGAACCAATTCAAAGATTTATGGTACCTTACTTTCAATTGTATTTCCATACAGAGGCATTTTGGTTCCATTTAAAACATCTATTTTAGTGAATTATTCAAGACAAGACAATTAACCATTTTCTATCTATATTTTGACTGTACTATAGTATTTAGTATATCAAAGGATATTATCATACCTACACATGCATGTGGATTTGAGTTAATTGCATCATGTCTCAAAATTTATTTGCAAATCAATTATATATATATATATATATATATAGAGAGAGAGAGAGAGAGAGAGAGAGAAGAAACATGAAGTCTACAGAATCAAAGAACAACATCATCAACAGCAATCCTTGAAACTTCACTATACTCATCAGTTATGTGCCCAGGATGAATAGGAATATGAATGTTGTCTTCAAAGCAGAGAACCCCATGTCACAACATTATATTTTCTTGTAAATTAACTTACAGAATCCAAAGCTCCCCAACCGTGGCTATAAGAATATTCATACTACAATGCAGTAATATTTGCTAAGGTAATAGAAAGATTGTTTAAACAGTTTGCAGAAGCTTTATTATGCATTATGTTGGTTCTGATAGGAAATGTTATAACCATATTGGTAATGTTCAGCTATAGACTCTAGTACATCTACATACTCATTTCATTGATGCTGCATTTTGACTGAGCTGAGCCGAAAGCTCAAGTAAGCTTTTCTGATCACTTGTTGTCCATCTGTAAGCTTTTCACATTTTCAACTTCTCTAAAACCACTGAGCTAATTTCAACCAATTTGTCAATGAGAATTATTGGGAAAAGACTTTCATAATTCTTTAAAGGTTCCCACCCACTTAGAAGGGAGATAATAAGAAAAATGAAATTACAACTGTTTATAGTTTCTTATTTGATATGCATGAAGTAAACTGTCTAGCATTGTGCAGAGTACATATAGTAAATATTGAGAATTGTATGTATCTTGTGTATGCAGAACAAAGTCGCAGACCCCTTCCCCCAACAAAAAACAAAATAAACAAAAAAGGGGGAAAAAAAGCAACAGCATTTGTATTATTTTCTATGGGTATGACTGCACTTAATCCTATGTAAATCAGGTTGTTAAAGGTTATCTTTTGCAATAGTTTACACTATTCTACATGTATATTTACAGTATACTCTATACAAATCTGTGATATTCATGTTTATCAAACATGATAACTATAATTAAAAAAAAACCCAACTTTTATATATGCACATATAGTTTGGGTTTGCATTTGTACAAATAAGAAAGTAAAACAAAATAAAACTATTGATTTAGATGAACATGTAGCAAATCTACTTGGTACTTAAATTCTGAACCTTGCACAAATTTTAGTGGCACGAGCGGGGCTCGAACTCACGACCTCCCGGTTACGAAGCGAACGCTCTTTTTTTTCTCTCTCTCTTTTTTGAAGCGAACGCTCTAACCACTGAGCTACCGCGACCGGTACAACAATCAACATGAATATTGATCATCTATACATATTAGATATTTTAAACCAGTACTATCTTGTAACTTAACAAAATAAAATAGTTGAGTTCTGTTGGATTCCTAGTCACAACAAAGCAGCCAGGGGTAAAGAATGCACTTCAAAATAATATGGTACATTTTAAAATTCCTTACACAGATTTAAAAAAATTAATAAAACTAAATGATCTTTGGCAAATACATTGGAATTTCTGTGCCAGAAGTAAACTTTATTCACCGGTCGCGGTAGCTCAGTGGTTAGAGCGTTCGCTTCGTAACCGGGAGGTCGTGAGTTCGAGCACCGCTCGTGCCATGACCGCGTCAAACCTAAGACGAAAAATAGGTAGTGATTGCTCCTTCGCCAAACTCTCGGCATTTAGAAGTGAGAATCACGGGTCTTTCGGATATGACCTTAAAAACGGAGGTCCCATGTCACGGTAGGCGTTGGAACGTTAAAGAACCCTCACTGCTACGGCCCTGAGCGCTAAGCATAGGTCTAAATTTGTGGTACTTCACCTACAGCTGGTGACGTCTCAATATGAGTGAAAAATTCTCGACGGGACGTAAAACAAAGAAACAAAAGTAAACTTTATTCTATTCAAAACAAAGTACACAAATCGTGTAACATCGTAATGAAACGCCAAGACGAAGTTATTATTTCAAGAATACGCATCGGACATTCAAAATTGGCACATTCCTATTTATTAAACAGAACTTCAACCTCAATTTTTATCTTGTGACTGTCTATTATCTATACATCACATTCTTTTGGAATGTAGTCATTTTATGCCCATACAAAATAGACATTTTAATAATATGCAATCAATGCATGAACTTTTCACAAATATTGACCATCATATTAGTAAAAATATTTACAAGAATACGACTTTTACAGAAAAATTTGATACTTTATAATATAACTTATTTATATACACAAAATTATACGTATGTTTACCTGTTTACGTATTTTTAACTTTTTAAGTCCGTCAAATGGGACGTTAAAGGATGTCCCGTGTCATGGATCAGAACCCTCTTCGCCCGTAAAAGATCATTTCCCTGATTTTCGAAAAAGAGTAGGATCACTGAGGGCCGTCAGGGAAGCTTCAGATTTCACAACCAAACATATTTCACTTACTTAACCGCCGTAAAGTGGCTGAAATGTTGCCAACTCGCCATAAAACAATTAATAATCAATAATTTGGAAACGTGACTCATGTGAGCAGGATACACACTTAAAAATGGCATTTAAAATTCTATATTATGTAGATTTTTTTTATATTTCTTAGAAGTTTTAAGAAATTAATAAATATCCTGTTACTGAACCGTTTCAACATTCTAGGGATTTTCTATATACTATTTTCTAGGGGTCTCTGTGGCCGAGTGGTTGGAGTATCATGCTCAAAATCACAAGGCCTCTCACCTCCATTCTCGTTCGCGCCGATAAATGTGTTGGTTTGTTTGTTTTACGTCCCGTCGAGAATTTTTCACTCATATTGAGACGTCACCAGCTGAAGGTGAAGTACCAAGAATTTAGACCTATGCTCAGCGTTCAGGGCCGTAGCAGTGAGGGTTCTTTAACGTGCCAACGCCTACCGTGACACGGGACCTCCGTTTTTAAGGTCATATCCGAAAGACCCGTGATTCTCACTTCTAAATGCCGAGCGTTTAGCGAAGGAGCAATCGCTACCTATTTTTCGTCTTAGGTTTGACGCGGCCATGGCACGAGCGGTGCTCGAACTCACGACCTCCCGGTTACGAAGCGAACGCTCTAACCACTGAGCTACCGCGACCGGTCCGATAAATGTGAGAAAGTTTGGCAGTTTACGTTCGGAAGGTCGGTGACCTCTTCCCGGGTACATTGTATCTAGGTTCTCTCCCCCACCAATTAAAACTGGACGCCATCAGATAACTGAAAAATTGTTGAGTGTGGCGGAAAACAACAATTAATCAGGTTGTATGTTACACTAGAGTGTATGTTACACTAGAGATAGGGCTCAAAATTTTCATTGACAACATGGATATGTATTTATTTATGATGCAGATAATAAAAATATATTCAAAATCATGATTAAATATTTTTTCACAATAAATTCAAATTTATGAGGAACTAATGACTGTATTTTTCTCCATTTTAAATCTACCTCCACAGGCAGAAGCGTAAATCGTAATTGTACGTGCAGCGACTACGACAGGTTTTGTGAAACGCTCGAATATATATATATATATATCTGTGTGTGTGTGTGAAATATATCTTACATGTATATGTTTTTTCTCATGGTGTCGGTAACAGCAACGCCGTGACTGTTTCCAATTAGGTGAAATAGTAATTCAGTTTCGTATTTAATGAATGATATCATGATACTATGTTTGGATTGGAATATACTAACCCTATCCTGACTTGGTTCTCTTTCCCGCTCCTATAAATGGAAGGTGCAAGGAAAACAAGACTGCTTCCACTTTAGATTGTTTCATTGTATGCATTTGATCCTCGTCATCTATCTTCAACATGGAAGTGTGCCCGTTCTACATCCTTTGACACCATTTCGTGTTATCTCACATGTATTCTGAACACTAGTCTCCCTCTAGTTATATATTGTATTGGTTGTATTTTGCTGTGAAACATTGTAAATATAATTTATACTAAATAAATATCGGGACATGAAAAGGTTCTTTATTTGTTAGGGAAACACTGTGGAGATAAATATCGAAAAATGTGCAAGATATACAAGGAAATACCAATTTACAAAAACATATTGGATTCTGCTGTATATTAACTTTATTTGAAATACCCTGGCTGATTCAGTGACAGAATATATTTTCAATTAGTATTTTGAAGAAATTCTCTGAATAAAAAACAATGGCATCATATACAACGAACAAGATCGTTTTAATCACATTCTTCTGTACGAGAACCATGAAGAAAGTTTTTAACCGATGACTTCCATGTAAGGATCATCCGGTTCAGTGTAATCATCAGAACAATCCTGCTCGTTTCTGGGTGTAGAGCTCTCTTGTAAAGGTAACATGTTGACCGTATCGTATTGCTGTCCTCTGTCCTGCAGTGAGGCGTCGATGAAATTAGCACAAATGTATGTTGATTCCCGACGACGATAACTGGGTGTTATGCAAGGAATACGGATTTATTAAGGAAGTTTTATTTTACATGTATAAGACGGTGGTAATGAGGTATACACAAATATAGAATTTCATATAAATGATATCTTATTGCGTTTATTGATTGATTGATTGATTATTTATTCTTTCCGCCACACTCAACAATTTTTCAGTTATCTGGTGGCGTCCAGTTTTTGTTGGTGGAGGAGAGAACCCAGATACAATGTATCTGGGAAGAGACCACCGACCTTCTATTGCGTTTATTATTTTAAGCATATATAATCAAGTGTTATGCTACTTCTGCGATGTTTTCTACACCAAAAGTTTGTCAGACGCTATGTTACATCGGATCGAGGCAAGGAATCCAAAGAAATGTTGACCTTAAGGAGTATTTTTCCTAGCAAAACGTGTTGCAGTCCAAAACTATCATAAAATACTTGTTTTTGAGTTATTCAAGCACATGGTGTTTAAATTCCTATAACCTCCTCTGCACATGTAAATGTGCCCCTACCAAGTCAAAAGTTGTGAAACATGAATTGAAAGACGCATATTTATAAAACTCTGCCAAACTTTGTTAATACCCACACAATTTCATGACGATATGTCGATTACGTTCAGAGCCATGATTGATTTCTGTCCGTTATCTTCAGCTTCTCATGAACAGTTTATACCATCAAAATGACCCTGTTGCTTTCAGATGAAAAGTAGTTTTAAGTCATGTCATAAATATACCGACCGGTCGCAGTACCTCAGTGGTTAGAGCGTTCGCTTCGTAACCGGGAGGTCGTGAGTTCGAGCCCCGCTCGTGCCATGGCCGCGTCAAACCTAAGACGAAAAATAGGTAGTGATTATTCCTTTGCCAAACGCTCGGCATTTAGAAGTGAGAATCAGGGGTCTTTCGGATATGACCTTAAAAACGGAGGTCCCATGTCACGGTAGGCGTTAACACGTTAAAGAACCCTCATTGCTACGGCCCTGAGCGCTAAGCATAGGTCTAAATTTGTGGTACTTCACCTACAGCTGGTGACGTCTCAATATGAGTGAAAAATTCTCGACGGGACGTAAAACAAACAAACATAAATATACCGAAGCTAAGGCAGATTTAAAATCTGCTAAAATATGGATAGAAAGTATTTCCAACTGTTGCTGACGCATTTACGCAGATTTATATCGGAATTCCTGTCGTACATTGTCCTTGCGTATCAAATTGCATTTTTGTTGTGTAAATCATATGGTAAAAGATTAAAATGAAAAATAATGTTGTATACCCGGATTTCTTTAATTTCATTCCCAGAGAAGCTGCAACGATGATGAAAATTCCATTAAAAATCAACAGGATAAGAAGTACATATCCGTCTGCAAAAAAGAATAATAATAATAATAATTGATAGAATTTTTATGATTGGAACAAGACGCTGTTTAAAGTATGGAATTAAACTATATAATTTCATTTTAATCCTTACCGACTTTCTTTGAGAAAATGACCAAAAACCCGGACATTTTGCCATAACCAGTTGCTAAAAATTTAACAAATGCTGATTAGTTTCAAGATAATATACGAGGAATTCTGTATAGATCCTATCAGTGATTAGACCGAGACATTTTTTATTCCTCTGATTTTTGGAGAAGAAAAGTTTATTACTAAATTCCCAAACATCTCTCTTTCCCCAACGAGAATACAATTATATATTGTTAACGTCCCACCTTTTTTTTTTTTTTTTTTTTTTTTAGCTAATTTGGGAAAAGTGGTAAACAAATTTGGTCCTATTTATATGTATTGTGGAAACGCATATTTTTTTTCAAGCACATCGCACATTTGCATATTCTATTGAGATAATGTTGCAATTTATATGAAACCTTTTTCATTCATGACAGCATATGCAATATGTGCAGTATAATGAGTATAGAATCCACCTTTTGTTGTCATTTTCTAGAGATAAAAACTTTCGTTAACAAAGATTGATTTTTTGGTGTTGAATGTACACTATGTAATTACCAATGACATAATTATCCACTGAGGTTGGACAAGAAATAAACTCTCTAGTTGATTTCAAATATGTCAGGACCTGTTGTAGTTTTCACAGAAAAATTGCGGAATATTTATATTCATAAACGTACACAGGTACACGAGTAAGTATTTCTTTGAGCTTAAAGCTAACGGTAGAGCTTATATATAAAGAAAAACTAGTTATTAGTTCTTTGCTTATCCTTTACTTCTGTTTGATTAATGTAAAAGGATTAAGTATAAACGGTGGCAAGTGTTGATGCTAGAATCTTTTGTTATGCATACAGTGCAGTTATCAATAACTTGGATTAAAGTTTCTGTCGTAGTCTTCAGCGAATCTGGTCAAATTTTATGTAATATGACTCCTTGGACGTTAAAAACAGTCAATGTTCAGATCAAAACATCTCATATTTTTGTGGTGGACTTGCTTGTAATTTAAGATTAACGCTTATTCACACACCGTGATTCGAAGAAACGCATATAATAAACAGCGATCACTCTCATAATTCCTATAAAGAATACAAAATTAAGGGTAGGACAAACACGGAACTCTGAACACGCCAGTGGTGGAATGCGGTGACCAGGAGGAGCTAACATATTCTGTTGTACGTCACACCTGCCGTGAGCCCAAGATGTTGATCAGATAAACGGAGTAACAACCAGTCAAGATCAGTACGTAAATAGGTCTACCAGTTAGTATGAAACACGTCAGACCGCAATCGACCTAGTGACAGGTTGTATTCATTGACTGCTTGTGTATTATTTAACGTCCCGCTCGAGAATTTTTTACTCACATGGAGATGTCACCATTGACGATGAAGGGCAGCAAAATTTAGGCCTATGCTCGTCGCTTACATTCTTGAGGCAGGGAGGGATCTTTATAATACCACACCTGCTGCGACACGGGGCCTCGGGTTTTGCGATCTCATCCGAAAGACCGCACCATTTAGTCGCCTCTTACGACAAGCAAGGGATATCGACGACCTGCCCACGGAATTGTATTAGATAAGATCATTAAAATTATGGAATATTGACTATTGAACTATTGTAACATCAACTTATTTGTTAGTAGCTTGCCTTCATTCAATAATTGATCATACGAAGAACATGCTTTTGCATGAAATTACATTTGTTTAGCCTAACAGTGTTGAACAAACGGTGAGAAAGTAACTTGGACTGTTTACATCTGTACCTTTTCCTTTTCTTCCCGATGTAAGATTTATTTACGCTGAACACTCTCCTGATAATTTTCAAGGCTCAGTAATCGCCATCTGTCCATATTAAAGCTGACATGAAGTCATTAATACGTAAACATTTCTCATCTCATCCGCCAAATTTCATTCAGATAGCCTATACCTGTATATACCCCAATTGTGATTGTCACACCCGACTGATTTTTTTTAGATAAAAGGAAATAAATTGATATGAATATTGTCATTTCCTTGTTCAAATGACAAAATGATCTTATCGTTTATTTATTCATTATTCCTACCCATGAAACATTTTGACAGTATTTTATTATTCTGTTCAAAAGTGTAAATCCAATCTGAAATAAACTTAGAGTTCCTTGGAGGCGATACATGAATACATCTACATTCACTTTCAAAAACAACTCGTACTCTGGTCGAGGAGTGAATAACGATCTACCGCTCCAACCTGTCCCACCTCAAATGTCAAAATGACTAATTCTGCTGCCATTTCTAATTTTTAGATTTTCTAATGGTTAATACTCAAATCATAAATCAAAGAACATCATATATTCATCAATTGTGTATTGATATTATTACCTGTTGTGGAATTGGGAATTCTGTTGGTAGTGATTATAGTCGTAGTTGCTGCTGGTGTCGTGGCTGTTGATTTTACTACTGCTGCTTTTGTTGTTTTTACTGGTGTAGTTAGTGGTAGTGGTGTGGTGGTGGTTGTACGTTTTGTTCCAACTGAAGTTGTAGCTGCTCTTCGTGTTTGCGTCGTACTTATTTCCGATATAGGTAGAACGCCTAAAACGATGACTTCAAAAAGCACAAATTCCATATCATCATATTTCCTCTATCACTGAAGGGGGCCTCCGTGACCGAGTGGTTAAAGCATTGTCTTCAAAATCACAAGGCCTCTCACCTCTAGTCGGCCCGGCTTCGAATCTCGTTCGCGCCGATTAATGTGAGAAAGTTTGCCAGGTTACTTTCGGAAGGTCGGTGGTCTCTTCCCGGGTACATTGTATCAGGGTTCTTTCTTCCAATTAGATACTGGTTGCCACCAGATAACCGAGAAATTGTTGAGTGTGGCAAACTTTCTTACATATATCGGCGCGAGCGAGAATAAAACCCGCGCCGACTAGAATGGTTGGGATCCGGGTTATTAGAATAGATCCTCAGTACCCCTTCCTTGTCGTATGTGGCGACTATATGGGGCGGTCCTTCGGATGAAACCGCAAAAACCGAGGCCCCGTGTCACAGCAGGTGCGACACGTTAAAGAACCCTCCCTGCTCAAAGGCCGGGCATAGGCTTAAATTTTGTAGCCCTTCACCGGCAGTGGTGACGTCTCCATATGTGTGAAAAATTCTCGAGCGGGACGTTAAACGATACATAATCAAACAATCAAACAATCAAAAGTGTAAAACCAGTCTGAAACAAACGTAGTGTTTTTTGGGGGGAGCGATGCTTAAAATCTGAAAAGTTGTGAGCACAAAGATGATACATGAATACATCTACATTCACTTTCAAAAACAACTCATACTCTGGTCCGGGAGTGAATAACGATCTACCGCTCCAACCTGTCCCATCTCAAATGACTAATTCTGCTGCCATTTCTAATTTTTAGATTTTCTAAAGGTTAACACTCAAATTATGAATTAAAGAACATTATATACTCATTAATTATGTATTGATATTATTACCTGTTGTGTTAATAATATCAATACATAATTAATGAGTATATAATGTTCTTTAATTCATAATTTGAGTATTAACCTTTAGAAAATCTAAAATTAGAAATGGCAGCAGAATTAGAGACCAGTTGCGGTAGCTCAGTGGTTAGAGCGTTCGCTTCGTAAACGGGAGGTCGTGAGTTCGAGCCCCAAAATAGGTAGTGATTGCCCCTTCGCCAAACGCTCAGCATTCAGAAGTGAGAATCACGGGTCTTTCGGATATGACCTTAAAAATGGAGGTCCCATGTCACGGTAGGCGTTGGCACGTTAAAGAACCCTCACTGCTACGGCCCTGAGCGCTAAGCATAGGTCTAAATTTGTGATACTTTACCTACAGCTGGTGACGTCTCAATATGAGTGAAAAATTCTCGACGGGACGTAAAACAAACAAACAATCAATATTACCTGTTGTGGAATTGGGAATTCTGTTGGTAATGATTATTGTCGTGGTTGTTGATTTTACTACTGCTGCTTTTGTTGTTTTTACTGGTGTAGTTAGTGGTAGTGGTGTGGTGGTGGTTGTCATTTTTGTTGTTCCAACTGAAGTTGTAGCTGCTCTTCGTGTTTGCGTCGTACTTATTTCCGATTTAGGTAGAACGCCTAAAAATGATGAATTATACTTCAAAAAGCACAAATCCTATATCATCATATTTCCTCTATCACTTCAAACAGATAATATCCAGTGTAGACAAGTGAAAATACATTCGGTACCTTTCCATCTGAGTGAGAATCCCTTTGCCGTGTCGCGTTCGTCAGATACGAAGGTTATTCTAATCACGCTACCCTTCACTGTCACGTTAAAATCCTCAAACTTACCACACCTCTTCAAGGCGGTAAAACAGCATGGTTCTTGTTCAATGATCTGTTACGAACGATGGAGATAATAAAATATTCCCTACAATATACTGACAGATGTCTGAATTAATGAGGAAAATAAATTTAAATGTTTTATTTTTTATTTGTGTGTGTGTGTGTGTGCAGTTTGTAATCCATTAAAGAAGTGATTTTGAAAACTCACTCAATCGTATTTGGCGAGCAAATATGAAAAGTGAAAATAACAGTCATCAAACCGGTCGCGGTAGCTCAGTGGTTAGAGCGTTCGCTTCGTAACCGGGAGGTCGTGAGTTCGAGCCCTGCTCGTGCCATGACCGCATCAAACCTAAGGCGAAAAATAGATAGTGATTGCTCCTTCGCCAAACGCTCGGCATTTAGAAGTGACAATCATGGGTCTTTCGGATATGACCTTAAAAAACGGAGGTCCCGTGTCACGGTAGGCGTTGGCACGTTAAAGAACCCTCACTGCTACGGCCCTGAGCGCTAAGCATAGGTCTAAATTTGTGGTACTTCACCTACAGTTGGTGACGTCTCAATATGAGTGAAAAATTCTCGACGGGACGTAAAACAAACAACAAACAAACAGTCATCAATTCCATATATAATACGAAATTAAGAATAGGCCACACCAGAGGTGTAATCAGGTGCCCATGGTGTAATCAGGTGTCCATGAGGAGTAAGAATCCTCTGTTGACTGGTCATATTAATAGATTTCGCTTATTTGTCAAATGAATGTTGTCGACCAAATATTTTTACGTGCATATTTTCAATTTACATGGCCTGCTGTACATGAAAAGGTGAAGATAACTAACATTGATTAATCTCATAATTTTTATAAGGAATACAAAATAAAGATTTGGGCAAACACGGACCCCTGGATATACCAGAGGTGGGATAAGGTGCCTACGAGGCGTAAGCATCCCATGTCGACCGGTCACACCCGCGGTGAGCCCTATATTTTGATTATGTAAGCGGAATAATCCTTAGTCAAAATCAGTTTGTAAAGAAAGACCTAACAATAGATATGAAACTTGCCAGACAGCATATGATCTAATGGTAGGATGAATTGGTAAACTAAATCTTGATAACGACCATAGAATTTGCAAAATGCTGACTTTAAACGGAAGTGTTTAAACCCCCTGTAACATCAACCTGTTTGTCTGTATCCTACCTCGATTTCAAAACGGGTCATACATAGAATAAGCTCTTCTGATTCGAATCAGTGGGGAGAAATAAAAATAGATAGAGGAATATTGCTAAATGTAAAAGTGAAGATAACTAACAGTATTCAATCTCGTAATTCCTATAACAAATAAAAATAAGAACGATGGGCAAACACGAACCCGTTGATATACCAGAGGTGGGATCAGAAGGAGTAAATATCCCCTGTCGATCGGTCAGACCCCCATGAGCCCTACATACTGATCAGATAAAGGGAGAAATTCGTAGTCAGAATCAGTGTGCTAAGAACGGCCTAACAATTGGTATGAAACACGTAGGACAGCATATGACCTAATGGAAAGTTGTATTGGCAAACTTGTTATAACGACCATAAAATTTACGAAATACTGACTTTAGACGAGATTGTACAAACTCCTCTAACACATCCTTGTCAGAAGCCCGCCTCGATTTGAAACCATATGCAAAACAAGCTCTTGCGTATCGAATCAGTTGGGAGATATAAACACCATATCCAGGTGATGACGGAATATTGCCACTGAGATAAGGGAAATTGACGATGAAGAAATTGAAATCATCCCGTTTGTCATAAAGTTGAGGTGTCAGTTTGCAGCCAGAATCTATTTTCAATAAAACATCTATGTACGAATCAGATGTGGAAGACTTGTTGGTGTCTTTTATATCAAGTTCACTGGGATATATCTTATCAACATATGAATGAAAATGATCATTGTTGATAGATAAAACGTCGTCGATATATCTAAATGTCGAATTGAAGGCCACAATAAGATATTGTTTCTTCTCATGTAGAAGCTTTTGAATGAATTCTGTTTCATAAGAATATAAAAACAGTCAGCTAACAAAGGAGCACAATTCGTGCCCATGGGAATTCCAACATACTGTTGGAATATCCGATCACCAACGACTACGAAGAACTCTAGCATCTTTTTGATACCAACTTCAAAGTACTTGTGCCTGGAGTTAGAGTGGCATTTAACAACATAATTTTTGGGATGATCGATCACTAGATACGAATATTTCCTTTTACATTTTTGTTGACGAAGCAACTGTCTATGATGTAACCGGTCGCGGTAGCTCAGTGGTTGGAGTGTTTGCTTCGTAACCGGGAGGTCGTGAGTTCGAGCCCCGCTCGTGCCACGGCCGCGTCAAACCTAAGACGAAAAATAGGTAGTGATTGCTCCTTCGCCAAACGCTCGGCATTTAGAAGTGACAATCACGGGTCTTTCGGATATGACCTTAACAACGGAGGTCCCATGTCACGGTAGGCGTTGGCACGTTGAAGAACCCTCACTGCTACGGCCATGAGCGTTAAGCATAGGTCTAAATATGCGAAACTTCACCTACAGCTGGTGACGTCTCAATATGAGTAAAAAATTCTCGACGGGACGTAAAACAAACAAACAAAAAGTCTAGTCTTTAATTTATTGTGAGTCCTGTAAAGTGTTGTAAAATCACACGTTTTAATATTGTTAATTTGAGAAAAGTTTTGTGATTTTAAATTCATTAAAAGTTCTTTAGAAATTTTAAGAATTCGCATTTGATTTACACCAATTCTGGCATATGTAGTGACAGAGTATGTTTGAAGTTTCTCCTTCACAGCAGTTAACGATGGAGAGGATGAAGTAATCTAGTTTGTCATAAAAACCGAGGCCCCCGTGTCACAGCATGTGTGTCACGATAAAGATCCCTCCCAGCTCAAAGGCTCTAAGCGCCGAGCACAGGCCTAAATTTTGCAGCTCTTCACTGGCAAATGGTGACGTCTGGATATGAGTGAAAAAAATTCAAGCGGGACGTAAAGCAATATACAATTAATCAATTTTAGTATCAGACATTTTAGCACTTTTTTTCTTTTCATGTGAAACACAATGAGATATTCTCCTCGGGTGTTTTTCTCGGTTGTACAGGATATATTTACTTTCGCGAAAGAGGGATAATCGCATTTTAGTCATCTTCACAAATCAACGGTTATTGATTCTTTACCTCGCACTAACCTTTGACGAATGTCACTATCAAAAGCCGGGCTCATCAAACCTTTACGGAATCCGCTATAAATAAAACATCCAATGAAATCGCAGCATCTTAATTGTCATTCCCATTGGTTCGGATTGTTTTGCATACGTTAACGTAAAATTTCAGCTTTGTAAAGGTTTAAAAAGTATAGTTTAAAAATATTATTGACGCATGGCTGCTCTGCAAACTAGATTCCGAAAACACATGACGAGCTCATTTCTTTGATTCGTCAAGGGTTAGTGCGAGGTTAGGAATCAATAACCCTTGACCTGTGAAGATGGTTCTAGCGAGATCTCGCTGTAGGGGTAGTGTTCCCAACCTAGTTAAGGTAATGTCAGATAGCAACAACGTGATCAGGAAAAACTGTATTTTTCACTTGAATTGAGTTCTCGGAATTCCTTACAACGTCGTAGAAGAATTGGGGAAAAAAATGCTCCGAAAGTGTATTCTTGTGACCGACTCGACGGTAATTAAAGGGAATTAGCCATAGTTTAGATTAGGAAATAGCACACGTCAAGGTAAAAACAATAGTAGATTAAATGTTTCGTCCGTGTGGAACTTTTTAGCAAACGAAATGTAAACCACCATAACACCATGCACAGCTGAGTTACGTAAACAAAGATCGTGATGCATCGTAAAGTCCGAGTGTTGTGAATTTAAATACTGTTTATGTAGTCAATGAGAGTCTAAACAAAGAGTTTTTTTCTGGGAAGGATTCGATAGAAGTTTTCAACTTTAACAACAAAATCATAATTTCGTTTAGTAAGTGAAAAAAAAAAATGTCATCAATCAAATTTGTATTCAGCTCACATTTCCTCTACTATTTCACAACAGGATTTATCTTAACATCTGTAAGTTTACATTCACAACTTACAGTAGATGTATCACTGTATTCCATGTGTGCTCAACATACCACTCGTACATGATCATGTAATTGTAAAGGGATGTTGTGTACATATACGAGTATGTATATAAGTTATAACACGTTTTTAAACATGGGCAGCTGACGGCTCTCACAAGTTTGTCTCTAAAATCATGAAATATCTTTTGCTATGTAAGGGTGATAGAAAGTGGAGGGGACATGAATTGCACTGAAAATTCTCAGTAATATAAATGTACATGCTATTAGTTATAATATGCATATACAGTGACCGTTGGGATCGAGCGAAGCATGAGATTTTAATTGGCGTGTCCCAAGTGATCGTTATTTATATTATAATTCAGTGAAGTACGGTAGATTAGAATTATGAAATTCCCCTAGCACTAACACTCCCAGTAAAACCCATATATTAAACCTGGAATGTATGAGGATAACTACACGATTCGCCTACTTATTTAACGCGGGAAATATAACGGCAGCCGACGTAAACAGTGTATTGTGTCTTCACATTCAGCTGCGCAGTGTTTTCTTTAAAACCAAACAATTGTAAACAACAACACATCCCGTTTGCAATTCCAAAATAAATAAATAAATAAAATAAAATAAATGAAAATAAACAAAATTAAGAAGAAATCAAACTTGGTAAAACGTAAATTATTTATTTAAAGAAACTCAATAGATCGTTCATTTATGCAATCGTATTTCTGTTTTTCTATTTAATGATTTTGCTAAAAACTGGTACAATAATAATTATACCATACATATTTAACGAATTGGGTGTTTAAATTACGAAACACCTTCCACGGTGTTGTATTTTGTGCATTCCAATTTAAAACATGATTAACTGTTGAAGCAACCAATGAGTAAAACAATAGTGACGCCCATTATGGATCACGAAAATTTCATTGAAGGTATGTATAGATGATGTGTTTTCTTTTACTGATTTTGACTTTCTTTTACATACTTTTAGAGCCTTCCGTCGTGGACGGGCCTTCAGCCCGTCCAAGCTTCGCTCAGTAATATTTGAAATTTGATTTAAGAAATATATCAAACCTGGAGTTTCATGTTTCACAAAAGTATGTAGGTCTTAAAATAATGTAAAATCACAAGCCTACATGTCCCTCCCCCTAATAAGCAAATGTATGTATTCAATGCAAGTAAGATATGTATGCCCTTCCAATGATCCACCCTTTGTAAAAAAAAACCAAAAAAAAACAACAAACAAACAAAAACCAAAAAAAAACAAAACAACAAACAAACAAAATCCCACAGATCTGATGAATCTAGAGTTGAGTTATTTTGATACGATTAGAATGGGCTGCCAGTTTCTGAAAACTTGTCATTTCGTATTGTAATATATAATTCTAAAACATCAGTATTTTAAATTTCAATAAATATGCCATTGAGACACACAAATGTACAATTGACATTGTCTGACACAGTATAATCAATGGTTAATTACTGCAAATATCAATTATGACGATGCCTTTTAGGCATCATC